>CM019721.1:7625411-7737624 GCA_009760885.1 Achatina immaculata
GAATTTCACTTGCGGCAGGTACATATATTGTGCTTGTGTACTTGTGTAATAATAACTTGAGCGTGCTAGACTGTGTATCATTGCTCGGTAACTTTCCTCTCTCTCTCTGAACCTTAAGTGCCCAGGGCACATGGGGCTTCCGCAAGGGTTTTCCACAAATGCCTGTCTTTCGCCTTTTTTTGGCTCTTGCCCAGGTGAGCCCTCTATTGCTCAACATCCTTTCTGTTGTTCTTCTCCATGTCTCTTTTGGTCTACCCTTACTTCTGCTCCCCTGTGGTGTCCATCTTAGTGCTATTTTTGGTAGTGAGTTGTCAGTCATTCGGAGCACATGTCCCAACCATCGCCAGCGTCTTTCCTCAATAATTGTTGTCAGTGGTTTCATCTGCATTTCTGCCAATAAGATGTTATTTCTTATGGTGTTTGGCCAAAATATTTTTTTAATTCTACGTAAACATTTAGTCTGGAAAGAATTCAACTTGTTTTCTATGGTTTTGGTGATTTTCCAGCATTCACTTCCATAGAGTAGTACACTTAGAACATTACTCTTAAATATCCTGATTTTCATATTTATGCTTAGTTTATTTGATTTCCATATATTCTGTAGCATTGCAAAAGCCTGGTTTGCTTTAGTAAGTCTGCTGTTGATGTCCTCTGTGCTGTCTCCGTTTTCTACTACTCTGCTGCCAAGGTATACAAATTCGTTGACCTCCTCCACTAACTTGTTATCTACTCTGAGTACATTTCTGTTGTTCACATTTTGCTTCATTAACTTTGTCTTTCCTACGTTGATCTTTAGTCCTATGTTGTTTGCATTCTGGGTTAACTTGTTTATTTTATCTTGCATATCTTTGTGACTGCTTGATAATAGACAAATGTCGTCCGCAAAGTCAAGGTCCTCCAGCACTGTGTTAAGGGTCCATTGTAATCCTCTGCGTTTGTCTGATGTTGCCTCCTTCATTAACCAGTCTACTGCCAAGATAAATAATGTTGGTGATAGTACACATCCCTGTTTCACTCCTGTTTGTACCCTAAAGCTGCTGGAGGTATGTTCTCCACAGATAACTTTGCACTGAAAACCCTCGTATAGGGCTTTGATTACATTAACTATTTTATGGGGGAGGCCATGCCATCTTAGGATTTTCCACAGTGCATCTCTGTTGACACTGTCAAAGGCTTTCTCAAAATCTATGAATAATGCATATGTTGTGCTATGCCATTCATTTGCCTGTTCTAATATTTGTCTAAGTACAAATATATGGTCTATGCATGATCTTCCTTTCCTAAATCCGGTAACTTTCCTAGTGCTTCGTTATTACGTGGCAGTGAACGTCCACGGGTTCCCCCGGCTGTCGTCTAAGTCCACTGTGTCGTGTCTGGTGTTTCCCGTGCAGGAGTGACTGTCGGACGGTCGTTTTATTTGCGTTGAATGCCAGCTAGTGGGAATGTCAAGGTTATATGTGACATTTAGAGTGAGGAGGCGACACTGGAAAATTTAGTTGTTATTATGGTTGGTGTTGCTATTTATAGTTAGTCATAGTAAGGACTCTAAAAACTATAAATATGATAGGTATGCCCCGTTTTGGTCCGTGAGTTAGAGACATGTTATTTTTGTTGATACTTGTTCTTTGTGTTTATCATGCATTTTTATGTGAATTTGATTGTTGTGCTTATGATGATTTGTTGTGATGATGTATGGTAATTTGTAGGACAGTTATTCAATACCTGTCTGTAGATGTGTTTTTGAGATATTGCCACTCCGGTGTTGTATATTTCTTTGTATATAACAAGATATACAATATCCGTAAATCGACATGGACTGGGCATTAAAGTGACGATGTGTATAACTAAGGATTGTATTTTCTCCCCTGGTGCTAGTCTTTAGAGATTATCAGAGACTAGGCTACCTTGATTTTGGGTCCTTTTACAAGAGCCTGGCATATTTTTCATTTCACGCTGTATTATAAGGCATTACTATTTCGCTTACCATGTACACATTGCATTTTGTTTACTATATGATAATGTAGTGTTATTTATGATATATGATGTATTGTTATTCATGTCATATGATGCAATTTATTGATGTATTTTCAGTGATATTTTGACTTTTGTGGAGTTTGTGAGATTTTATGTTGTCCCTGTATTTTTGTGTCGTCACAGGATCTATTTTTCTTAGATATCTGTGATGTATGTAAGTTTTGAGATTGTTGTCGGATGTATGAGGTAACTGAAACGGTTATATATGTTTCTTAGCATAGAATAATATATGGGAGTAGGTTAGTATGTCTGGAGAGATTTGCAAATGGCAAGTCTCTACTGTGAGGGGGTGGGGAGAGATATGTAACAGTATATGTGAGATAACTGTTGTGTTTTCAGAAAGGGCGTTGTTGTTAATCCGCTCTGAACTTTCGCTTCCGCGGTAGAGGCCCGACACGTAGGCTGAGCAACCCGCGCCTGGCGAGAAAAAAGGCTGAGCGAGATCAGTTTACGTTTGCATGTGAAACGGAGAGGAGGGTTTTTTTATCTTTCTGTCGTGAAAATAGATGTCGCTGTTGTGACGATAGATGTCGCTGTCTTGAACATGGATGGTGCTGTGTTGAAAATATATGTCGCTATCTTGAAGAAGGATGTCGCTGTCCTAAAGATGGATTGTTATATTGTTACCGGAGACTTCGATGGATGAAAGGTCATGCCATATGATTGTGGCAACCTGCCGGCTGTCAGGATATCGTCATTCTCATTCACATCTTCAATAATTTCATCAATAAACTCAGTGTCTATGTGACACTCAGGACTTGCTTGAGATCTGTGCCTGTTGTTGCTAATCTGAGATTGTGTAAGAGCCTGGTAGTGGAGTATAGCTGGACTCCGTGGATAACTAACATAGCGTCGTTTAGCAAATCACGGCCTTACCGGCTGTAAAACAGATGAAAGATAAAAGAGTAACCAGTAGCACGATAAAGAAGAAATACTATGTCACCATCATATACATGTTTTATCTGCTTACCATCAAATATTAGTTTCCTGTACTTACCCCCATATATTTCAAGTTCGCATATTATCAGAAAAGTCGGGACAATCTTTTTGATCGTCACACGAGAGACCGGTGACGTGACATTCTCTGAAGGTATCCTGTAAATAAGCTGATACGATGATGTCTTGTCTGTGTAGCTAAACACTCTGTCACCATTTTCACCAAAACTCTCAAGAATAAATCCTCTAATACGGTCTCCACTTGCTGAAAGTAAAGATAACATAAAGGAAAATATTATTTTATGCTTTCCTTCTTAAAGTACATGGAATTTTCAACTGCTATAACATCCACGACCCTCCCTTTCTAGATAAAAATCAAAAGTGTGGATATAAATAAACCTATTCCTCTATAACCATACATCTTTCTAGGTATATAAATCAAGATATTCCTATATCACCATACACTTCGCTGGTGTTATAGCGACATTAAAAATGGTAAAGAAAAGAAAGGTTATTGAAAGATCAATAATACGAAGAATATGGCATAAAGTTGAGGAAGAAAATAGACTAACAAGTGCTAAAATCTTAATGGAGAATTAATTCAAAACATAAGAACCAGACTTCCTCCATGGCGTCTATTTCAGTAACGTCAGAGAAACAGTACATAAATAAAAATCATATTTCAGGCTAAAGTAGTATTTTCACAATATTTTTTCAATTTGAAGTGGAAAGATAAACTATTATTTTTGACAGTTCCTTTCATTGTTTTAGGGCTTCGTGTCACAAATAAATTAATTCTGCTACAGAAATCATTAATGAACATTAATGCTGGGGATAACTGCCAGTTGTCAACCCATAAGAGAAGTTCTCACACTCAGTATCGTACAAATAGTTTGTTAGTACAAGTATATGTAATACTAAGTATATAAATATACACAAAGCCACTCAGTAAAGCTGTGATAAGGAAATGTTAAAACTATTGAAAACAAAACTAGGAACAGCTTTATTATTTAACGAGCACACTGTTGTAACTTTTCGCTTTACATCTTTACATCATACAAAAACACAAAGGACTAGGAACTAGAGAAAGAAGATAAAACATCATTTCATATGAATGCAATACAGCAAATAAGAATGGAAAAAAATAGCACAGAAAAATGGGGATAATTTAGCTGTGACTTGCAAGAAGCTGATTCCGGGTATGCGTGTGGTGGAGTGTTGTGAATGTTTAAATAAAAGCCTTGTTAGGTGTGATAGATTGGTAGTAAATAGAGGGTGGGGAACGCTGAAAGGAGAGGGAGGGATACAATGGTAATAAAGCCGAGAAAATGGTTGGTGAAATAGATGAATGTGGTTGAGGTAGAGGGTTTGTAGTCTAATACACTGGGAGTCTGAAATATAAGTTACAGAAGAGGAGGGAATAGAACGTAGTAGAGAGATAATATGATTGTAGATAAATAGTTTTTTTCCTGGTCAAGATGGCGACGAGAGTACTACGAGCTGTGAACTAGTGAAACAATTCTTCATATTTCCGACTTAATTAGCACACGGATTATAATCTAGTGATACTATCTAGAGTGCGATTGACAGGACCTCGCCAAAATATACTCTTGTGGCTAAATTCTTTTAGCGGATAATTCAAAGCTGTAGGTGTAATAAACGGATTTCGATCACCGGCAGCGCGAGCACGTGTACGATGTTGCCCTCTTGTACGGGACCCTCTCCCCCCTCCTGCCGAAGACGGAGAGTGCAGGCCACGGTGCAGTACACGGGTAAAACAGGACACACACACGTAACTACGATATTAAGAACAGGACACACACACACACGCACTTACGAGGTTAAGAATGATCTTGATAGAATCCGATCTCGCGCCATGGCTTCCTCCCGGCCCTGCTCCAGCGGGAAGGACACGGGACGAATCTCAGGCCTCAAAATAAACCAAGAGAACAAGCCCTCAAACAATAAGTACTTCAGGCCAGAGCCAGCAAACTCAACAGTCCAGTACTCACAGTGGTTCATTGGAATGCAGAGGGAGTGCGAGACAAGAAAATCAAATTGCAAGATTTTCTAAAAATAAACGGCATAGACGTACTCTGCATTCAAGAAACACACCAAAGGGAGACACTCAGGTTTTTCTTACGAAGCTACGAGTGCTTTCAATACGACAGACAGAACAGACCAAAAGGTACAATAATGACCCTAGTCAAAACATCCATCCCAGCTGTAGAAACAAGTATATCCACAAAAGGCGAGCTGGAATATCTAAAAGTGAAACTCCCCTGAATATTTGGAGACATACAAATTACAACCTGCTACAGCCCAAGTGCCACATCCCTACAGCTTCACAAAATAAAAGTACAACGCACAAAACATCTTGTTGTTGGGGCTTCAGCAACCACTCTCCAAGCTGGGGCTATGAGACACTGAACCACATATTGGAGGAACTGGAAGACAGGATGACAAACACCAAATTAACCTTTATATCCAAGGACAAGACAAACCGACTTTCTATTCCAGAGCATGGAAAAAAAAGAAGCACACCTGACCTCAAAGCAGCAACAGACGACATACATGGACCTACAGTCAGAACAGTCAACACACAACTAGGAAAAAGTAACAGACAACATACATGGACTTACGGTCAGAAGAGTCAACATACAACTAGGAGGAAGTAACAGACGACATACATGGACTTACGGTCAGAAGAGTTAATACACAACTAGGAGGAAGTAACAGACAACATAAATGGACATACAGTCAGAACAGTCAACACACAAATAGTGGGAAGTAACACACAACATACGTGCACCTGGAGTCAGAACAGTCAACACACAACTAGGAGGAAGTAACATACAACATACATGGACATACAGTCAGAACAGTCAGCACAAAGTAGGTGGAAGTAACAGACGACATACATCGACTTACAGTCAAAAAACTCAACACACAACAAGGGGGAAGTAGCAGACGACATACATCGACCTAGAGTCAGAACAGTCAACATAAAACTAGCGGGATGTAACAGACGACATACATGAACCTACAGTAAGAACAGTCAACATATGACTAGGGGGAATTAACAGACGACATACATCGACCTACAGCCAGAACAGTCAACACAAAACTAGAGGGAATTAAAAGACGGCATACATCGATCTACAGTCATTACAGTAAACACACAACTAGTGGGAAATAACAGACGTACAGTGAGAACAGTGATCACACGTCTAGGCGTAAATAACAGACTTACAGTCAGAACAATCAACACACGATTAGGGGAAATAACAGACGTACAGTCAACACACATCAAAGGAAAAATAACAGACTTACAGTCAGAACAGTCAACACACAACTACATAGAAGTAACAGACGACATACATCGACTTATAGTCACATCAGTAAACATACAAGCAGGTTGAAGTACCAAACGACACACATGGAGTTACAGTCAGAGCAGTCAACACACAATTAGTGGGAAGTAAGAGACTTACATTCAGAACAGTCAACAAAGAACTAGAGGGAAGTAAAAGACGATATAAATGTACTTACAGTCAGAACTGTCAACATAAAGGTAGGGAAAATAATATACGACATACATGGACTTAGAGTCAGAACATTAAACACACCAATAGGCGAAGAAACAGACGACATACATGGACCTACAGTCAGAACAATAAACAGACAATTGGGGGGAAGTATCAGACAACATACATCGACTTATAGTCAGAACACTCAACACACAGCTTGGGGGAAGTAAAAAACGACATACATGGACCTACAGTCAGAACGGACAACACAGAAAAAGAGTGAAGTAACAGACAACTTACATGGACTTCCAGTTAGAATACCCAACACATGACTAAGGAGAAGTAACAGACTACATACATCGACATACAGTCAGAACAATCACCACAAAAGTAGATGGAAGTAATAGGCGACATACATGGACCAACAGTCAGAACAGTCAACACACAAATAGTGGGAAATAACAGAACAACATACATGGACCTAAAGTCAGAACAGTCAGCACACAAATAGGGGGAAGTAACAGGCAACATAGATGGACCTACAGTCAGAACAGCCAACACAAATCTAGGAGGAAGAAACAGATAACATACATTGACCTATAGTAAGAACAGTCAGCACAAAACTAAGTGGAAGTAACAGACAACATACATGGACCTACAGTCAGAACATTCAGCACAAAATTAGGAGAAAGTAATAGACAACATATATTGACCTACAGTCAGAACAGTCAACACACAAAAAAGAGTGAAGTAACAGACAGCATATATAGACCTACAGTCAGAATAGTCAGCACACAACTAGAGGAAAGTAAAATACGACATACATGGACCTACAGTCAGAACAGTCAACACACAACTATGGGGACGCAACAGACGATGTGCATGGATTTAGGGTCAGAAAAGTAAACACAACAGTAGGGGAAAGTAATAGACGACATACATTGACTTACAGTTAGAACAGTCAACAAAAAACTAGGGGGAAGTAACGGACGACATACATCGACCTTTCTCCAGAACACTCAACATAAAAATCGCGGGAATTAATAGAATACATACATCGACCTACACTCATTACAATCAATACACAACTAGGGGTAAATAATAGACTTAGAGTGAGAACAGTAACCACACAACTAGGGGGAAATAGCAGACTTACAGTGAGAAGAGTCAACACACAACTAGGGTGAAATAACAGACTTACATTGAGAACAGTCAACACAGGACTAGGGGGATATAACAGACTTACAGTGAGATCAGTCAACACACGAATAGGGGGAAATAACAGACTTACAAATAGAACAGTCAAAACAATATTACAGGGAAGTAACAGACGACATACTTCGATTTACTGTCAGAACAGTCAACACACAACTAGGGGGAAGTAACAGATAACGTACATGGACTTACATTCAGAGCATATACCACACACCTAGTGGGAAGTAAGACACTTACAGTCAGAACAGTCAACACATAAGTAGGGGGATGTACCAGATGACATATATGGATTTAAAGTCAGAAACGTCAAAACAAAGGTAGGGGGAAGTAACAGACGACATACATCGACCTAGAGTCAGAACATTCAACACACAAATAGGGGGCAGTAATAGACGACATACATCGACTTACACTCAGAACCATCAACACACACAAAAGTGCAAGAAACAGACACCATACATGGACCTACAGTCAGAACAGTAAACATAAAATTAGGGGGAAGTAACAGAAAACATTCATTGACTTATAGTCAGAACACTCAACACGCAGCTGGTGGAAGTAACATACGACATATATCGACTTATAGTTAGAACACTCAACAAACAACTAGGGGGAAGTACCAGACGACATACATGGACCTACAGTCAGAACAGTCAACACAGAAAAAGAGTGAAGTAACAGACGACTTACATGGACTTACAGTAAGAATATCCAACACACGACTAGGGAGAAGTAACATACTACATACATAGACTTACAGTCAGAACAGTCAGCACAAAAATAGAGAGAAGTAATAGACGAGAAACATAGACCTACTGTCAGAACAGTCAACACACAAATAGTGGGAAGTAACAGACAACATACATGTACCTACAGTCAGAACAGTAAAAACACAAATAGGGTGCAGTAACAAACAACATAGATGGACCAACAGTCAGAACAGCAAACACACATAAAACAGGAAGTAAGAGACAACATATATTGATCTACAGTAAGAACAGTCAGCACACAATTAAGGTGAAGTAACAGAAAACATACATTGAACTACAATCAGAACAGTCAGCACACAACTAGGGTGAAGTAACAGACAACATACATGAACATACAGTCAGAACAGTCAGCACAAAACTAGGAGAAAGTAACAGACAGCATATATGGACCTACAGTCAGAAAAGTCAACCCAAAAGTAGGAAGAAGTAACAGACGACATATATTGACTGACAGTCAGAACAGTGAACAGACAAGTGGGGGGAAGTAACAGACGACATACATTCAGATCAGACAACACACAACTAGATGGAGTTAAAAGAAGACATATATCGACTTAAAGGCATATCATTCAAAACAAAACTAGGGGGAAGTAATAAACTTACAGTGAGAACAGTCAACACATAACTAGGTGAAATAACATAATTACAGTTAAACAATCGACACACACTATTGAAAAATAGCAGACTTACAGTCAGAACACTCAACACACAACTACAGAGAAGTAACAGATTACATACATCGCCTTATAATCAGAACATTGAACATACAAACAGGGGGAAGTACCAGACGACACACGTGGAGTTACAGTCAGAGCAGTCAACACACAATTAGTGGGAAGTAAGAGACTTACATTCAGAACAGTCAACACAGAACTAGAGGGAAGTAACAGATGACATAGATGTACGTACAATATGAAGTGTCAACACAAAGGTAAGGGGAAGTAATAGTCGACATGCATGGACTTACAGTCAAAGCACTCAACAAACAGCTAGAGGGATGTAACCGACGACACACACCTACCTACAGTCAGAACATTCAACACACAAATAGGGGGAAGTAACAGACACCATACATAGAATTATAGTCAGAAAACTCAACACACAGCTGGGGGATGTAATATACGACACACATCGACTTATAGTCAGAACACTAAACACACAACTAGTGGGAAGTAACAGACGATATACATGGACCTACAGTTAAAACAGTCAGCACAGAAAGAGAGTGAAGTAACAGTCGACTTACATTGACTTACAGTAAGATTACGCAAAAGACGACTAGGGAGAAGTAACAGACTACATACATCGACTTACGGTCTGAATAGTAAGCTAAAAAGTACAGGGAAGTACTAGACGAGTTACATGGACCTACAGTTAGAACAGTGAACACACGAATAGTGGGAAATAACAGAAAACACACATGGACTTACAGTCAAATCATTCAACAGACAAATAGTGGGAAGTAAGAGAATTACAATCAGAACAGTGAAGACAAAACTAGTGGGAAGTAACAGACGATATGAATGGACTTACAGTCAGAACTGTCAACAAACACCTAGGCGGATGTAACAGGCGACATACACCGACCTAGAGTCATAACATTCAGCACAGAAACAGGTGAAGTAACAGAGGACATACATGGATCTACAGTTAGAATAGTCAACACACAAATATTGGGAAGAAACAGACACCATACATGGACATTCAGTCAGAACAGTCAACACAAAACTAGGGGGAAGAAACAGACAACATACTTCGACTTATAGTCAGAACACTCAACACACGTCTAGTGGGACTAACAGGCGATGTACATGGACTTACAGTAAGAATACCCAACACACGACTTGGGAGAAGTAACAGAATACATACATGGACCTACAGTCAGAACACTCAAGATATAACTAGTGGGAAGTAACAGACGGCATACATCGACCTACAGCCAGAACAGCCAACACACGTATAAAGGGAATTAACAGACGACATACATCGACTTACATTAATACCAGTCAAAACATAACTAGGGGGAAATAACAGATTTAAAGAGAGAACAATCAACACAACTAAGTGAAATGACAGAATGACATTTAGAACACTCAACACACAACTAGGGAGAAATAACAGACGTACAGTCAGAACAGTCAACACACATCTAGAGTGAATTAACAGACGACATACATTGATTTATATTCATAGTAGTCAAAACATAACTAGTGGGAAATAACAGATTTACAGTGAGAACAGTCAACACACAACTAGGTGAAATATCAGAATCATATTTAGAACAGTCAACACGCAACTAGGGAGAAATAACAGACTTACAGTCAGAATAGTCAAAACACGATTAGGAGGAAATAACAGACTTACAGTCAGAACAGTCAAGACAATTCTTGAGGGAAATAAAAGACTTGCAGACACAACAGTCAACACACAAATATAGGGAAGTAACAGACGATATACGTCGACTTATAGTCAGAACATTCAACACACAGCTGTGGCGGAATTAACATACGACATACATCGACCTATAGTCAGAACACTAAACACACATCTACGGGGAAGTAACAGACGACATACATTGACTTACAGTAAAAATAACCAACACACGACTAGGGAGAAGTAACAGACTACATACATCGACTTACAGTCGAAACAGTCAACACAGAACTAGAGGGAATTAATAGACGACATACATGGACCCACAGTCAGAACAGTTGTAACAGAATAGCCATTCTGTTCAGAGAGTTTTTGTGTATTGCTAATAATTGTGTTGCGTAGACTACGTCATTAGGAAAGTACGTGTGCAAAGAAGTCGTTAGAAAGGTCCGTGTGAAAAAGCCGGTCGTTAGGCAGTCTATGTGTGGAAGTTGAATTGGATGGACGTGTTGGGCGAACGAGAATGGGGTAGAGCGAGTCTTGTTGTCAGAATTAGTTTAGTTTGTCTTTCTGTGTGGCTGCAGTCCTTGGTTAGCCTGTAAGTATGGTTTTTGGTATGAATAAATCATTTGTAAGGTTTTCCTTGCCCAATTGGCGTAGATATTTCACGCCGGGCATTTGTTGCTGTGAAATTCTGTAATAAATGTGTGTGTCTGATGATAAACTACACCAATTGGCTTTGTGGAAATTTTCATTGTTGACCAGTTTGTTTTGGTCGGAAGACTGCCAAGTTATGTTCAAGTTGTTGTATTCGTACTGATTTTGTGAAGTGGAAAGCCTGGGTGTCTTGTTGTATTTTCTTAGTGTATAATACAGAAAATTAGGTGATGGTTAGAACACCAGCAACAAGAAGAAACTTATAAGTTGAAACTGTACTCCACAAGAAGAATCAATCAAACCAGTAGTCTCATTGTAAGGGGAATCCTGTTTCAGTGGCGCCGTGATTCTGCTTTAGTGGCGCCGTGATCCTGCTTCAGTGGTGCCGTATCAGGCCACTTGTCACGTCCAGTGTGTTTGTTTACATGTTTAACAGTTCATGCACGTTTTTTCTAGCCCACAGTTGTGTGTTGCTAGTATGTTTCGTCAGTGGTTTTCAAGTTTTGGTTAGGGAATAGTATTTTTGTTAGTGTCAGAGACAGTTATCGTAGAAGTTATTCAAAACGGCGATGATGTCCGGCCTACCCAAAAGAAAGTTTGTGTCACATCTAGTCCTGGGTCCTGGGCAGTGCAGCTACTGAAGCCTACCTGTGCCTGCAATCAAGTCCAGTGAGACTGAACCTGAACTACTATCCGGTGAGGAACTAGAGCAGTTGTTCCAAGCGACATTTACTTCTCAACCAGCTCCACCCAGACAGGGGAGGTAACATGTTGACAAAATTAACTGTTTTCCACAATTTCGGCAGACAGACAGGAGTGGACATTGATACATGGACAGTCGTTGTTTGTGCTTCTTTATGTGTGGTGTAGGATTTCAGACACTGTAGATTCACTTATATTTGGAATAGACATTGTAGGACATTCTTATTCAGTGTTATTAGCGGGACTTTATTGAACATTGATTTTAGTGGTGATATTCGGAACAGTACATAGACTTCTTGTGGCTTTTCATTTAACTTAGGACTTCAGTGTAGTTAGTTAGTGCGTGGTATGGTATTTAATTGAATTTCTTTTCTATGTTTAATAGTTGGATGGCATTAGTGCATGATAATGAATAATTGATATGCCATTGTTTTGAATAATTGTTGACATTACTGTATATGGTGGCATTGTATTGATTTCAGTGGTATATACTAACAATAAGTAGAGTGCACTACGGATAGACGCACAATGGCTTCAGCTCCATCCACGTCGGATTTGCTGGGGTTATTACAAGATACCCTGTCCCAAGTCAGCAATGACTTGAGGTTTTCCCACGTCATGTCAGCTGTAGCAAAGTTCGACGGGGACCCAGCAAAATTGAAACCATGGCTGGATGAGATTAATAAGATTATGGACATGCGGAATGCTGATGTGCCCAGTAAGAAGAACTTGGTGTATTTACGCACCACAGGTTCCCTGGCAGAGTTCGTCAAACAGCGACTCCAGATTCAAGAGACATGGGAGGAGTTCGTATCTGTTTTATTAGCACGATATGGGGTGCTGCAGACTCCTCAGGAGGCCTGGCATACGCTAGCCTCTACTCGACAGTCTCCTGGAGAGCCCATTCAAGCGCTGGCTGATCGCATCAGTGAGGCAGCTAGAGTTGCTTACTCTGAGGCGGAATGGGTAACTCCGCTGGCGCAGAGGCAAATGGTGCAGTCGTTTGTAGATGCACTACTTTCTCGCGCATTGAAATCAAAATTATTAAGAGATAAACCTGTTCTGTTTTCACAGGCGGTGGACTTAGCCTTACAAGAAAATGACCTCATGAAGTCGGTGAATCTTAGTTGTAGTTCCCGACAAGCTTTCATTGCAGGTTCTCGACCGTCCGGTGAGGTGACGACACACAGAGAGTCTCCTTGTGTGGATTCGCAGAGAGTACAGTTAGTCTCTCATCAGGAGAACTCTCGACGGACGTCTTCACACTTCGAAGCGGGTAGGATAGACCACCAGAGATCGAATACCAGGAAGGCTAAACCTGCGAGTACACTACCACAAGAAACTAGATCTTGTTATAACTGTGGAAGGAGAGGTCACATAGCCAGATTTTGTAAGCAGAGTGAAAGGAAGGATCGTGTACATTTAAACTGACAAGTCGGCGCATGAATAGCTCCCATGTGTCCGACCGTATCTTTACACCATCTAGATCTGCCAAACACTCTGTCTCATTTTCGCATGCGACACCACTACGCTCGGTGGCTGCGAATCCCCCGACTCCTACTTCTGTCCTTGTTTCTGTTGATACTTTTCGAATTCGAGCATTGTTAGACACAGGAGCTAGTGTCTGTCTTATCAAGGATTCTGTATACAGATCCTTACGTTCTGCTCCTAAACTCTTGCCCGCTAGAATCACTCTGCAGACTGTTACTGCAGCTTCCATGAGAGTACTTGGCAGAGTTTACCTACCTATTTCTATTGCTGGTGTCACTGTTTCTCATTGCTTTTATGTGGTTCGCAACATGAACCGTTCCGCCATTCTGGGGCGTGATTTTTTGTCTCGTTCTGGTGCTGTCATCGATTACAATTCTAATACACTAAACATACATAACAAGATGATTCCTTTAGAATTAGATGCACACATTGCTTCTATTCTTCGTGTCCAGCGTTCTTCTCTTCTTTCTCCACGTTCCGTCAATCTTATTCCTCTTAAACTGAAAGCCCAACCATATTTTCCATCTGGCAATTCTTATATGGTTCAGGGTATTGAGACACCATTCTTACTGTCCCAGCCGGAGATAGAGTTGGTGGACTCAGTATGTGAGCTCCACACTAATCGCTATCCCGTGTTGACAGTAATTAATCATTCTAGTAAACACATCGAGCTCAGACGTGGATGTGTTTTGGGAAAATTGACACCATTCACGGAGTCAGTTGACTCTATCCAGCAGGTTTCTGGTACTGAGGAGACAACACCTGACAGTCGTTCTGAGACTATCGTTCGACAGGTTCAGTGCCCTGAAGTGCACAAGGACATAATATCCAGGTTGTTGACACAGAACAAGGATGTCTTTGCCTTGACTGATTCCGAGATATCGCATACCTCGACAGTGCAGATGGAGATTGATACAGGCGATCATCCGCCAATCTCCAGGAAACCCTACCGCACTCCGTTGGCGAGTAGAGAGGTGATAGAGAGGGCCGTCGAGAATATGTTGCGTGACGGAATAATTTCTCGCACGATCTCAGAGTGGTCATCACCAGTTGTCTTGGTGACTAAGAAAGATGGTACCCATCGTTTCTGCTGCGACTACCGTGCACTCAATGCGGTGACCCGTTCATTGTCATATCCATTGCCACGCATTGAGGACATCCTGAGCACGATAGGCAAAGCCAAATTTTTCAGCACTTTGGATGCTCGTTGTGGCTTTTGGTGTATTCCCTTGTCCAAGGACGCTCAGCAGAAGTCAGCTTTTAGCTGTCATCTTGGTTCTTTCTGTTTTAATTACATGAGCTTTGGTTTAAAAGGGGCACCATCTACCTTTGTCGCACTCATGGACACAGTATTACAGGGCTTAGGCAAGTTTGCACAAGCCTATATTGACGATATACTGGTGTTCACTGATGGAACGATCGAAGACCATGTTCGCGATCTTCAGGCGGTATTCGACCGATTGCGTGAGCACCAGGTCAAGCTCAAACCATCCAAATGTCACTTTGCGGCCTCTGAGACAAAGTATCTCGGGTATGTCATCAGCCAGTCAGGCATATCTCCTGATCCTGAGAAGGTCAGAGCCATTGCCGACATGCCGTCTCCTTTGAATGTGAAGGAGGTGCGCTCCTTTTTGGGGACGTGCAGTTACTATCGACGTTTCATTCCCCACTTTTCGGAGATTGTGGCTCCCATAGTGGACCTCACCAAGAAAGGTCATCGGTTCAAATGGTCTCCAGTCTGTCAAATGGCGTTCGAGTCTTTGAAGGATCGCCTTGCGAAAGTACCGCTTCTCTCGCATCCTGACTTGCATAAGCCACTTACATTGTATACAGATGCTTCCAATGTTGCGGTTGGAGCCTGTTTGGTGCAGACAGCTTCCTCTTCTGATGGACTCTCAGTTGAAGAGCCCTTATATTTTCTTTCGCAGAAGCTGTCGCGCTCGCAGACAAAGTGGTCTACTTTCGAGAGAGAAGCGTATGCTGTCCATTACGCCACGCAGAAGTTGAGATATTTTCTGGCGAATAGACACTTCGCTGTGAAGACTGACCATAGACCCTTGGTGGACGCATTTATAAGCAAACAGGAGATTCAGAATGCCAGGGTGCAGCGATGGATGTTGAATCTCTGCGGCTTGGATATGGAGTTCCAATACATCAAAGGTTGTCGAAATTTTTCGGCTGACCTACTTTCCCGGATAAATAATCCAGAACCTCTGGTCGTTACGGAAGATGAGGAGCTCTGTGAAAATGCCAAAGAGATCGCGGTGATAAATGCAAATCGCTATCCATTGGATTACTACAGAGGGTTTATTCCCTCCGATACGGAATCTGAGGAACCCCTCCTTGACATGGATCGCTTTGATCTGGTGACTGAGCAGGGACGAGATCCTGAAATCGCCAAAATCAGGGCGTCTCTTGAAGCAGCGGGACCTAGCGCCCCGAAGTCTAAGCACTTCATGTTACATCAGGACAGAGTGTTTTTTCTTTCTAAGCCTGATGAACCAGAGGCACGATTGAGATTGTACGTTCCTAGCCATCTCCGATCTCATATGTTGTTACAATTCCATGAAGAAAATGGACATATGGGTCGAGACAAGGTGTACTCTGCGTTGGCTTCTCGTTATTATTGGCCCAACATGTTTCAGGATTGCTACCAACATGTAGAGTCTTGTGGCCGTTGTCGAGAACGCAATATTCTGCACAAGAATGCACCGCTGCAAGAGACAGACATTCCGTGCTTTCCGTTTCAGAAGATCTCGCTGGATTTCTCAGGTCCCTATCCGCTGACCTTGGCTGGAAATAAATACATCCTTCATGTCGTTGATTGGCTAACCCTATGGCCCGAATGTTTCCCAGTACCAGACAGGACAGCCCACACGGTGGCTGAGGTATTGTTGCAGCGGATAATCCCGCGTCACTCCACGCCATCTGTAGTGGTAACGGACAATGGGGCTGAGTTTGTGAATCATTCGTTGAGCCACCTGTTCAAACAGCTCCATGTTCAACACGTTACTACGGCGTTGTATCACCCACAGAGCAACGCCAGGAATGAAAGGATGCATCGCACCCTCCTTGACATTTTGTCCAAGCATGTGCACGAGATTCCACAGATGTGGGATGTGTTCTTACCAATGGCAGTGGGGGCCATTCGTATGAACGTCAATGAAAGTACTGGGGTGTCTCCCTTCTTCTTTTTATACGGCCGGCACCCTTGGTTGCCCCTGGATAATTTGTTGTGCCCCCATGTTAAGTACTATGGGGAGGACCCTACGGAGATCAGGTTGATGCAACAGCACCGTACGTTCCTTCAAGTATTTCGCCAGTTAAATAAGTCTCGCTCCAGACAGAGAGCGAGCTATAATGAACGTGCGGAGATGCCAAACATTTCAGTGGGAGACAGTGTAGCGTATAGAATCCATGCACGCCATTCTAAGTTAGATGCGCGGTGGGCCCCGTTTTATACGGTGGTGAAGCGTTTGTCTCCGGTTACCTTCCTGATCAAGAACCAGGCTGACGGGAGAACCCACTCGGTTCATGCAAATGATATACACAAGGTGGAGGTTCAGTGGAGGGAGCCTCCTTCGAATAAATTGTATGGTTTGCGTTCGGCGCGATTTGTTCTTCCACCTATCGAGGAAGGAACAGATTCCAGCGGTAGCGATGCCGACAACGTTGAATCTGATGTCGGTCATGGTGAAACACACACAGGAGGGATTGGCGATCCCCTCTCACACCTTTTGAGGGATGTTCGAAATGAACGGGATGGATCTTCTTCAGAGGCCCCTGTTCCCCTTCAGGAGCTCTATAAAAGGGCGACGGCTCGATTGGGGACGCAGAGTACTCCCCTTTCGGGTATGGATGGGCCCACATCCGTGGTGGCCCCTTCAGGAATTAACTCTTCTTCGAGTTCGGAAAGTGTTCCGTTGGCTAGGTATAAAGAAAAGCATAATAGACACTAGTTGGGTAGTGTTCTTCGAAAAAGGAGTTCATCCTTTGCTTCTATCCTATTTCTATGGCAGTAGAAATAGATGGTGTAGTTCACAGAACTCAGTATTAAAAATGTTGTAAATATATGTATATTTATGTTTGCACCACAAATGTTTAACGTACTTAATTTGTACAAATTGTGGGTGCATGAAATTTTTTTTTGTAGCTGCATATTCAGCTTTAAATTCATTGTTATCGCTCACAGTTTGTGAGAGTTTTCTGTGCAAGTTCGCAATTTTTTTTTGTTTGGTTGGAGATATTTGATGGCCAAATATCTACCTTTAGGGGGTGGGGAGATATTCTGTAACAGAATAGCCATTCTGTTCAGAGAGTTTTTGTGTATTGCTAATAATTGTGTTGCGTAGACTACGTCATTAGGAAAGTACGTGTGCAAAGAAGTCGTTAGAAAGGTCCGTGTGAAAAAGCCGGTCGTTAGGCAGTCTATGTGTGGAAGTTGAATTGGATGGACGTGTTGGGCGAACGAGAATGGGGTAGAGCGAGTCTTGTTGTCAGAATTAGTTTAGTTTGTCTTTCTGTGTGGCTGCAGTCCTTGGTTAGCCTGTAAGTATGGTTTTTGGTATGAATAAATCATTTGTAAGGTTTTCCTTGCCCAATTGGCGTAGATATTTCACGCCGGGCATTTGTTGCTGTGAAATTCTGTAATAAATGTGTGTGTCTGATGATAAACTACACCAATTGGCTTTGTGGAAATTTTCATTGTTGACCAGTTTGTTTTGGTCGGAAGACTGCCAAGTTATGTTCAAGTTGTTGTATTCGTACTGATTTTGTGAAGTGGAAAGCCTGGGTGTCTTGTTGTATTTTCTTAGTGTATAATACAGAAAATTAGGTGATGGTTAGAACACCAGCAACAAGAAGAAACTTATAAGTTGAAACTGTACTCCACAAGAAGAATCAATCAAACCAGTAGTCTCATTGTAAGGGGAATCCTGTTTCAGTGGCGCCGTGATTCTGCTTTAGTGGCGCCGTGATCCTGCTTCACAGTCAAGATACAACTAGGGGGAAGTAATAGACGGCATGCACCGACCTACATCCAGAACAGAAAACACACATCTAGAGGGAATTAACAGACGACATACATCGACTTACATTCATAATAGTCAAAACATAACTAGGTGGAAATAACAGACTTACAGATAGAATAGTTAACACATAACTAGTTGAAATAACAGAAATAAATTTAGAAGAGTCAAAACAAAACTAGTGGAAACAACAGACTTACAGTTAGAACAGTCAACTCACGACTAGGGGCAAAAAAGAGAATTACTGTTAGAACAGTCACTACACTACTGGGAGAAAATAACAGACTTACAGTCAGAACAGTCAACACACAACTACAGAGAAGTAACAAATGACATACCTCGACTTATAGTCAGAACACTCAACACACAGCTGGAGGGAGTAACATACGACATACATGGAAGTACAGTCAGAACAGTCAACATACAATTAGGGGGAAGTAACAGAAAACATACATCGACTTATAGTCAGAACACTCAACACAGAACTAGGGGGAAGTAATAGACATCATGCATGAACCTAGAGTCAGAACAATGAACATAGAAAAAGAGTGAAGTAACAGAAGACTTCCATGGACTTACAGTAAGAATACCCATCACACGACTAGGGAGAAGTAACAGACTACATACATCGGCTTACAGTCAGAACAGTCAGCACAAAAATAGAGAGAAGTAATAGACGAGAAACATAGACCTACTGTCAGAACAGTCAACACACAAATAGTGGGAAGTAACACACAAATAGGGTGAAGAAACAGAAAACATAGATTGAACTATGGGGAAGTAACAGACAACATAAATTGACCTGCAGTCAAAACAGTCAGCACACAACTAGGGTAAAGTAATAGAAAACATACGTGGACTTACTATCAGAACAGTCTGCACACTAATAGACGGAAGTAACAGACAACATCCATGGACCTACAGTCAGAACAGTCAGCACAAAACTATGAGAAAGTAACAGACAACATACATGCACCTACAGTCAGAACAGTCAACAATAAAATAGAGGGAAGTAACAGACAGCATATATGGAACAACAGCAAGAACATTCAACACAAAAGTAGGAAGAAGTAACAGACGGCATATACTGACTTACATTCAGAACAGTCAACACACAAGTAGGGGGAAAGAACAGACGACAATGATCGACTTACAGTCAGAACACTTAACACATAACTAGGGGTAAGAAACAGACGACATACATCGACCTACAGTCAGAACAGTCAACACAGAATTTGGGGGAAATAACAGACTAACATTGACAACAGTCTACACATGACTAGGGGTAAATAACAGACTTACATTGAGAACAATCAAAACACGACTAGTGGGAAATAACAAACTTACAGTCAGAACAGTCAACACAAGTACAGAGAAGAAACATTCGAGATACATCGAATTATAGTCAGGATAGTCAATATACAAACATGGGGAAGTATCAGACGACACACATGGAGTTACAGTCAGAGCAGTCAACACACAACTAGTGGGAGGTAAGAGACTTACATTCAGAACAGTCAGCACAGAACTAGAGGGAAGTAACAGACGACATAAATGTATTTACAGTCAGAACTGTCAATACAAAGGTATACGGAAGTAATGGACGACATATATGGACTTACAGTCAGAGCAGTCAACAAACAACTAGGGAGATGTAACAGACAACATACACCAACCTAGAGTCAGAACATTCAACACACAAATAGGGGGAAGTAACAGAAACCATACATGGACTTGCAGTCAGAACACTCTAAACACAACCAGTAACAGACGACTTACATGGGCTTTAAGAATACCCATTAAACGACTAGGGAGAAGTAACAGACTACATACATCGACTTACAGTCACAACAGTCAGCACAGAAGTAGAGGGAATTAATAGACGAAATACATGGACCTACAGTCAGAACAACGAACACACATCGAGCAGGAAGTAACAGACCACATACATTGAACTACCGTCAGAACAGTCAGCACACAACTAGGAGGAAGAAACAGACAACATACATTGAACAACACTCAGAACAGTCAACACACAACGAAAGGGAATTAACAGACGACACATATCGATTTACACTCATGACAGTCAACACACAAATAGGGAGAAATAACAGAAATACAGTGAGAACAATCAACATAAGACTAGGGAGAAATAACAGACTTACATTGAGAATAATCAACAAACAACTAGGGGAAATAACAGACTTAGAGTTAGAACAGTCAGCACACAACTATGGAGAAATAACAGATTTATATTTTGAACGGTCAACAAACGACAAGGGGAAAATAACAGACTTTCAGTGAGAACAGTCAACTCACGACTAATGAGAATTAACAGACTTACAATGAGAACAGTCAACACATGACTATGGGAAATAACAGACTTACAGTCAGAACAGTTAATACACGACTAGTGGGAAATAACAGACTTACAGTCAGAACAGTCAACACACGACTAGGAAGAAATAACAGACTTACAACCAGAAAAGTCACCACACAACTACAGGGAAGTAACAAACGAAATACAGCGACTTACAGTCAGAGCATACAACACACAACTAGTGGGAAGTAAGAGACTTACAGTGAGAACAGTCAACACAGAACTAGTGTCAAGTAACAGACGACATAAATGGACCTACAGTCAGAACAGTAAACACGGAAAGAGAGTGAAGTTACAGACGACTTACAAAGACTTGCAGTACGAACACCCAACACACGACTAGGGAGAAGTAACGGACTTACAGTAAGACCAATCAGCACACAACTACAGGGAAGTAATAGACGACATACATGGACCTATAGTCAGAACACGCAACACACAACAAGAGGGAATTAACAGACGACATACATAGACTTACAGTCATAGCAATCAAAACATAAATAGGAGGAAATAATAACTTTACAGTCATAACAGTCAACACACAACTAGGTGAAATACCAGACTTAAAGTAACAACATTCAACACACAACTAAAGAGAATTAAGATACGACATATATGGAATTAGAGTCAGAACAGTAGAAACACAAGTAGTGGTAGTACCAGACGACATACATAGACTTAACGTCAGAATAGTCAAGATACAAGTAGGTGAAGTACTAGACCACATATATGGACTTACAGTCAGAGCAGTCAACACACAACTAGGGGGAAATAGGATACTTACAGTCAGAACAGTCAAATACACAACTAGGTGGAAGTAATAGACGACATACATGGACTTACAGTCAGAACAGTATACACAAAGGTAGGAGGGAAGTAACAGACAACATACATGGGCTTACAGTCAGAGCAGTCAAAAAACAATTAGTGGGATGTAAAAGAAGACATACATCGACACAGAGTCAGAACATTCAAAACACAAATAAGAGGAAGTAACAGACGATATGCATTGAACTACAGTCAGAACAGTAAAAACAGAAGTAGGGGGATGTACCACACGACCTAAATGGATTTAAAGTCAGAACAGTCAACACAAATGGAGGGGGAAGTAACAGACGATATGCACGGACCTACAGTCAGAGCAATCCTCACAGAAGTAGGTGGATGTACCAGACGACATATATGGATTTAGATTTAGAACAGTCAACACAAAGATAGGGGAAGCAACAGTCGACATACATAGACTTACAGTCAGAACAGTCAACATACAACTAGGGGGATGTAACAGACGACATACATCGATAAGGTCAGAACATTAAAAACACAAATAGGGGGAAGTAACAGAAACCATACATGGACCTACAGTCAGAACAGACAAAACATAGCTAGGGAGAAGTAACAGACAACATACATCGACTTATAGTCACAACACACAACACATAGATAATGGGAAGTAACTGACGACATACATCGTCTTGTAGTCAGAACACTCAAGACACAACTAGGGGCAAATAACAGACGACATACAAGGACCTACAGTCAGAACAGTCAACATAGAAAACAAAGTGAAGTAACAGACGACTTACTTGGACTTACAGTAAGAATACCAAACACACGACTAGTGAGAACTGAAAGACTACACACATCGACTTACAGTAAGAACAGTAAATACACATCTAGAGGGAAATTATAGATCACATACATGGACCTAGAGTCAGAACAGTCAGCACACAAATAGTGGGAAGTAACAGACAACATACATTGACCTACAGTCAGAACAGTCAACACACAGAAAGGAGGAAGTAACAGTCAATATATATGGACCTACAGTCAGAACTTTCAACACACAAATAGTGGGAAGTAATAGACAACATACATTGACCTACAGTCAGAGCAGTCAACACACAGAAAGGGGGAAGTAACAGTCAATATATATGGACCAACAATCAGAACTGTCAACACACAACTAGGAGGACGTAACAGACAACATACATGGACATACAGTCAGAACAGTCAACACAAAACTAGGAGAAAGCAACAGACAACATACGTGCACCTAGTGTCAGAACAGTCAACACACAACTAGGGGGAAGTAACAGACAATATACATCGACTTATATTCAGAAAACTCTACACACAACTAGACGAATTACAGACAACATACATCGACCGACAGTCAGAACAGTAAACACAAAAAGAGAGTGAAGTTGCAGAACACTTACAACGACCTGCAGTAAGAATACCCAAAACACGCTATAGAGAAGTAACCGAATACATACATCGAATTACAGTCAGAACAATCAGTACACACATAGAGAGAAGTAATAGACGACATACATAGTTATACAGTCAGAACAGTCAACATATAACTAGGTCAAGTAACAGACGACTTACACGAAACTACAGCCAGAACAGCGGAAACACAACTAGAAAGAATTAGCAGACTACATACATCGACTTACATTCAAAGCAGTCAAAACATAACTGGGGGAAATAGACTTACAGTCAGAACAGTCAACTCACAACTAGTGGGAAATAACAAACTTACAGTAAGAACAGTCAACACAAAACTAGAGGGAAATAACAGACTTAAAGCCAGAACATTCAACACACAACTAGAGGGAAATAACATACGACATATATGGACTTGAATCAAAACAGTCGAAACACAAGTAGGAGAAGTACAAGACGACATACATGAACGTAACGTCAGAACAGTCAACACTCAAGTAGAGGGAAGTACCAGATGACATACATGGATTTACAGTCAGAACAGTCATCACAAGTAGGTGGAAGTACTAGATTACATATATGGAATTACAGTCAGTGTAGTCAACACACAAGTAGGTGGAAGTAGGAGACTTACAGTCAGAAGAGTCACACATACAACTAGGGGGAAGTATCAGACTACATACATGGACTTACAGTCAGAACAGTCAACACAATGGTAGGAGGAAATAACAGTATACATACACGGACTTACAGTCAGAGCAGTCAACAAACAACTGGGGAGATGTAACAGACGACATACATCGAGAGTCAGAACATTCACCATACAAATAGGGGGAAGTAACAGACGACATACATGGAACTACAGTCAGAACAGTCAACACACAAAAAAGAGGAAGTAACAGACACCATACATGGACTTACAGTCAGAACGGTCAAACCACAACTAGGTGGAAGTAAAGGACGACATACATCGATTTATAGTCAGAACACTCAACACACAACTAGGGGGTGTAACAGACGACATACATGGACCTGCAGGAGAACAGTCAACAAACAAATAGGGGAAAGTAACAGATACCATACATGGAGCTACAGTCAGAACAGTCAAAATACAACTAGGAGGAAGTGTCAGGCAACATACATGGACCTACAGTCAGAACAGTTAGCGCAAACTAGGAGGAAGTAACAGACAATATACATGCACCTAAAGTCAGAACAGTCACCACAGAACTAGAGGAAAGCGCCGGACAGCATATATGGACCTACAGTTAGAACAATCAACACACAATTAGAGGCAAGTAAAAGATGACATACATGGACCTACAGTCAGAACAGTTAACACACAAATATTTGGACGTAACAAACGATATACATGGACTTACAGTCACAACAGTCAACACAAAAGTATTAAGAAGTAACAGACGACATATATGGACTTGCTGTAAGAACAATCAACACACAATTAGGGGAAATAAAAGAAGACATACATCAACCTACTGTCAGAACAGTCAACATAAAACTAGTGGGAAGTAACAGACGACATACATGGACCTACAGTAAGAATAGTCAACAAAAAGGTAGAAGGAAGTAACAGACGACATACATGTACCTGCAGTACGAATACCCAAAACACGACTAGGGAGAACTAATAGACTACATACATAGACTTACAATCAGAACTGTCTGCACACGACTAGAGGTAAGTAATCGACGACATAAAAGGACTTACAGTCAGAACAGTCAACATATAACTAGGGGGAAGTTACAGACTACATACATCATATTACAGTCAGAACAGTCCACACACAACTAGAGGGAAGTAATAGACGACATACATCGACTTACAGTCATAGCAGTAAAAACATAACTAGAAGGAAATAACAGACTTACAGTCAGAATAGTCAACACACAACTAGTGGGAAATAATAGACTTATAGTAAGAACAGTCAACACAAACTAGGGAGGAAATAACAGACTTAAAGTCAGAACATTCAACATACAACTAGAGGGAATTAACAAACTAACAATCAGAGCAGTCAACACATATCTAGTTGAAATAATAGACTTACAGTCACAACCGTCAACACACAAGAAGAGGGACTTACAGTAGGAATACCCAACAAACGACTAGGGAGAAGTAATAGACGACATACATGGACCTACGGTCAGAACAGTCAACACACAAATAGGGGGAAGTAACAGATACCATACATGGACCTACAGTCAGAACAGTCAACACACTACTAGGAGGAAATAACAGACAACATACATGGACATTCAGTCAGAACAGTCAGCACACAAATAGGGGGAAGTACCAGAAAACATACATGGACATACATTCAGAACAGTCGTCACACACCTAGGGTGAAGTAACAGACAGTATACACTATCTACAGTCAGAACAGGCACCACACAACTAGAGGCAAGTAACGGACAATATACATGGACCTACAATCAGAAAAGCCAGAACAAAACTAGGAGAAAGTAACAGAAAACATACATCACCTACAGTCAGAACAGTCAGCACACAACTATAGGGACGTAATGGAAGATATACATGGATTTACAGTCAGAACAGTCAACACATAATTAGGAAGATATAGCAGAGGACATATATGGACTTACACTCATAATAGTCAACACACAAGTGGGAGGAAGTAACAGATGACATACAAGGACATACAGTCAGAACAGTCAACATAGAACTAGTGGGAATTAATAGACGACATACATCGAATTACAGCCAGAAAGGTCAACACACAACTAGAGGGAATTAAAAGAAGACATATATCGACCTACACTCATTAAACACACAACTAAGGGGAAATAACAGACTTACAGAGAGAACAGTCAACACACGACTAGGGGGAAATAACAGACTTACAGTCAATACAGTCAACACACGACTAATGGGAAATAACAGACTTACATTGAGAACAGTCAACACACGAATAGGTGGAAGTAAAAGACTTATAGTCAGAACAGTCAACACACAACTACAGTGAAGTAACAGACGTCATACATCGACTTACAGTCTAAACAATCAACTAGGGGGAATTAACAGACTTACTGTCCCGATAGTCAACACACAACTAGTGGGATATAACAGACTTACATGTATATTGTATGTTACTTCCCCTTAGTTGTGTGCTGACTGTTCTGACTTTAGGTCCATGTATCTTGTTTGTTGCTTCGCCCAAGTTGTGTGTTGACTGTTCTGACTGTAGGTCAGTGTATGTTGTCTGTTACGTCCTCCGAGTTGTGTGTTGAAAGTTCTGAATGTAGGTCCATATATATTGATTGTTACTTCCCTCTTTCTGTGTTTTGACTGTTCTGACTGTAGGTCAGTGTATGTTGTCTGTTACTTCCCACTATTTGTGTGTTGACTGTTCTGACCCTAGGTCCATGTATGTGAACTATTATTTCACTCTAGATGTGTGTTTACTGTTCTTAATGTAAGTCGATGTATGTAGTCTTTTAGTGCTCACTAGTCGTTTGTTTGGTATTCTTACTGTAAGTCCAAGTAAGTCGTCTGTTACTACATTCTGTTTTCCGTGTTGACTATTCTGACTGTAGGTCCTTGTATGTCGTCTGTTACTTCCCCGTAGTTGTGTGTTGAGTGTTCTGACTATAAGTCGATGTATGTTGTCTGTTACTTCCCCCTAGCTGTGTTTTGACTGTTCTGACTGTAGGTCCATGTATGGTTTCTGTTACTTCTCCCTATTTTTGTGTTGAATGTGCTGACTGTAGTTCAGTGTATGTCGTCTGTTACTTCCCCCTATTTGTGTTTTGAATGTTCTGACTCCAGATCGATGTATGTCGTCTGTTACATCCCCCTATTTGTATGTTGACTGTTCTGACTGTAAGTCCATGTACGTCGACTGTTGTTTCCCCTGCCTTTGTGCTGACGACATACATGGACATAGAGTCAGAACAGTCAACACACAAATACTGGGAAGTAAAAGACAACATACATGGACATAGAGTCAGAACAGTCAACACACAAATAGGGGGAAGTAACAGAAAACATACATGGACATAGAGTCAGAACATTCGTCACAGACCTAGGGTGAAGTAACAGACAACATACACTGATCTACAGTCAGAACAGTCACCACACAACTAGAGGGAAGTAACAGACAACATACATGGACCTACAGTCAGAAAAGTCAGATCACAACTAGGAGAAAGTAACAGACAACATACATCATCTAGAGGGAAATAACAGACGACATACTTGGACCTACAGTCAGAACTGTCAATACAGAAAAGAGTGAAGTAACAGACGATTAATTAGATTTGCAGTAATAATACCCTACACACATCTAGGGAGAATTAACAGACTACATACATCGACTTATAGTCAGAACAGTCAGAACACAACTAGAGGGAAGTAATAGAAGACATACATGGAACTACAGTCAGAACAGTTAACATATAACTAGGGGGAAAGAACAGACTTACAATCAGAGCAGTCAACACACAACTAGGAGCAAATAGCAGACTTAAAATCAGAACATTCAACAGAAAACTAGGAGGAATTAACAAACTTATAGTCAGAACAGTCAAGAAAAATCTATTTGAAATAACAGACTTAAAGTAAGAACATTCAACACACAACTAGGGGGAATTAACAAACTTACTGTCCCAACAGTCAACACACAACTATGGGGATATAACAGACTTACAGTCAGAACAGTCAACACACAACTAGAGGGAATTAACATACGACATATATGGACTTAGAGTCAGAAATGTCGGAACACAAGTATGGGAAGTAGCAGACGACAAACATGTTCTTACTATCAGAACAGTCAACACACAAGTAGGGGTAAGTACCAGACGACATACATTTATATAGTGTCAGAAGAGTCAACACACAACTATGGAGAAGTAACAGACAATATACATGGACTTACAGTCAGAACAGTCAAAACACGTTAGGGGAAATACCAGACGACATATGTGGACCTACAGTCAGAACAATCAACACACAACTAGAGGGAAGTAACATACGACATGCATTGACTTACATAGAGAGCAGTCAACACACTACTAAGGTGAAGTAACAGACTAACAATCAGAACAGCCAGCAAACAACTATAGAAAAGTAACGAAGACAGACACGGACCTACAGTCTGAACAGTCAACATACAACTAGGGGGATGTAACAGGCGACATACTTAGACCTACAGTCAGAACAGTCAACGCACAAATAAGGGGAATTAACAGACGACATACATGGACTTACATTCAGAATAGTCAACACACAACTAGTGGGAACTAACAGACAACATACATGTACTTACAGTTAGAACACTCAATACACACAACTAGTGGGAAGTAACAGACGACATACATCGTCTTATAATCAGAACAGTCAACATGCAACTAGGGGAAGTAACAGAGGACATAAATGGACCTAAAATCAGAATAATCAACATACAACTAATGGGAATTAACAGACTACATACATCGACCTACAGACAGAGCAGTCAACACACAAATAGTGGCAAGTACTAAACGACATACATGGACTTACAGTCAGAATAGTCAACACACAACTAGAGAGAAGTAACAGACGACATGCATTGACATACAGTCAGAACAGTCAACACACAAATAGAGTGAAATAACAGACTACTTACATGGACTTACAGTAAGAATACCCAACACAAGACTATGGAGATATAACAGACTACATACACGGACTTACAGTCAGAACAGTCAACACACAATTAGGGGGAAGTAACAGTTGACATACATTGATTTACTGTTAGAATAGCCAACACACAACTAGAGGGAATTGCTAGTCACACTCAACGTATGTGGAGAAGAGTGCTCAAAACAATACAAGACGGTAGCCACCTGGAACTTCAAAAACAAAAATGGGACCAATACAAAGAACGCACACACCAGCATTGCCTGCAGATCACTCTGACCTACAATATAAACCACAATATGACAGTCTTAACAAAAATAATCCTGGAATTTGGCAAGAAACACATATACACAGACAGAAGAAAGCACTACCAACCTTACTAGAGCAGAGAACTGTAGAATCTGCCTAGAAGTATATACCTAGAGACAGAAGAAATATTTACCAACCTTACTAGAGCAGAGAACTAGAGAAGCTGGCAAGAAGTACATACCTAGAGACAGAGGAAACAATTACCAACCTTTCTAGAGCAGAAGACTGGAGAAATGGGCAAGAAGTACATACCTAGAGACAGAAGAAAGAATTACCAACCTTAGTAGAGCAGAAAACTGGAGAAACTGGCAAGAAGTACATACCTAGAGAAAGAAGAAACAACTACAAAACTTACTAGAGCAGAGAACTGGAGAAACTGGCAAGAAGTACATACCTAGAAACAGAAGAAACAACTACAAAACTTTCTAGAACAGAGAACTGGAGAAGCTGGCAAGAAGCACTTAACCAGAGAAAGAAAAAAAATCTTCAAAACTTACTAGAGCAGGGAACTGGAGAAGCTGGCAAGAAGTACATACCTAGAGGCAAAATAAACAGCTACAAAACTTACAACAGCAGAGAACTGGAGAAACTGGCAAGAAGTACATTCTTGAGGCAGAATAAACAACTAAAAACTTTACTAGAGCAGATAACTGGAGAAGCTGGAAAGAAGTACGTACCTAGAGGCGAAATAAACAACTACAAAACTTACTAGAGTGGAGAACTGGAGAAACTGCCAAGAAGCACATACATAAAGGCAGAATAAACAACTACAAAACTTACTAGAGCAGAGAACTCGAGAAGCATGCAAGAAGTACATACCTAGAGGCAGAATAAACAACTACAAAACTTACTATAGCAGGGAACAAGAGACGCTGGCAAGAAGTACATACCCAGAAACAGAAGAAACAACTACAAAACTTACTAGAGCAGAGAACTTTAGAAGCTGCCAAGAAGTACATATCTCTTAGCAGAAGTAACAACTACAAATCTTACTAGAGCAGAGAGCTGTCATGAAGTGCATACCTAGTTGCAGAAGAAATAACTACAAACCTTATTAGTGCAGAGAACTGGAGAAGCTGGTAAGAAGTACATACCCAGAGACAGAAGAAACAACTACAGATATTACTAGAGCAGAGAACTTTAGAAGCTGCCAAGAAGTACATACATAGAAACAGAAGAAACAACTACAAAACTTACTAGAGCAGAGAACTGTAGAAGTTGCCAAGAAGTGCATACCTCGTAGCAGAAGAAACAACTACAAACCTTGCTAGAGCAGAGCACTTCAGAATCTGTCATGAAGTACATACCTAGTTGCAGAAGAAATAATCACCAACCTTACTAGAGCAAAGCACTGGAGAAGCTGCCAAGAAGTACATACGCAGAGACAGAATAAACAACTACAAATATTACTAGAGCAGAGAACTGGAGAAGCTGGCAAGATGTATGTACCTAGAGACAGAATAAACAACTACAAACATTACTAGAGCAGAGAACTGGAGAAGCTGCCAAGAAGTACATACCTAGAGACAGAAGAAACAACTACAAACATTACTAGAGCAGAGAACTGGAGAAGCCGCACAGTGACCTATCTGAAGTCAGAGAAAAAATAAAACGCAACCCGACCACTGAGAATATCAAAAGACACACGAACACTAAAGAAGCCTTCAACAATATGACGATAGCTGAATGTCAAAGAGCAAGGAATGGAAAAAAATAGCTCCTGGAGCCTAGACAAAGATACTAACAAACTGTGGAAACTGATCAGATCCATAAACAAAGACAAATCACCAAGCCAGCCCAACACAGTAATAAAAGAAGCTGGAAAATATCATGGTAGAAAATGGCAGCAAACATCCTGGCAGATCACTACAGAGATGAGGGCATCACAGCAATCCCCAAAAGACACATATAGGAAGTAAAAGCAGAACTCAAGGAAAGGACTAACAGCAAAATCCAAATGTTGGCAACATTCACCATGGAGGAAATCACTACGACTACACAAAAACTTAAAGACAGGAAATCACCAGAAAAGATGGAATAACAAATGAAATGATAAAGAACCTGGGACCAGCAGTAAAAACAGCTCTCCTTCACATCTACTACCGGAAATGAAGCTTCAGAAAAGTTTCCGACTGATGGAAGGAGCCAACCATCAATCCCATAAGGAAAAAAGAAACGAACATATCAAATCCAGCTACAGACGTATCAGCCTCCTAAACTGCATTGGCAAAGTGATGGACAGGATGATCAATATCAGACTAATACAACATTTAAAAACATTACCTGATAAACAGTGCACTGTCAGCATACAGGAAACATCACAGCACAGAAAATCAGCTCATCTACCTAACCCAAGAAATAGAACTCTTTTCAGGAGAAGACACAAGTTCCGGCCACCTTTGTAGATCTAAAACAAACATTTGACAAAGTATGGAAAAAAAGTCTCCTCCTGAAACAACGTTGAAGGAACAATGTTTTGGTGGATACAGGATTTCTTGAGCTACAGAACAGCCAGGGTCAAAATGAATGGAAAACTAAGCCACAGAGTCACAGTGAGCCAAGGCGTTCCCCAGGGAGGAGTTATTTCTCCCACTCTGTTCCTGATACATGACATCACAGACAAACTGCCCAACAGCATATCACACGGCTTGCACGCAGATGACTTCACTGTGTGGAATGCTGTGGAAAAAAAACATCGGCAGCAACCCATAGAATACAGGAAGCACTAAATATCATAGGAGACTGGGCCACAAAATGTGAAATGATGATAAAAAGTCCACAGCCACTTGCTTCTTATTATCCACCAAGACAGAAAACTTTAAACTCTAAATACAAGGAAGAGAGCTTATACGGACAGAACAGCAAACATACCTCAGAGCAAAACTGGATAAGAGGCTAACCTGGAACCCACACCTTCTAGACAAGAGGCTAACCTGGAACCCACACCTTCTAGAGAAGAGGTGAATCTGGAAGCTATGTCTGCTAGAAAGAGGCTAACATGGAAGCCACACATGCTAGACAAGAGGGTAACCTGGAAGCCACATCTGCTAGAAAGAGGTTAACCTGGAAGCAATATCTGCTAAAAAGAGGGTAACCTGAGGGCCTCATCTGCTAGAAAGAGGCTAATCTGTAAGGCACAGCTGCTGGACAAGAGTCTAACTTGGAAGCCACATCTGCTATACAAGAGGCTAACCTTAAAGCCACACCTGCTAAACAAGACGCTAACCCTGAAACTATATCTGCTAAATAAGAGGCTAACCCGGAATCCATAGCTGCTAGACAAGAGGCTAATCTGGAAGACACATCTGCTAGACAAGAAGTTAACCTGGAAGCCACATCTGCTAGACAAGAGGCTAACCTGGAAGCAACAACTGCTAGACAAGAAGCTAACACAGAAACCATATCTACTAGACAAGAGGCTACCTTGGAAGCCACATCTGATAGACAAGAGGCTAACCTGGAAGTCACATCTGCCAGACAAGAGGCTAACCCGGAAACTACATCTGCTAGACAAGAGGCTAACCTGGAAACCACATCTGCTAGACAAGAGGCTAACCTGGAAGCCACATCTGCTAGACAAAAGGTTAAACTGGAATCCACAACTGCTAGACAAGAGGTTAAACTGGAAGCCACATCTGCTATACAAGAGGCTAACCTGGAAGCCACATCTGCCAGAAAAGAAGCTAACCTGGAAATCATACCTGCTAGACAAGAAGCTAACCTGGAAATCATACCTGCTAGACAAGAAGCTAACCTGGAAATCATACCTGCTAGACAAGAAGCTAACCTGGAAATCATACCTGCTAGACAAGAAGCTACCCTGGAAACCATTCCTGCTAGACAAGAAGCTAACCTGGAAATCATACCTGCTAGACAAGAAGCTAACCTGCAAGCCATACCTACTAGACAAGAAGCTAACCTGGAAGCCACACCTGCTAGACAAGAAGCAAACCTGGAAATCATACCTGCTAGACAAAAGCTAACCTGGAAGCCACACCTGCTAGACAAGAAGCTAACCTGGAAACCACACCTGCTAGACAAGAAGCTAACCTGGAAGACACACCTGCTAGACAAGAAGCTAACGTGGAAGCCACGCCTGCTAGACAAGAAGCTAACTTTTAAGCCACACCTGCTAGACAAGAAGCTAACCTGAAAATCATACCTGCTAGACAAGAAGCTAACCTGGAAGCCACACCTGCTAGACACAGAAAACAAAGCAGTGAAAACGTTAGTTGTGATAAAAAAGCTGGCAGGCACAACCTTGGGAGCCAACAGCAACATACAAAAAAGCATATGTGGGCATAATAAGACCAACAGCAACATACTAAAAAAGCATATGTGGGGATCATAAGACTAACAGCAATATACTAAAAAGCATATGTGGGCATCATAAGACCAACAGCAGAATAATAAAAAAGCATATGTGGGCATCATAAGACCAACAGCAACATACTAAAAAAAGCATATGTCAGCACCATAAAGCCAACAGCAAAATACCAAGAAAAGCATATGTGGGCATCATAAGACCAACAGCAACATACTAAAAAGCATATGTGGGTACCATAAAGCCAACAGCAAAATACTAAAAAAAGCATATGTGGGCACCATAAGACCAACAGCAAAATACTAAAAAAAGCATATGTGGGCACCATAAAGCCAACAGCAAAATACTAAAAAAAGCATGTGTGGGCATTATAATGTCAACAGCAACATACTAAAAAATTATATGTAGGCTCCATAAAGTCAACAACAACATACTAAAAAGCATATGTGGGCACCATAAAGTCAACAGCAACATACTAAAAATGCATATGTGGGGACCATAAAGCCAATAGCAACATACTAAAAAAGTATATGTGGGCACCGTAAAGCCAAAAGCAACATACTAAAAAGCATATGTAGGCACCATAAGGCCAACACTCGAATATGACATGACAGCCTGGGACACATCCTCCAACACAAACACCGCTCGTCTAACAAAAGTACAGAACACTGGCCTGCGGCTGATCACAGGAGGAATGAAGAGCTCTCCCATCATGGAGATGGAGAAATACACGCAAATCCAACCTCTTGAGATCAGGCGCAAAGAAAAACTAACGATCCACAAACAAAAGTTAATACGCCTGACAACCCACCCTCTGAACAAAATAATTAAGAAGCACACAAAAAAAAAAGACTAAAAAGAACCAGCTTCACTCATCTGACAACACAGCTGCAACAACACTATAAAGACCTCCTTCCCACCTCTCATGAAGAAATTGAACCACTCCAAATTGTGGAGGAGCACAGTCTCTGTGGAAAGATAACAGTCCTCACAGAGGTACCAGACATACACAAAAACGACTACCTAAAAACACTTCAGATGAAGACACTGACCCAGGAGCTGATTGACAGCAAGTACAACCCAGCTGAATGGACACATGTGTACACAGATGGGTCTGCAGAAAAAGCAGTAAACAATGGAGGTAAGGACGTTTACATAAGATACACAGATGGGAGACAAACCAAAAAGGCCTTCTCGACGGGAAAGATTTCCTCCAACTACAGGGCAGAAACAACATGCCTCCTTGAAGCCCTCAGAACACTTAAAACAGAAAACCAGCAGCTACCACACAAAATAGCCTTCTTCACAGACTGCAGGGCAGTTCTGGAATCTCTAAAAACAGCAAACAACCCACCGTCAAACATACAGGAAATCACAACAGAACTGAATCACCTTACACTGTCAACAACCATGGTCCTACAATGGGTACCATCCCACAGTGGAATAGCCGGCAATGAAATAGCTGACTGCCTATCCAAAGCTGGCAGCAATCAAGATCAAACAAATCATCCAGTAAACTACCAAGAGGTGAAAATTATAATACGTAACCAGTGCAGATGTGAATGGAAAAAACAAACTGAAATGCAACAAAGAGCCATATCCAACACACCAACTACAAAGACTTCAGCAAACCATCCTCTTCCACCTAAGGACAGGCCACTGCAGACTACTAAGCCACCTTCATCGAATTAAATTGTCTCACACAGACGAGTATGTATGTAGCAGTGGAGTCCAGACTCCAAAACATATCCTTCAAAACACAGTGCAGACTTGAGGCGTGAGACATGGCCAGAGGACACCAGCTTGGGGCAAAAGCTTTCGGGCTCCTATCAGGATCTGGAGAGGACTGCGGGCTTTGCCATGTCAACAGGGATCAGGAATTGATATAACCAACAATCTAGAACGCAGAAGCAGAAGAAGAAAAAGAAGAAAACTATAAAGATAAAGAAGAAGGTAAATAGAAAGTTAAATATATTTGAATTTCGAGCTCAGACCGTTCCGTATTCCTGCATGTAGCGTCTCCCGAAGGGCAGGATTTATAGCAAGATGTATTTCTTGAATAAAATTGCAGCTGAGTATCTCCACAGAAAGTCTAATGAAATTCCCAAAGACGTTACAGAACACCGATTAAAAAAGAAACTAATAAAAATACTACTTTTGAAAATCACTAGAAAATTCATACTAAAGTGAGATGGCCGAGAGAAAATATATACTGTTCTAAGTACTGTCTCCCGAATATAATAAATTCAAACTAAACGAAACAACAAAGACTGTGCAAAATGAAGAAACATAATCCCAGTTCTCCATTGTCACAGCACAACATTCTAGAATATTATCTACATAGCGAGAAAATAATTCGGTTATTCCTCTTACACATTATCAGAATATTGTTTATATGTTTTAATTAATTTGTAATGATTAATAAATGTCTCTGAGGCGAATTGAAACTGTAGCAATAACAGAAACACGTGTCTGGTTCGTAGATCAGGACGACTCGCATGGGGTCAAACTAACAGATTCCAAAAACATGTTACGGAGAATCAAGAGACATATCCTCCATAGGGAGTGGGTCCAGCTTCCACCAGGCTCTCAGTTATCCAGTCTGACCTGGATCTACTGCCCAGGTCATGCGGGAGTCAAAGCCAATGAGAGAGCGAGCAAGCTGGCAGGCATCAGTTCAGGGAATTCTAAGAATAGACAGGGAAGAGATTGCAAGAGTCACCTTGGACAGGCTGCGTAAGGCGGACGAGGTCGGGTTGAATGACGCAATCATATCAGGAGGATGCTCGAGTTGGAGGAGAAGAGGGGAAGTTACAGTTTTTCTTTAGCGGGAGTTAGTCACGCCCAGTGTGTGGCTGTCTCCATCAACACGCGCACTCTTCAGTGGGAGTAGAGCGAAGCACATATGGGAGTTTCCGGAGGGCGGGAATCCCAGTTTCTGATTAAAGAAAAGAGTTCACTGTCACATCAGTGATATCTGAACTGCTAGATATTCCTACTTTGTTCTGCATACCTTCACCTCATAAGATGTGATAACATCATTTTATAGAATCAGCTCACATGTTTTTTCACTGCTAGAAAAAAGTATGTACAACGTATGTAGAACATTTTTGTTGCATTATTTAATCATTTTGGAACGATCACACAGTGCATAGAATAAGAGATCATCCATGATACACTAGGTACATATAAAAAAAACTACTTACCACCTTCTCTGTTGTATAAAACGTATCTGCTCACTCTCTGTGGCTTAGAAAACCTGACAGTCCAGTTAGAGCTAGTGCCAGTGTCCCGTGTACAAGAGCAGGGGTAATCTGTGTAAAAATCCCCAGACGTGTCCCCATCTACAGCTTTGTCTGGTGTGAATGGTATGTTCTTATATCTGGTGTCTCTTGACTGTTCCCAGTAAGTAGATGACTGTGACGTGCTTTGTTTCAGTGCTACGTTACGACCTGGAAGTTGAATCAAAGAAATGAAGAAATTAAAGGGACATAATTATATTTATTCAGTTATAATTAAACAAATACGATTTGTTAAGCCTTCAGTTGTCTAGTTTTGACATTTATCACAAGTGTGTGAGTGTAATGTGGTGAACCTTATTTATGAACTATTTTCTTTTCTCTATGCTCACTGTGAAGTACTCGCATCATTTGTGGGTGATGTTTTGTTATATGCGCATGGCAACAAATAGACAAACTATCATAAATAAAATCCAAGGCAAACATCACCAGGAGGTGCACTGACCACGAAGTATTAATAAACCCAGTGAAAACAGAAATAACAATAAATAACAGAATCGTCAAAGATATTATGTCCGAGATTTCTTATGAAACCCCCCCCCCCCCCCCCATCATGATAGATGCCATAACCTGAAATAACTAAGAATTAACTTGGACAGAATCGTATCTCTCAAGAAACATACAGAAGAATGTAAAGCAAGGCAGGGACTGGCTGCCAACAAAGTCATAGCATCTCTACAACTTCTATAGAGCAACTTGTTCAACTAATAACAGTCTTGGTCCTATCCAAAATATGCTACAGCCTGGGTTTATTAACGATGTCTAAAATGCAAATAACCAAACTTGAACGAGTACAAACTGAGGCGATGAGATACCAAAGACACAGCCACGGCGACAATGAGATACATATTAAATATTCATGATCTACAAACCCGCTCATATATGCCTAAATAAAGGAATTCCCCAAAATGAGCAACAACAAAACTCACCCATTCAATAATAATCGTCACGTGACCACAAGCTCAAGAATAAAGAGGCAAATCCTGGATGACTGAAGCAGATTACCCAATAAGCATATTTAATGCTCCACAACACATCTCAACCGAACCTGAATGGATTACTTGTAGTGAGGCCCATGAAAATCCCACAAAGGTACACATAAACCTTACAAGAAAATGACCAGAAATAGGCGGAGGAGAAAACACAAGATAAAATAAACGAACTCACTAACAAACATACACATCCTGAGGACATAATTATTTATACATACGGATCAGTGAGCAGGGGAACTAGAACCGGTTGAGATTTTTAAGCCTACCAAGGAGGTAAAACACTCAAACTCGTGGCTGGGTCTTATGCAACCACCTGTCCAAGTATGCGGATGGAAACAGAGGCCGTCATAGAAGCATTAAAATGGGTAGAGGCACAGAAAACACACCGCATCACCATCATTACCGACTCTCAAAATCCATTAAGGAAAGTTGAACAAAAAAACCATTAAAAGTAAATGGTAAGAAATAAATAATAATTCCCACATGAAAAACATCACTTGGATATACTGTCCAGGTCATGCCTGATCGAGGGAAACAACAGAACCAACCAGCTGGCAGCAAGTGTCAAATCAGAGGGCCTCGTCCAAATGAACAAATCGGACCTGTACAAATCCATCAAGCAATATCTCGTCGAACAAATCAAGGCAACCTCCTCCAAAGTACGTGTTACACACGACGTAATGCATTAGATTTAGCCAAGGGCAGTGGCTGCAAATCTCATAAAAACGCTAGATCACGGCCAACACACAATCAACACAACATTGGAGTCATCTCGATTAAAACATTGAAGGAAATCCTGATGTCAAAGGCCGAAGATGTATGAAGATGTATAGGCATGTCCCGGCATGGTAGTTCGCCAAGATATCTTGTCTTCGGTGAGGTTTTCAGTCTCATCAAGGAATGCCATTGCCACTGAATTGGCTTCTCTTAACAATGACCTCTTTCGAGTTTCACGTGGTCGACCTCTTTTTCTTCAGCCTGTTGTGTTCTATTTTATAGCTTTTTGGGGGATTCTCTGACTGTTTCTTCTCATCAGGTGACTGACATATGTCCATCTTCTTTTTCTGATCAACCATGAGACATGTTGTTGTGTGCTCATAATCATATAATATATCACTCATGCTGATGCATAAATGTATCGATAAAATTAAATGAACCAACAATGTTAGAAATTTGTAAGAAAATATAAATAGCAAAAACCGTGATAACTGTCCTGAGCTAGACGTACCTGCTACAACAGTTGATACAATTATTAAGTATAAAGTTCAAGTGTTCATTCATTCATTAGAATGTCCCTTGAACAACTTTGCCTCCCTAAAAGCTCTGGTGTAGTCCTCTCGGTTGTCCAAGTGTTACACGAGTTTAAAACTGCTACGACATAGCAAGCTAACCTCAGAACACGGGATAGTTTAAGAGATGTTGCAAGCTAACTTCAGAACACGGTATAGTTTAGCTTTTGAGATGTTGCAAGCTAACCTCAGAACACGGGATAGTTCAACTTTTGAGATGGTGAAAGCTAACATCAGAAAACGGGATAGATTAAATTTTGAGATGGTGCAAGCTAACCTCAGAACACAGGAAAGTTTAACTTTTGAGATGGTGCAAGCTAACCTCAGAACACAGGAAAGTTTAACTTTTGAGATGGTGCAAGCTAACCTCAGAACACGGGACAATTTAACTGTTGAGATGGTGCAAGCTAATCTCAGAACGTGGAACAGTTTAACTGTTGATATGGTGCAAGCTAAAATCAGAACACGGGGCAGTTTAACTGTTGAGATGTTGTAATTTAACCTCTGAATACGAGAAAGTTAAACTGGTGATATTTTGCAAGCTAACATCAGAACACGTGGCAGTTTAACTATTGAGATGGTGCAAGCTAACCTCAGAATACGGGACAGTTTAACTGGTGAGATGGCAAGCTAAACTTAGAAAACGGGACAGTTTAAGTGGTGATATCGTGTAAGCTAACCTCAGAACACGGGGTAGTTTAACTTGTGAGAAGGTGTAAGCTAACCTCAGAACACGAGATATTTTATCTTTTGAGATGGTGCAAGCTAACCTCAGAACACGAGATAGTTTAACTTTTGAGATGGTGCAAGTTAAACTCAGAACACAGGATAGTGTAGCTTTTGAGATGGTGCAAGCGAACCTCAGAATACGGAATAGTTTAACTGGAGAGATGGTGCAAGCTAACCTCAGAACACGAGATAGTTTAACTTTTGAGATGTTGCAAGTGAACCTCAGAAAACGGGATAGTTTAAATTTTGAGATGATACAACGTAACCTCAGAAAACGGGAAAGTTAAACTAATGAGATGGTGCAAGCTAACCTCAGAATACTGGACAGTTTAACTGGTGAGATGTTGCAGGCTAACCTCAGAATACGTGATAGTTTAACTGGTGAGATGGTTCAAGCTAAACTTAGAGAACGGGACAGTTTAAGTGGTGATATCGTGTAAGCTAACCTCAGAACACGGGATAGTTTAACTTGTGAGAATGTGTAAGCTAACCTCAGAACACGATTTAGTTTATCTTTTGAGATGGTGCAAGCTAACTTCAGAACACGGGATAGTTTTCTTTTAAGATGGTGCAAGCTAACCTCTGAACACGGGATAGTTTAATTGGTGACATGGTGCAAGCTAACCTCATAACACGTGGCAGTGTAACTGGTGAGATGGTGCAAGCTAACCTCAGAACATGGAACAGTTTAACTGGTGAGATGGTGCAAGCTAAACTCAAAACACGGGATTGTTTAACTTTTGAGATCTTGCAAGCTAACCTCAAAACACGGGAGAGGTTAACTTTTGAGATTTTGCAAGCTAACCTCAGCACATGCGATAGTTTAAATTTTGAGATAGTGCAAGCTAACCTCAGAACACAGGAAATTTTAACTTTTGAGATGGTGCAAGCTAACCTCAGAACAAGGGATAGTTTAACTTTTGAGATGGTGCAAGCTAATCTCTGAACGTGGAACAGTTTAACTTGTGATATTGTGCAAGCTAACGTCAAAACACAGTCAATGTAATTGATTAGATGGTGCAAGCTAAGCTCACAATACGGGACAGTTTAACTGGTTGTATGGTGCAAGCTAACCTCAGAACAAGGGATAGTTTAACTTTTGAGATGGTGCAAGCTAATCTCTGAACGTGGAACAGTTTAACTTGTGATATTGTGCAAGCTAACATCAAAACACAGTCAATGTAATTGATTAGATGGTGCAAGCTAAGCTCACAATACGGGACAGTTTAACTGGTTGTATGGTGCAAGGTAACCTCAGAACACGTGGCAGTGTAACTGGTGAGATGGTGCAAGTTAACCTCAGAACATGGAACAGTTTAACTGGTGATATTGTGCAAGCTAACGTCAAAACACAGTCAATGTAATTGATTAGATGGTGCAAGCTAAGCTCACAATACGGGACAGTTTAACTGGTTGTATGGTGCAAGGTAACCTCAGAACACGTGGCAGTGTAACTGGTGAGATGGTGCAAGTTAACCTCAGAACATGGAACAGTTTAACTGGTGAGATGGTGCAAGCTAAACTCAGAACACGGGATAGTTTAACTTTTGAGATATTGCAAGCTAACATCAGAACACAGGATAGGTTAACTTTTGAGATTTTGCAAGCTAACCTCAGCAGAAGTTATAGTTTAAATTTTGAGATTGTCCAAGCTAACATCAGAACACAGGAAAGTTTAACTTTTGAGATGGTGCAAGCTAACATCAGAATACAGAATAGTTTAATATTTGAGATGGCGCAAGCTAACCTCAGAATACAGGATAGTTTAACTTTTGAGATAGTACAAGCTAAAAGCAGAACACAGGATAGTTTAATATTTGAGATGGTGCAAGCTAAACTCAGAACACAGGATATTTTAATTTTTGATATTGTGCACGTTAACCGCAGAACACGGGATTGTTTAACTCGTGAGATGGTGCAAGCTAACCTCAGAACACGGGATAGTTTAACTGTTGAGATGGTGCAAGCTAACATCAGAACACGGGATAGTTTAACTGGTGTGATGTCACAAGCTAACCTCAGAACATGGGACAGTTTAACTGGTGAGATGGTGCTAGTTAACCTCTGAACATGGGACAGTTTAACTGATGAGATGGTGCAAACTAACCTCAGAATATGGGACTTTTTCACTTGTGATATGGTGCAAGCTAACCTCAGAACACGGGGCTAACCTCAGAACACGGGAAAGATGAACTTTTGAGTTTGTGCAAGCTAATCTCAGAATACGGTATAGTTTAACTGTTGAGATGATGCAAGCTAACTTCAGAACACGGGATAGTTTAACCTGTGAGAAGATGCAAGCTAACCTCAGAACATGGGATAGTTTAACTTCTGAGATGGTGCAAGCTAACCTCAGAACACGAGATAGTTTTACTTTTGAAATGTTGCAAGCTACCTTCAGAACACGTGACATTTTAATTGGTGAGATGGTCCAAGCTAACCTCAGAACACGGGATAGTTTAACTTATGAGATGGCGCAATCTAACTCAGAACACGGGACAGTTTAACTGGTGAGATTTTGCAAGCTGAGCTCAGAACACGGGATATTTTAGCAAACCTCAGAATAGCTAACAGTTTAACTGTTAAGATGATGCAAGCTAACCTCAGAACAGAGGAAAGTTTAACTTTTGAGATGGTGCAAGCTAACCACATAACACGGAACAGTTTAACTGGTGAGATGGTGCAATCTAACCTCAGAACACGGGTCAGTTTAACTGTTAAGATGGTGCAAGGTAACCTCAGAACACGGGATAGTTTAACTGGTTAGATGGTGTAAGCTAACCTCAGAACACGGGACAGTGTAACTGGTGATATGGTGCAAGCTAACCGCAGAACACGGGACAGTTTAACTGGTGAGATGGTGCAAGCTAACCTCTGAACGTGGAACAGTTTAACTGTTGAGATGGTGCAAGCTAACCTCATAATACGGGATAATTTAACTGATGAGATGGACAATAATTTAAATGTGTTGATATGTTAGAAGATACATTCTCCCTTGTCTAACACTTGAAGTCTAAATAACATATTACTGGTGGCAGCCTGACTTCTTCTAGAACGACACACATTTAAAACTTCCATGTCAAGGTAGAACAAAGTTCAGCTGTACACAGGTATACAGAAAAGATAGTTTAACTTTTGAGATGATGCAAGCTAACCTCAGAACACGGGACAGTTTAACTTTTGAGATGGTGCAAGCTAACCTCAGAACACTGGATAATTTAACTGTTGAGATGGTGCAACCTACCCTCAGAACACGGGATAATTTAACTGTTGAGATGGTGCAACCTACCCTCAGAACACTGGACAGTTTTAGTTGTGAGATGGTGCAAGCTAACCTCAGAACACGGGATAATTTAACTGTTGAGATGGTGCAAGCTACCCTCAGAACACTGGACAGTTTTAGTTGTGAGATGGTGCAAGCTAACCTCAGAACACTGGACAGTTTTAGTTGTGAGATGGTGCAAGCTAACCTCAGAACACGGGATAATTTAACTGTTGAGATGGTGCAAGCTACCCTCAGAACACGGGATAATTTAACTGTTGAGATGGTGCAAGCTACCCTCAGAACACGGGATAGTTTAAATTTTGAGATGGTGCAACCTACCCTCAGAACACGGGATAGTTTAACTTTTGAGATGGTGCAACCTACCCTCAGAACACGGGATAATTTAACTGTTGAGATGGTGCAACCTACCCTCAGAACACTGGACAGTTTTAGTTGTGAGATGGTGCAAGCTAACCTCAGAACACGGGATAATTTAACTGTTGAGATGGTGCAAGCTACCCTCAGAACACTGGAAGTTTTAGTTGTGAGATGGTGCAAGCTAACCTCAGAACACTGGACAGTTTTAGTTGTGAGATGGTGCAAGCTAACCTCAGAACACGGGATAATTTAACTGTTGAGATGGTGCAAGCTACCCTCAGAACACGGGATAATTTAACTGTTGAGATGGTGCAAGCTACCCTCAGAACACGGGATAGTTTAAATTTTGAGATGGTGCAACCTACCCTCAGAACACGGGATAGTTTAACTTTTGAGATGGTGCAACCTACCCTCAGAACACGGGATAATTTAACTGTTGAGATGGTGCAACCTACCCTCAGAACACGGGATAGTTTAACTTTTGAGATGGTGCAACCTACCCTCAGAACACGTGATAGTTTAAATTTTGAGATGGTGCAAGCTACCCTCAGAACACGGGATATTTTAACTTTTGAGATGGTGCAAGCTAACCTTAGAACACGGGACAGTTTAACTGGTGAGATGGTTCAAGCTAACCTTAGAACACGGGACAGTTTAACTGTTGAGATGGTGCAAGCTAACCTCAGAATACGGGACAGTTTAACTGATGAGATGGACAATATTTTAGATGTGTTGATATATCAGAAGATAAATTCTCACTTGTCTAACACTTGAATACTATATAACATATTAAATTTGGCAGCCTGATTTCTTCTAGAACGACACACATTTAAAAATTCCATGTCAAGGTAGAACAAAATTCAGCTGTAAGCAGGTATACAGAAACTGTCATTTCCCCCATGGAAGGGGCGGGGGTCGTATAGGTCTGAATGAAACATCAGTTGAAATACTCAACTACACGAAGCCAACAACTAACCAACTGAGTCTTTAGTCGTGGAGCTAATCTTACACATGGCGAGAACGTATATACCGAGAATGTCCAGGTATAGATCTTCTCCTTTACTCTTTCTTGTCGACGTCTTTTTTGACCTTTTGATCTCACGCCCTGACGTCATCAAACGCGCTTGTTACGCTTCTCCAGCTGTAGCAGAACATGATTTGCTGGACAGGGTAGATAACTCTACTTATGTTTTTGTGAGTTAAAGCCCTTGAATTGTATTTCACAAAAATTGAAGTTTCATTATAACATCTGAGACAGAGAGAATCTTATCAAAAAACCTTTTCTTGCTAGACAGACTGAGGTAGAAATTTGAGCTGTGAGGTCGCTGTTACAGTTAGAAGATATAGTTTCTGTACATGTGCTTGAACAGTCGAGAAGTCAGTTGTGTCGTAGATATTTAGAGTTCTTTTGGCGGTGTAGGTAACGTTACATTTTTATACTTGGCCCTAGCTGTGTACTACATGTTATTATGATTAGTTTGAATGATTAATCTATACATTTGTATCATTCTTCTACTTGTTCATCATCTGGATGCTTGTAATGAAAATGTGTATATTGAGAGCATGTCTTGATTACCTGAATATTTGTTTGTATATTAAGGGCATGTCTTGATTAAATGGATATTTCTTTGTATATTGAGGGCATGCCTTGATTACATGAATGCAAACAACATAGGACTAAAGATCAACGTAGGAAAGACAAAGTTAATGAAGCAAAATGCGAACAACAGAAATGTACTCAGAGTAGATAGCAATTTAGTGGAGGAGGTCAACGAATTTGTATACCTTGGCAGCAGAGTAGTAGATAGTGGAGACATCAACAGCAGACTTACTAGAGCAAACCAGGCTTTTGCAATGCTGCAGAATATATGGAAATAAAAAAAACTAAGCATAAATATGAAAATCAGGATATTTAAGAGTAATGTTCTAAGTGTACTACTCTATGGAAGTGAATGCTGGAAAATCACCAAATCCATAGAAAACAAGTTGAATTCTTTCAAGACTAAATGTTTACGAAGAATTCGAAAAATATTTTGGCCAAACACCATAAGAAATAACATTTTATTGGCAGAAATGCAGATGAAGCCACTGACAACATTTATTGAGGAAAGATGCTGGCGATGGTTGGGACATGTGCTCCGAATGACTGACAACTCACTACCAAAAATAGCACTAAGATGGACACCACAGGGGAGCAGAAGTAAGGGTAGACCAAAAGAGACATGGAGAAGAACAAGAGAAAGGATGTTGAGCAATAGAGGGCTCACCTGGGCAAGAGCAGAAAAAAATGCGAAGGACAGGCATTTATGGAAAACCTTTGCGGAAGCCCCATGTGCCCTGGGCACTTAAGGTTCAGAGAGAGAGATATATATTGAGGACATGCCTTGAATACCTGAATATTTGTTTATATACTGAGGGCCTGCTTTGATTACATGGATATTTGTTTGTATACTGAGGGCCTTACTTGATTACCCGAATATTTATTTGTATATTGAGGGCATGCTTTGATTACCTGAATATTTCTTTGTATATCGAGGGCATGTCTTGACTACTTGAATGTTTGTTTGTATATTGAGGGCCTGCCTTGATTACCTGAATATATTGTTTGTATATTTGTGAGAGTGTTATTCCTGTTCTACCTGGTAAGTGTATAGACTGTCAGGAGGTTTATTTTCGTGTCACAACCTGACCTTATGTCTGCATCCCTGGGGTATGAAGTCATTCTGTTAATGGGATTCAAGACGTAATCAGCCACAATCTTCCTCCATGCGCAGCACTGTTCCGTGTAAACGCTTTGATCATTTAATATATTCACGTAAAAATGTCTGTAGCACTATATAGGGCATTTTGTACGTGATCTTGAGAGAACTCAAATAAAGCGCACTGTTGTTCAGTTATGAGTATTCTTCACTTAATCCTACAGCTAAAAATAGATCGCAACATTCATGGGGAGATAATCACAACTCGAAAAAAATCACAGGCAAAGGCCAAACCTGTCAGGCGAAACTGAGCAGAGATAAAAGTAATTTAAGTGTTTAGCTCTAACAGTAACCATCTGAATACGTAATCGTTGAAGGAGAGAAAGAAAGAAAGAGAGAGAAAGAAAGAGAGAGAGAGAGAGAAAGAGAGAGAGAGAGAGAGAGAGGAAGAAAGAACTAAAATTACAAGAAACACCTTTTTTTTAACAATACTAAGACTGAACCAAGAACAGCGAATTAAAGAAGTAGGGATGCCAGCTGCTGGATTCTTGGTATCAGTAGTATCTCAACACTTCAGTGCTCACAGGAACACTAGATCAGTAGTATCATAACACTTCAGTGCTCACAGGAACACTAGATCAGTAGTATCACAACACTTCAGTGCTCACAGGAACACTAGATCAGTAGTATCACAACACTTCAGTGCTCACAGGAACACTAGATCAGTAGTATCATAACACTTCAATGCTCACAGGAACACTAGATCAGTAGTATCATAACACTTCAGTGCTCACAGGAACACTGGATCAGTAGTATCACAACTCTTCAGTGCTCACAGGAACACTAGATCAGTAGTATCACAACACTTCAATGCTCCCAGGAGCACTAGATCAGTAGTATCAAAACACTTCAATGCTCCCAGGAGCACTAGATCAGTATTATCACAACACTTCAGTGCTCACAGGAAAACTAGATAAGTGTATCTCAACACTTCAATATTCCCACGAATTGAAGATCAGCAGTATCTCAACACTTCAATACTCCCAGGAACACTAGATCAGTAATATCTCAACACTTCAATGATCCAACGAACACTAGATAAGCAGTATCTCAACACTTCAATATTCCCACGAACACTAGATCAGCAGTATTTCATACTTCAATACTCCTGGAACACTAGATCAGTAGTATCTCAACACTTCAATACTCCAGGAACACTAGATAAGCAGAATCTCAACATTTCAATGATCCCAGGAACACTAGATAAACAGTATCTCAAAACTTCAATGATCCTAGGAACACTAGATAAGCAGTATCTCAACACTTCAATGATCCCAGGAACACTAGATAAGCAGTATCTCAACACTTCAATACTCCCACGAACAATAGATCAGCAGTATCTCAAAACTTCAGTACTCCCACAAAGACTAGATAAGCAGTATCACAATAATTCAATACTCCCACGAATACTAGATAAGCAGTATCACAATACTTCAATACTCCCACAAATACTAGATAAGCAGTATCACAATACTTCAATACTCCCACAAATACTAGATAAGCAGTATCACAATACTTCAATACTCCCACAAATACTAGATAAGCAGTATCACAATACTTCAATACTCCCACAAATACTAGATAAACAGTATCTCAAAACTTCAATGGTCACATGAACAATAGATCAGCAGTATCTCAACACTTCAATATTCTCACGATCACTAAATAAGCAGTATCTCAACACTTCAATGCTCCAAGGAACACTAGATAAGCAATATCTCAACACTTTAATGCAGCAACGAACACTAGATCAGTAGATATCAACACTGCAATAATCCCAGGAACACTAGATAAGCAGTATCTGAACAATTCAATGCTCTCACGAACATTAGATATATAAGACTTCAATGTTCCAATAAACACTAGATAAGCAATATCTTAACACTCCAATGCTCCCACGAACACTAAATCAGCAGTATCTCAACACTTCAATTCTCCAAAGAACACTAGATCAGCAGTATCTCAACACTTCAATTCTCCAAGGAACACTAGATCAGCAGCATCTCAACACTTCAATTCTCCAAGGAACACTAGATCAGCAGTATCTCAACACTTCAATTCTCCAAGGAACACTAGATCAGCAGTATCTCAACACGTCAATGCTCCAAGGAACACTATATAAGCAGCATCTGAACACTTCAATCCACTCACGAACACTAGATCAGGTGTATATCAACATTTACATGCTTCTACAAACACTAGATCAGCAGTATCTCAACACTTCAATCCTCCAACAAACACTAGATAAGCAGTATCTCAACACTTCAATATTCCCACGATCACTACATAAGCAATATCTCAACACTTTAATGCACTAAGGAACACTAGATCAGTAGATATCAACAATGTAATAATCCCAGGAACACTAGATAAGCAGTATCTGAACACTTCAATCCTCCCAGGAACACTAGATCAGCAGTATCTCAATACTTCAGTGCTCACGGGTACACTAGATTAGCAGTATCTCTCAGTGTATAATACAATTATAATTATACAGAAGTATAATACACTGTATTATAAACCCATATGAAAAACTTGGATAACTGATGACTATTTTCTTCTTAGTTCTAATTATTTCAGGCCTGCAGTTTAAGCTTCCTACAGGGAACAGAAATTCACTTGAAGATAGCAGTACTTGTTGACAGATCTTCAAGTCATAACTTCGAGCTGTGGTTGATGCCTACAAAGAAAGTAAAGTTGTCTGACTCCCTATAAAAACAATTTCATTGCAGCAGCGGGTAGATCTGTGTGTGACTGTGGCATTCAAACTGTGTTGTCAAAGGAAGTCTCTGGCAAAAGCTACATCTATAGTCAGTGCTGATGTTTCTCGGGGTTCAAAGTATAATAGGAGGGAGAATAAAAACTAGGCAACTTATGTTTTAATACCGGTAACTTTGAAGAAATTAACGTTAACGGTTATATCACTTCTCTCCCCCTGGGAACAACTGTATTAAGAGCAAACGTATCTTAACATAGTGTTTGTGAGACAGGGAATATAGATCTGTTTGCTTAAAAACTCTGACCTACTTCTGTAACCCAGAAACTTGTAGCAATCAACACTAATTGTAATTGTTATTTTTGTAGAATGTAATGTCAGGTTGGTGGACAGATGGGGACATAGAGATCTTTGGCGGGGATGAAGGAAGTCTGGTGTGAAACCAAAGAATCCAGGACGTGTCAAGCCTATGGATCTTTACAACAATGGTTATCAGAATGATGTAAACAAAACAGAGCCTGTAGGTGGCGGGGAATGGATATCGTTGAAGCTCTCATCGGGTTCCTCATCCCAAAGTCAGAGTGTTTTTGTGGAACTGTCTCAAATCCGTCTGACATTGAGAAGGGACTTAAGTACAGCCACCAGAGGCTGAAAACAAAGTTTTGGCCAAGCCAGCCTACACCACTGTCTTCATGGCAGTCCGAGCAAGACCACAGTCTGCCCTAGCAAGGAAAGGTACTGAAGTCGGAGTTACCCAGCCAAAAGGCGCATCGCAATTATCATGGTACCACTCATTATTGCTAATGAAATGTCTCTATCTGCAATTTTCAAACATGGTACTCTCCCTGTAAAGACTAACCAGGCAGGTGCAGTGCAGGGCCCCCTGTCTCGAAAGGGTCCGTCAAATGTCACTTTGAGGTCTCAGTTCGTCTTGTGGAGCCAGGAGACATGAGAGTAGAGCTACTGGCCAAAAGATACAACGGAATAAAATTGCCAAAAAGCAAAAACTTAAAATAATGCAGTGGAATGCTGAAGGTGTCAGCAGTGTTAGAGATGGCTATAGCAAAAAGGTGGAACTAGAGAACATACTCTTTGCAGAGCAGGTAAATATATGCTACATACAGGAGACACACCTAACCAAAGATGCCGCCTTTAAAATGAGAGGCTACTAGTGTTTTAGATCAGACCAACAGGACAGAAGAAAAAGAGGAGTACTCACACTTGTTAAGAATAACATCAGCGCATGTCAGGTGGGAGTGTACATGGAAGGAGCCGAATACCATATGATCCATCTAAAAACCAATAATACAGACTTCCACCTCCTTAACTATTAATGTCCTAATGACCGCCCACTAGCTCTAGAAACAATCCTACACAAAGAGAGACTGATGTTCTGTGATGCTTTTAACAGCCATTCCCAGAGCTGGGGCTATGACCACATAGACAAGAGAGGAGAGGAAGTTTACAGCTGGCAGAATGATAATGTACTTCTCCTGATCAACCAGCCAATGGATCCCCCAACATTTTACTCAAGGCCTTGGCATACAACCTCACCACCAGATCTGGCATTTCACTCTCCAGACCTGAAGTGGAACATTACACGCGAATTTGGAAAACAACTTGGAGGTATCGACCATCGACCGGTCTTCCTGACAATAGAAAAGGAACTCCATAACACCAGTAGCACTCTCCCCAGATGGAACTATAAAAAAGCAAACTGGACAATGTATAGTACAGGTATCCTGGTGGGACAGCTGTACATAGATCAAGGAAATTCCCTATGGAATCAAAGCGGCACTATATTCAGATGATCTGGTCATGCAGTGTACAGATGAATACGCGACAGTTGCTACACAGAGACTCCAAAGAGCAGCATACATCTTGACATCATGGACAAACAAATAGCGTGTAAGTATCAACACAGAGAAATCAAGTACCATTATGTTCACTTTCTCATCTAAATAGAAAGCAGGTAAGATCTTTGTAAATGAAATATCCTTAAGGATGGATAACCTCTTACTTAAGAGTGACTCTTGACTCAAAACTGACTTGGAAGCAACACATCAACAGTGCAGAAGCAAAAGCCAGAAGAAAACTGGCCATATTAAGAAAAGTGAGTGGAATCACATGAGGAGCCAGTGAAAGAATCCTCAAGAATGTATATCAGCAAAAATATTCTACCAAATTTAGAATATGGCTCAACATCTTGCTGCACAGCATCAAACACTACGCTTCATAATCTAGACAAGGTACAAAATCAGTCATTACGGACTATCACAGGTGCCATGAGGTCCACACCAGTAGTAGAAATCCAGAAAATAGTTGGTGTTCAAGCACTAAAGGAACGTAGAGACACAAAGGTCATGACCATGGGAGAAAAATTCCTCAGATCTGTAAGCCATTCCCTGAAGGAGAGATTCAATAACTTGGCACTAAGACGGCTTAAAAGAAGCAGCTTCATTCATCAGACCAAGCGTATGCGTATGCTGATACTTTCTACTGTAGTCGCTCCATTATCATCTGTACCAGAGCATACACCATGGAAAGAAGCAGCTTGTACACAAATAACTATTCAGACTGAAGTAAAAGGTGTGCAGAATGTTGAGATGCATAGCAGTCTTGTAAGATCAACAGCCACACTTAGTGTTCTAGATGACAAATATCCATGTGAAACCTGGATACGTGTGTATACAGACGGATCTGCACACAATGCCATAAAGAATGGAGGGCCAGGTGCACATATGTAACTTCCAAACAACACCACTGACAAGATTCCATACCCACTGGAAAATACTGCAACAACTATGATGCAGAAGTATGGACAATTATTGCTGCAGTTGAAAAACTATCAGACTCCAGAACTGATACGTGCCCCGTAGTAATTCTCACAGATGCAAGATCAGTACTGGAAGCTCTTCAGTGCAACAAACTACCAGACTTTAAGGATGTCGTATCAAAAATTGACTTACAACACGGAGTCAATTTGCAGTGGATTCCCTCCCACTGTGGGATATTAGACAATGAGAAAGCTGACCGTCTGACCAAAGAGGGACTGAAATGGAGCAACTAGACATACCAATCACCTATAATCAGAAGAAAAGCATGATAAAAATCTACAGGAAGCCACAAACACCACCATATGATGACTATTACGTGCTAAATAGAAAGGAACAAGTCACCATTTTCCGTCTCCGAACAGGACATAGCCGACTCCGAAGTCATATGTATACAAAGTTTAAGGTTGGTACTACTAATCTATGTAAATGTGCCCAGGTGCCCGAAACTGTGGAACATATCATCCACAACCGCACTAACTATGAGACACTGAGAAGTAATTACTGGCCTAGTGAAACCACTAAAGAAGATATGATCTATGGTTCCATATATGACTTACACACACAAAAAACAGTGAAGTTTCACCAAGAGACAGCACTGCAGATATAGACAGACAATGCGAACGAAGAAGAAAAAGAAGAAGAGAAGAAGAAGAAAAAGAAGAAAGAGAAAATATCACTTCTCCATAGTTCCCCTGCTGGTCGATACACTTCTTTGATACTTCCACTATTTTCTTCATTCACTATGAAAAGAAGATTTTCGGCTGTTCCCGAAACAAGGTCTGCACGGAGACGTTAAGCTCATCATCAGAGGTAAGCCTGACACTGCTTATAGTTTCTTAAGTGGACAGAAGACGTGATAATCGTATGGCAGCAAGTCAGGCTTGTAAGGGGAGTGCAGATGTTTAGATCAGAGAGTGGCATTGTCTCTACCGTCGTGGCCGCTGTATGTCTGTATTTCTTCTTTACTAGAGAAAACGGAAGTTTTCACTGTATGTGTTGTCCCTTACTTTCTCCAGTTTCCAGGGATGGACTTGAATTCTTGTCGCCGGTGACAGCCCGGTCAAAAACACTCGAAACTTTCTCATAAAGAAACGAATCTAACTATGATACGGTATTCAGCCTTGGCATAATCCGGAAGGAAAGCTCACATATATCCTGGTTTCACCTAGACTAAGGGATATCAACAGGAAGGTTTATCATCCCTGGCTTCAGCTAGACTAAGGGATATCAATAGGGAAACTTTATCATCCATGGCTTTAACTAGATTAAGGGATATCAACAGGAAGGTTTATCATCCTGGCTTCAGCTAGACTAAGGGATATCAATAGGGAAACTTTATCATCCATGGCTTTAACTAGACTAAGGGATATCAACAGGGAACATTTATCATCCCTGGCTTTAACTAGACTAAGGGATATCAACAGGTTGCTTCTTTAAGAGGAGTATCATCATAAATAAGGGCTGCAACTACTAAAGTAAGGAAGAAATCGGCAAATAAGAAGACCAAAATTGAAGTTTGGAAAATGACTGACACCAATTTTGATAGAAACGCAATGTAGAGGCACTGCTACAAAACTCAGTACCCTGATATAAAGACATTGTTAGATGAAGAAGAAAGACTTCAATGAGAGAAACTTCACTGCTTTCTTAATTCAAAACGCCATCTTCAGAACTATCTCCAGTCATCCTTAACCTTTGAGATTTAGAACTGGTAACATCTGTCCCTGTGAGATCTCCAGCAGAGTCACCTTCTCCAGAAAGAATGAGAATATCTTCAATTTTCTATGACGAAGCTGAGGTTCAACATTTTACTGACTTTTTTAAACAATACATTTTCATTTATTCTATCTAAAGAATTGACATATTGACAGGTAAGTTTATGTTGTCTCTGTTGCTGCTATGCTGTAGTTTTGTATATTTAAAAATAAGCTTTGGTTTATTTATGTATTTTCTTTAGCTTTTGCATACACTTGCAAGTGAGATTTAATGAGTTGTCTACTTTTTTTAGTGGACAGACAGAGGCTATACTTCTTCCTCCGATGATATTCGATACTCGTCAAGGCTCTAACTAATAAGCTGAGATCTCCTGTATTTCATCGGTGGTTTAATTATAATATACTCGTATCTATATACTACGGGTTGACATTGCTCGTTATCAGTGAAAACATTTTACGATGGAGCCGCTGATTCTTGTAAGAGCTATTCTTGATTTTCTTTTATATCTACATGGTTTTCTTTTATATCTACATGGTTTTCTTTTATATCTACATGGTTTTCTTTTATAACTACATGGTTTTCTTTTATAACTACATGATTTTCTTTTATATCCACATGATTTTCTTGTATATCTGGTTTTCTGTTACTTTCCTTTTCTGCTTCAGACAGTAGGTATTGAATCGTTCTGCTGTGTCTTCTTCTGCACCTCCTGCTCATGTATTTGCCTGTAGGTCAAACTGTAGGGTCTTCTTTGCTGTTTTATTTACCTTTATTTTATCTAGGACGTGATCCTTCCTTCCTTTCCTTCCTTCCTTCCTTCTTCACTTCCTTTCTTCCTTTCTTCCTTCTTTCTTTCCTTCCTTCTGCAAATTCTAAAGCTATTTCTACATTCATTGGGCAGAATCTCAGGTAGATCTAAAAACGGAAGATATACAACTTCTATGGAATAAGACCAGAATGTCGAATCTTTCTTTGTCAAGAAATGGAAGAACCTACTTTCAGTGTAGGAAACTTATATGTATTAAAAGAAAAGTAAAAATGTTTAATGTTTAAACTCTAAGACAATGTCAAACCTTAGAATCTTATTTAAATAAACGTAGACAATACTGAAAGAAGTAGAAACTTAATAGAGTGATGTAGGCTAAGAATATGAAGAAAATCACATATTTCTATGAAATATGCATTAAAAACTTGGACATACTGATGCATTTATTTCGAGAAATGTTTTTAAAGAACAATACAGGAATATTTATTTCCCAAATTACCATGAAGAAAACGGAAAGAAACAATTAGATGCAGTTTATGTTTACTATAAAGTTTGTGAAAACAAGTTCCAAAATAATGTATCACTTTCTAATAATGAGTTAAGACATAAAAGTAATTGGCTGATAAACAGACATATCAAAACAACGGACATAATTATAGCAACACAACCGATAAAATTATAGCAAGATAAAAGATAGAATTATAGCAAGACAGCAGATAAAATTATAGGAAGATAACATATACAATCAAAGCAAGACATCAGATAGAATTATAGCAAGACAACATATAGAATTATAGCAAGATAATAGATAGAATCAAAGCAAGACAACAGAAAAATCATAGCAAGACAACAGACATAATTATAATAAGAAAACATATAAATCACAACAAGACAACATATTTATTGTAATAATATACAGAGTCAACATGGTAAATGAAGAATATCTTGCAGAATCAGTGACATAAGAAATTTAAACACAATTACCAGAAGACAATCAACATAGTTTGGTTGGTTAATTAAAAAAAAGGATGGACAATAATCATCATAATAACAGGATGCCTGATTTTAAAAAAAAATGAGTGACTGAGCAACAGAAAACATCAAAAATCCATATATGTTGAAAGAGATCATAAGCAACATTAGCTAGGACAGTTTATGATGACTCTGATGAGGATGATGATGCTATCTATAAGTGACACCATAATATCGAAGATTAGTGACATACCTCCACTGATGTAAACAGAACACAGATCCTGTACTGCCGTCCCTGCCAGAGTCACATTCGTGACTCTCTGGTTCAGGTCACAGTAGATGTCCAGTGTTGTATCGTCCACGCTAGCATTTCTTGGGTTAGTACAACTTAAGTTAGAGTTAAACGTTACCGTCAGATCGTGCAGGAAATCTGTTGTATAAACAGGATAAGTTACATGTACAGACAAGCGGCATCTCTAAAGTCTGGGAAGTGTGTAATGTGTGACGAAAGCAAAGGTATCTAATTAGTTTGTCGTCTTGGGAGAGGGTTACAGTGGCTACTTTTCTCAGTTCCTGGGTGTAGATAACAGGCAGTATTTATGTAATACTTCTTTAATAGACTCCACCGTCATGGGGATTACAGCAACCCCTGCCTTGTTAGCCGATTTGAACCTGTTACAGGGACGTCCAACAGACAGACGGGGCAGGGCCTTGATGGGCTGAGGTTGGCCAGCTCTGACACTAACGTGTCTGCTATCTGTCACTGACCACCAAAACAGAACGACATCTTCATCGCCAAGGGGGATGTTTATAAGCCGATGGGGAGGGGAGAGAGAAGAAGGTGAGCAAGTTTTTTCTACGACATAATACAACTCACTCATATTTTTGTTATATGAATTTTGGCAGAGAACTTCAGAAACAGGAGAATTATTTTGTCTGCTCATTTTCACTTTTTTTGTTGTATTCCCTAACCAGAGCAGATAAAAATATCAATTTTTGTTCATGTAGTTTCATTTTACTGGCATTGTAGTTGTCCAAGATTCTTCTACAAATGCTTTTTCATCTATTCGTCTTCAGGATACAAATAACAAGCATCAGTTCCAGTTGTTATAAGGGAGACAGCGTCATGAACATGTTTCTTAAAGTTTTCACTTACCAGGCTGTCTGACGTGAAATCTGAGCCAGGTAAAATGGTACGAGTCATCCAGAGTCAGCGTCACAGACTGTAGCCTCGCGGTAGCACAGGTCGTGTCGTCGCCGTCTGTTATCATCCAATAGTTGCTTCTCCCTCTAGAGGCCAAGTCCACTGTCAGCAAACATAGCTTCTTACTTATTATATGAAACTTGCGGTATTCATTATGTTAAATTGTAATAATAAATGATAATAATAATAAATAATAATAATAATAATAAATGTTAATGACGAAGATAATAATAAATAATATTTATTGCTACTTTATTTCTTGATTGAAAACATCAAAATGGAAGCAATTACTTTATTTCACTTTAAATAATATCAAATTTGTAAGAAAAAAAGCTGCCTATGATTTTATTTGAACATTCACACAAGCCAGGTTATGGCTGCCAACCGTTCTTATTTCTTACAGGCCATGACCTTTCCTGGAGGAATGTTCAACATTTTGAAAATGTCGGAAATTGTATGATCCTCTTTGCCATTGGTAAAATTTACAACCAACGTCTGCTGAAACAGTGTGCACCACCCTTCACCAAGTATCCTCCCTTCCTGTAGTAAACAAGGCAGACATGGAGATAGTTTGAAGGACTCGGAGAAGTTCTGTTTCTTCGGTTTATCTTTTTCTTTCCAAGTTTTTGTTACGTTCTGTTTCTTCGGTTTATCTTTTTCTTTCCAAGTTTTTGTTACGTTTGTTTCTTCGGTTTATCTTTTTCTTTCCAAGTTTTTGTTACATTCTGTTTCTTCGGTTTATCTTTTTCTTTCCAAGTTTTTTTTACGTTCTGTTTCTTCGGTTTATCTTTTTCTTTCCACGTTTTACTTCAGCTTTATCTTATGTATTCAAAATAAATGTTATTCCTTTCCTAGTTTTACTTCAGCTTTATCTTATTTATTCAAAATAAATCTTGTTCCTTTCCTAGTTTGTTTGTACTTGTAATTCAATGTAATTATTAAAATTACAGTTCCATCTCTTTCTGTGAGTTCTTATTTACTTTTCTGCTTACAGCAGTTTGCAGTTTGGATAAACAAGAATGTGACACATCCAGCGGCATACAATCAAAGTTGTTTACTAGTAAGAGTTTCTTTGTCATGTTTAAATGCAAACAAAATATTGTTGTTACTGCCAGGTGTTCCCAAACAGATTTATAAGTTAAAGTCATTCAACCATTAATGTTTCAGGTAATTTTTGTTAAATGTCACAAATGTATGTTTCTCATGAATGTAATATCTTTTAATTATTAGTTTATCATGTAACCAATCACTATTTCAAATACGATAATAGTATTCAAAAACAATTTTTACTTTACAGAAATTCATGAACACACATAATGCCGAAAACAAAGTGTAAATTCACAGAAAGGGCAGAACAGATTAGAAGGCAGAATGCATTGTTTGTAGAATCTACATCTCAGTTTCAAATAAAGATTCAGGTGATTTGTACATCCACACACGTTAGATAAGCAGCAGGAGAGCAGTACATGTGAGAATTCCTCTAGCAAAGATGAAATATTTTAATACATTCAACTAAAAGGGCCGATGTAATCTTTCTGTGGCTGAAAGAACCCTTGCTTTTCATACAGTGGCACATCACCATAGCTGTATCTCAATATCCTGTTCAGCAGAGATACTTAGGTTGATATGTTCCGATTCAGAAATTGTAGAAAGTTTATTTTGTGCAAAAGTGAAAATTTAATCATAGTTAACTGTGTCTAAGCAGTCCATTTTGTTGAAGATGTTTCATAGTCCCTGCAGGAGGTAACTACTTATGATGTTTCTGTTATTGTTAGTAATCATGGGCCTCTCAAAATTTGCAACTATTTCTTCATTATTTTGCCTGGAGAAACAGTTGTTAAAAGGTTAAACTAACAGAGTTCAACAGCTCATCAGATAAGACCCAGGGACCGTTTCTGAATTTCTGGCTGTTTTTGAATAGTGGTCTAGATAAAAACATTCTGTGTTTGGCTGGGTTCACGATATCATTTTTTTTCTTTTTTAGCAGTTTAAGGAGGAAAGATACAAGAGATTAGACATAAAACATCCTAACAGAAACCGTGAGGAAAAATACAAGAGATAAGACATAAAAAATCCTAACAGAAACCGTGAGGAAAAATACAAGAGATAAGACATAAAACATCCTAACAGAAACCAAGAGGAAAAATACAAGAGATAAGACATAAAACATCCTAAAAGAAACCTAGAGGAAAAATAAAACAGAACCCTCGTGGAAAGATACAGGAAATTAGATATAAATCAACCTAACAGAACCCTTGTGGAAAGATACAATAAATTGGACATAAAACACCCTAACAGAACCCTGGTGGAAAGATACAAGAGATTAGACATAAAACAACCTAACATAACCCTGGTGGAAAGACAAAAGAAATTAGACATAAAACACTCTAAGAAAACCCTGGTGGAAAGATACAAGAAATTAGACATAAAACAACCTAACAGAACCCTGGTGGAAAGATACAAGAGATTAGACATAAAACAACCTAACAGAACCTTGGTGGAAAGATACAAGAGATTGGACATAAAACAACCTAACAGAACCCTGGTGGAAAGATACAAGAAATTAGACATAAAACAACCTAACAGAACCCTGATGGAAAGATACAAGAGATTAGACATAAAACAACCTAACAGAACCCTTGTGGAAAGATAAAAGAAATTAGACATAAAACACTCTAAGAAAACCTTGGTGGAAAGTGGAGTCGTCGACACAGACTGAATAGAAAATGCATGTTAGATGTAGCAACAAAGTTCTACGAGAAACACCAAACACCAGAGAAGAAATCCAAGAGGACCAAACGAAATCCACCAAATCTGAACCTGAAGGACCCAGAAATAAAAACGTCATTATTCGAAAAATCATTCATTCATTCATTCATTTGCATGTCCCTTGCAGAACTTTGCCTCCCAAACAGCACTCCTGCAGGCCTCTCGGTTGTGAGCAAGACAGCCTGCTGCTGTTCCATCCATTTCCAGATCGTCAACGATGTCTTGCAGCCATCTTCGTTTTGGTCTTCCTCTTTTTCTTTTTTCCCATTATGTACCCTTCCAATACGGTCTTCTCTAAATTATCATGACGTTTAATGTGTCCAAAATATTTCAGTTATCTCTCTTTAATCCTCTTTACTAGCCAGCCTTCTTCAATATTAATCTCTTATAGTATAGATATATTTGTTCTTTTTTGTGTCCATAATATTTGGAGAACTCGTCTGTAGCATTTACATTCAAAGGCATTTATGTGTTTCTCAGCTGTTTTGTTAAGTGTCCAGGTCTCACAGGCATATGTTGCGATGGGAAAAGTGCATGCCCTTAAAAATCTTATTTTTGTAGTTCTGTCTGCTCCTCTCCACATATTCTTTATGTGTTTTACTTTCTGAAGAGCGATAGATGTCCTCCTTTTAATTCCCGTCATTGTATCTCCATTATTAGTTAGTGATCCAAGATATTCATAACTCTCCACTTCTTCCAGTTTTTTATCAATGAGGAAAAACTGGAAGAAGTGGAGAGTTTTGAATATATATATATATATATAATATATATATATTATATAATATAAGATGGTTCAACCTTTAAAGGAGTAAATAACGCAGAGTATAGAATACGAATATAATATTCAAAAGGGGTATGTGAAGAACTACATGAGGCATGCGGTCACTATTATACAAACTATGAGGCAGAGGCCAATGCCGTAGAGGCAGCTGTTATTTTTATACAAAATCCCCCATTCCCCCAAAACCGAGGATGCTGTTATCTTCAGCGATGTTAAATCAGTACTGGAAGCATTAGATCGCTCAAACTGGAAAGATATGCAATATCAGTCAGCAGCACGTAAGACCAGCTGCTTAATAGTAACACACAGTATTGAAATAACGTTACAGTAAACACTAGGACACATGAACATGTAAAGAAAGGAGAGAGAGCAGACACACTAGAAGAAATAGTGCGACAGGCAGTCCAACAATCCAGCTTTGTTACAAACATTAAAACAAATAATAAGAAATAGGAAAAAGGAGGAATGGCTGAATGAATGGACAGTGGAAAACAAAGGCAGCGCATTCTTCCATTATATGACCACCCCGAATGGTAATGACGCCATAACCACCATGGATAATACTCCTGAACTAAAACATACACTGGTTAAAGCCCGATGAAGCGTATAAATATCCATTATGTGATGAGCCAAGAAAACGGTTATACATCATCTCCTAGAATATCAACAGTCAAAGATTTACGACAGGAAGACCTGCCTGAACATCCAAACATCGAGAACACGTTATATACAAACTATATACAATACAAAAAGACCTGCAGATAATTTGCCCTCGCTGCTTAGAGACAAAGAGCACAAGCTCTAATGGCTGCTGGGTCTGAGAAATGAAAGGAAAAGGAAAGACGCCCTCTTAAATCCTCATATATCAGTCCAGATGTGTAGGGTTATAAAAATGGCATCCATAGTTCAGGACTAATACTGAATGCAAGCACAGCTTATACCCTCTCTTCCTATCTTCCATATTATGATCTTCCATGATCAGTCTGGAAGAAAGAGTTAAACACCCTCAGAAAAAAAACGCAGAAAACGAAAAGTTGAAGAACGTGAATGAAAAACGTTGAAGGAACAATGTTTTGGTGGATACAGGATTTCTTGAGCTACAGAACAGCCAGGGTCAAATGAATGGAAAACTAAGCCACAGAGTCACAGTGAGCCAAGGCGTTCCCCAGGGAGGAGTTATTTCTCCCACTCTGTTCCTGATACATGACATCACAGACAAACTGCCCAACAGCATATCACACGGCTTGCACGCAGATGACTTCACTGTGTGGAATGCTGTGGAAAAAAAACATCGGCAGCAACCCATAGAATACAGGAAGCACTAAATATCATAGGAGACTGGGCCACAAAATGTGAAATGATGATAAAAAGTCCACAGCCACTTGCTTCTTATTATCCACCAAGACAGAAAACTTTAAACTCTAAATACAAGGAAGAGAGCTTATACGGACAGAACAGCAAACATACCTCAGAGCAAAACTGGATAAGAGGCTAACCTGGAACCCACACCTTCTAGACAAGAGGCTAACCTGGAACCCACACCTTCTAGAGAAGAGGTGAATCTGGAAGCTATGTCTGCTAGAAAGAGGCTAACATGGAAGCCACACATGCTAGACAAGAGGGTAACCTGGAAGCCACATCTGCTAGAAAGAGGTTAACCTGGAAGCAATATCTGCTAAAAAGAGGGTAACCTGAGGGCCTCATCTGCTAGAAAGAGGCTAATCTGTAAGGCACAGCTGCTGGACAAGAGTCTAACTTGGAAGCCACATCTGCTATACAAGAGGCTAACCTTAAAGCCACACCTGCTAAACAAGACGCTAACCCTGAAACTATATCTGCTAAATAAGAGGCTAACCCGGAATCCATAGCTGCTAGACAAGAGGCTAATCTGGAAGACACATCTGCTAGACAAGAAGTTAACCTGGAAGCCACATCTGCTAGACAAGAGGCTAACCTGGAAGCAACAACTGCTAGACAAGAAGCTAACACAGAAACATATCTACTAGACAAGAGGCTACCTTGGAAGCCACATCTGATAGACAAGAGGCTAACCTGGAAGTCACATCTGCCAGACAAGAGGCTAACCCGGAAACTACATCTGCTAGACAAGAGGCTAACCTGGAAACCACATCTGCTAGACAAGAGGCTAACCTGGAAGCCACATCTGCTAGACAAAAGGTTAAACTGGAATCCACAACTGCTAGACAAGAGGTTAAACTGGAAGCCACATCTGCTATACAAGAGGCTAACCTGGAAGCCACATCTGCCAGAAAAGAAGCTAACCTGGAAATCATACCTGCTAGACAAGAAGCTAACCTGGAAATCATACCTGCTAGACAAGAAGCTAACCTGGAAATCATACCTGCTAGACAAGAAGCTAACCTGGAAATCATACCTGCTAGACAAGAAGCTACCCTGGAAACCATTCCTGCTAGACAAGAAGCTAACCTGGAAATCATACCTGCTAGACAAGAAGCTAACCTGCAAGCCATACCTACTAGACAAGAAGCTAACCTGGAAGCCACCTGCTAGACAAGAAGCAAACCTGGAAATCATACCTGCTAGACAAAAGCTAACCTGGAAGCCACACCTGCTAGACAAGAAGCTAACCTGGAAACCACACCTGCTAGACAAGAAGCTAACCTGGAAGACATACCTGCTAGACAAGAAGCTACCCTGGAAACCATTCCTGCTAGACAAGAAGCTAACCTGGAAATCATACCTGCTAGACAAGAAGCTAACCTGCAAGCCATACCTACTAGACAAGAAGCTAACCTGGAAGCCACACCTGCTAGACAAGAAGCAAACCTGGAAATCATACCTGCTAGACAAAAGCTAACCTGGAAGCCACACCTGCTAGACAAGAAGCTAACCTGGAAACCACACCTGCTAGACAAGAAGCTAACCTGGAAGACACACCTGCTAGACAAGAAGCTAACGTGGAAGCCACGCCTGCTAGACAAGAAGCTAACTTTTAAGCCACACCTGCTAGACAAGAAGCTAACCTGAAAATCATACCTGCTAGACAAGAAGCTAACCTGGAAGCCACACCTGCTAGACACAGAAAACAAAGCAGTGAAAACGTTAGTTGTGATAAAAAAGCTGGCAGGCACAACCTTGGGAGCCAACAGCAACATACAAAAAAGCATATGTGGGCATAATAAGACCAACAGCAACATACTAAAAAAGCATATGTGGGGATCATAAGACTAACAGCAATATACTAAAAAAGCATATGTGGGCATCATAAGACCAACAGCAGAATAATAAAAAAGCATATGTGGGCATCATAAGACCAACAGCAACATACTAAAAAAAGCATATGTCAGCACCATAAAGCCAACAGCAAAATACCAAGAAAAGCATATGTGGGCATCATAAGACCAACAGCAACATACTAAAAAAGCATATGTGGGTACCATAAAGCCAACAGCAAAATACTAAAAAAAGCATATGTGGGCACCATAAGACCAACAGCAAAATACTAAAAAAAGCATATGTGGGCACCATAAAGCCAACAGCAAAATACTAAAAAAAGCATGTGTGGGCATTATAATGTCAACAGCAACATACTAAAAAATTATATGTAGGCTCCATAAAGTCAACAACAACATACTAAAAAGCATATGTGGGCACCATAAAGTCAACAGCAACATACTAAAAATGCATATGTGGGGACCATAAAGCCAATAGCAACATACTAAAAAAGTATATGTGGGCACCGTAAAGCCAAAAGCAACATACTAAAAAGCATATGTAGGCACCATAAGGCCAACACTCGAATATGACATGACAGCCTGGGACACATCCTCCAACACAAACACCGCTCGTCTAACAAAAGTACAGAACACTGGCCTGCGGCTGATCACAGGAGGAATGAAGAGCTCTCCCATCATGGAGATGGAGAAATACACGCAAATCCAACCTCTTGAGATCAGGCGCAAAGAAAAACTAACGATCCACAAACAAAAGTTAATACGCCTGACAACCCACCCTCTGAACAAAATAATTAAGAAGCACACAAAAAAAAAAGACTAAAAAGAACCAGCTTCACTCATCTGACAACACAGCTGCAACAACACTATAAAGACCTCCTTCCCACCTCTCATGAAGAAATTGAACCACTCCAAATTGTGGAGGAGCACAGTCTCTGTGGAAAGATAACAGTCCTCACAGAGGTACCAGACATACACAAAACGACTACCTAAAAACACTTCAGATGAAGACACTGACCCAGGAGCTGATTGACAGCAAGTACAACCCAGCTGAATGGACACATGTGTACACAGATGGGTCTGCAGAAAAAGCAGTAAACAATGGAGGTAAGGACGTTTACATAAGATACACAGATGGGAGACAAACCAAAAAGGCCTTCTCGACGGGAAAGATTTCCTCCAACTACAGGGCAGAAACAACATGCCTCCTTGAAGCCCTCAGAACACTTAAAACAGAAAACCAGCAGCTACCACACAAAATAGCCTTCTTCACAGACTGCAGGGCAGTTCTGGAATCTCTAAAAACAGCAAACAACCCACCGTCAAACATACAGGAAATCACAACAGAACTGAATCACCTTACACTGTCAACAACCATGGTCCTACAATGGGTACCATCCCACAGTGGAATAGCCGGCAATGAAATAGCTGACTGCCTATCCAAAGCTGGCAGCAATCAAGATCAAACAAATCATCCAGTAAACTACCAAGAGGTGAAAATTATAATACGTAACCAGTGCAGATGTGAATGGAAAAAACAAACTGAAATGCAACAAAGAGCCATATCCAACACACCAACTACAAAGACTTCAGCAAACCATCCTCTTCCACCTAAGGACAGGCCACTGCAGACTACTAAGCCACCTTCATCGAATTAAATTGTCTCACACAGACGAGTATGTATGTAGCAGTGGAGTCCAGACTCCAAAACATATCCTTCAAAACACAGTGCAGACTTGAGGCGTGAGACATGGCCAGAGGACACCAGCTTGGGGCAAAAGCTTTCGGGCTCCTATCAGGATCTGGAGAGGACTGCGGGCTTTGCCATGTCAACAGGGATCAGGAATTGATATAACCAACAATCTAGAACGCAGAAGCAGAAGAAGAAAAAGAAGAAAACTATAAAGATAAAGAAGAAGGTAAATAGAAAGTTAAATATATTTGAATTTCGAGCTCAGACCGTTCCGTATTCCTGCATGTAGCGTCTCCCGAAGGGCAGGATTTATAGCAAGATGTATTTCTTGAATAAAATTGCAGCTGAGTATCTCCACAGAAAGTCTAATGAAATTCCCAAAGACGTTACAGAACACCGATTAAAAAAGAAACTAAAAAATACTACTTTTGAAAATCACTAGAAAATTCATACTAAAGTGAGATGGCCGAGAGAAAATATATACTGTTCTAAGTACTGTCTCCCGAATATAATAAATTCAAACTAAACGAAACAACAAAGACTGTGCAAAATGAAGAAACATAATCCCAGTTCTCCATTGTCACAGCACAACATTCTAGAATATTATCTACATAGCGAGAAAATAATTCGGTTATTCCTCTTACACATTATCAGAATATTGTTTATATGTTTTAATTAATTTGTAATGATTAATAAATGTCTCTGAGGCGAATTGAAACTGTAGCAATAACAGAAACACGTGTCTGGTTCGTAGATCAGGACGACTCGCATGGGGTCAAACTAACAGATTCCAAAAACATGTTACGGAGAATCAAGAGACATATCCTCCATAGGGAGTGGGTCCAGCTTCCACCAGGCTCTCAGTTATCCAGTCTGACCTGGATCTACTGCCCAGGTCATGCGGGAGTCAAAGCCAATGAGAGAGCGAGCAAGCTGGCAGGCATCAGTTCAGGGAATTCTAAGAATAGACAGGGAAGAGATTGCAAGAGTCACCTTGGACAGGCTGCGTAAGGCGGACGAGGTCGGGTTGAATGACGCAATCATATCAGGAGGATGCTCGAGTTGGAGGAGAAGAGGGGAAGTTACAGTTTTTCTTTAGCGGGAGTTAGTCACGCCCAGTGTGTGGCTGTCTCCATCAACACGCGCACTCTTCAGTGGGAGTAGAGCGAAGCACATATGGGAGTTTCCGGAGGGCGGGAATCCCAGTTTCTGATTAAAGAAAAGAGTTCACTGTCACATCAGTGATATCTGAACTGCTAGATATTCCTACTTTGTTCTGCATACCTTCACCTCATAAGATGTGATAACATCATTTTATAGAATCAGCTCACATGTTTTTTCACTGCTAGAAAAAAGTATGTACAACGTATGTAGAACATTTTTGTTGCATTATTTAATCATTTTGGAACGATCACACAGTGCATAGAATAAGAGATCATCCATGATACACTAGGTACATATAAAAAAAACTACTTACCACCTTCTCTGTTGTATAAAACGTATCTGCTCACTCTCTGTGGCTTAGAAAACCTGACAGTCCAGTTAGAGCTAGTGCCAGTGTCCCGTGTACAAGAGCAGGGGTAATCTGTGTAAAAATCCCCAGACGTGTCCCCATCTACAGCTTTGTCTGGTGTGAATGGTATGTTCTTATATCTGGTGTCTCTTGACTGTTCCCAGTAAGTAGATGACTGTGACGTGCTTTGTTTCAGTGCTACGTTACGACCTGGAAGTTGAATCAAAGAAATGAAGAAATTAAAGGGACATAATTATATTTATTCAGTTATAATTAAACAAATACGATTTGTTAAGCCTTCAGTTGTCTAGTTTTGACATTTATCACAAGTGTGTGAGTGTAATGTGGTGAACCTTATTTATGAACTATTTTCTTTTCTCTATGCTCACTGTGAAGTACTCGCATCATTTGTGGGTGATGTTTTGTTATATGCGCATGGCAACAAATAGACAAACTATCATAAATAAAATCCAAGGCAAACATCACCAGGAGGTGCACTGACCACGAAGTATTAATAAACCCAGTGAAAACAGAAATAACAATAAATAACAGAATCGTCAAAGATATTATGTCCGAGATTTCTTATGAAACCCCCCCCCCCCCCCCCCATCATGATAGATGCCATAACCTGAAATAACTAAGAATTAACTTGGACAGAATCGTATCTCTCAAGAAACATACAGAAGAATGTAAAGCAAGGCAGGGACTGGCTGCCAACAAAGTCATAGCATCTCTACAACTTCTATAGAGCAACTTGTTCAACTAATAACAGTCTTGGTCCTATCCAAAATATGCTACAGCCTGGGTTTATTAACGATGTCTAAAATGCAAATAACCAAACTTGAACGAGTACAAACTGAGGCGATGAGATACCAAAGACACAGCCACGGCGACAATGAGATACATATTAAATATTCATGATCTACAAACCCGCTCATATATGCCTAAATAAAGGAATTCCCCAAAATGAGCAACAACAAAACTCACCCATTCAATAATAATCGTCACGTGACCACAGCTCAAGAATAAAGAGGCAAATCCTGGATGACTGAAGCAGATTACCCAATAAGCATATTTAATGCTCCACAACACATCTCAACCGAACCTGAATGGATTACTTGTAGTGAGGCCCATGAAAATCCCACAAAGGTACACATAAACCTTACAAGAAAATGACCAGAAATAGGCGGAGGAGAAAACACAAGATAAAATAAACGAACTCACTAACAAACATACACATCCTGAGGACATAATTATTTATACATACGGATCAGTGAGCAGGGGAACTAGAACCGGTTGAGATTTTTAAGCCTACCAAGGAGGTAAAACACTCAAACTCGTGGCTGGGTCTTATGCAACCACCTGTCCAAGTATGCGGATGGAAACAGAGGCCGTCATAGAAGCATTAAAATGGGTAGAGGCACAGAAAACACACCGCATCACCATCATTACCGACTCTCAAAATCCATTAAGGAAAGTTGAACAAAAAAACCATTAAAAGTAAATGGTAAGAAATAAATAATAATTCCCACATGAAAAACATCACTTGGATATACTGTCCAGGTCATGCCTGATCGAGGGAAACAACAGAACCAACCAGCTGGCAGCAAGTGTCAAATCAGAGGGCCTCGTCCAAATGAACAAATCGGACCTGTACAAATCCATCAAGCAATATCTCGTCGAACAAATCAAGGCAACCTCCTCCAAAGTACGTGTTACACACGACGTAATGCATTAGATTTAGCCAAGGGCAGTGGCTGCAAATCTCATAAAAACGCTAGATCACGGCCAACACACATCAACACAACATTGGAGTCATCTCGATTAAAACATTGAAGGAAATCCTGATGTCAAAGGCCGAAGATGTATGAAGATGTATAGGCATGTCCCGGCATGGTAGTTCGCCAAGATATCTTGTCTTCGGTGAGGTTTTCAGTCTCATCAAGGAATGCCATTGCCACTGAATTGGCTTCTCTTAACAATGACCTCTTTCGAGTTTCACGTGGTCGACCTCTTTTTCTTCAGCCTGTTGTGTTCTATTTTATAGCTTTTTGGGGGATTCTCTGACTGTTTCTTCTCATCAGGTGACTGACATATGTCCATCTTCTTTTTCTGATCAACCATGAGACATGTTGTTGTGTGCTCATAATCATATAATATCACTCATGCTGATGCATAAATGTATCGATAAAATTAAATGAACCAACAATGTTAGAAATTTGTAAGAAAATATAAATAGCAAAAACCGTGATAACTGTCCTGAGCTAGACGTACCTGCTACAACAGTTGATACAATTATTAAGTATAAAGTTCAAGTGTTCATTCATTCATTAGAATGTCCCTTGAACAACTTTGCCTCCCTAAAAGCTCTGGTGTAGTCCTCTCGGTTGTCCAAGTGTTACACGAGTTTAAAACTGCTACGACATAGCAAGCTAACCTCAGAACACGGGATAGTTTAAGAGATGTTGCAAGCTAACTTCAGAACACGGTATAGTTTAGCTTTTGAGATGTTGCAAGCTAACCTCAGAACACGGGATAGTTCAACTTTGAGATGGTGAAAGCTAACATCAGAAAACGGGATAGATTAAATTTTGAGATGGTGCAAGCTAACCTCAGAAACAGGAAAGTTTAACTTTTGAGATGGTGCAAGCTAACCTCAGAACACAGGAAAGTTTAACTTTTGAGATGGTGCAAGCTAACCTCAGAACACGGGACAATTTAACTGTTGAGATGGTGCAAGCTAATCTCAGAACGTGGAACAGTTTAACTGTTGATATGGTGCAAGCTAAAATCAGAACACGGGGCAGTTTAACTGTTGAGATGTTGTAATTTAACCTCTGAATACGAGAAAGTTAAACTGGTGATATTTTGCAAGCTAACATCAGAACACGTGGCAGTTTAACTATTGAGATGGTGCAAGCTAACCTCAGAATACGGGACAGTTTAACTGGTGAGATGGCAAGCTAAACTTAGAAAACGGGACAGTTTAAGTGGTGATATCGTGTAAGCTAACCTCAGAACACGGGGTAGTTTAACTTGTGAGAAGGTGTAAGCTAACCTCAGAACACGAGATATTTTATCTTTTGAGATGGTGCAAGCTAACCTCAGAACACGAGATAGTTTAACTTTTGAGATGGTGCAAGTTAAACTCAGAACACAGGATAGTGTAGCTTTTGAGATGGTGCAAGCGAACCTCAGAATACGGAATAGTTTAACTGGAGAGATGGTGCAAGCTAACCTCAGAACACGAGATAGTTTAACTTTTGAGATGTTGCAAGTGAACCTCAGAAAACGGGATAGTTTAAATTTTGAGATGATACAACGTAACCTCAGAAAACGGGAAAGTTAAACTAATGAGATGGTGCAAGCTAACCTCAGAATACTGGACAGTTTAACTGGTGAGATGTTGCAGGCTAACCTCAGAATACGTGATAGTTTAACTGGTGAGATGGTTCAAGCTAAACTTAGAGAACGGGACAGTTTAAGTGGTGATATCGTGTAAGCTAACCTCAGAACACGGGATAGTTTAACTTGTGAGAATGTGTAAGCTAACCTCAGAACACGATTTAGTTTATCTTTTGAGATGGTGCAAGCTAACTTCAGAACACGGGATAGTTTTCTTTTAAGATGGTGCAAGCTAACCTCTGAACACGGGATAGTTTAATTGGTGACATGGTGCAAGCTAACCTCATAACACGTGGCAGTGTAACTGGTGAGATGGTGCAAGCTAACCTCAGAACATGGAACAGTTTAACTGGTGAGATGGTGCAAGCTAAACTCAAAACACGGGATTGTTTAACTTTTGAGATCTTGCAAGCTAACCTCAAAACACGGGAGAGGTTAACTTTTGAGATTTTGCAAGCTAACCTCAGCACATGCGATAGTTTAAATTTTGAGATAGTGCAAGCTAACCTCAGAACATGGGACAGTTTAACTGGTGAGATGGTGCTAGTTAACCTCTGAACATGGGACAGTTTAACTGATGAGATGGTGCAAACTAACCTCAGAATATGGGACTTTTTCACTTGTGATATGGTGCAAGCTAACCTCAGAACACGGGCAGTTTAACTGGTGATATGGTGCAAGCTAACCTCAGAACACGGGACAGTTTAACTGGTGATATGGTGCAAGCTAACCTCAGAAAACGGGACAGTTTAACTTGTGAGATGGTGCAAGCTAACCTCAGAACACGTGACAGTTTAACTGTTGATATGGTGCAAGCTATAATGAGAACATGGGACAGTTTAACCTGTTATATGGTGCATTCTTACCTCAGAAAACGGGACAGTTTAACTTGTAAGATGGTGCAAGCTAACCTCAGAACACGGGACAGTTTAACTGGTGATATTGTGCAAGCTAACCACAGACAACGGGATAGTTTAACTTTTGAGATTGTGCAAGCTAATCTCAGAATACGGTATAGTTTAACTGTTGAGATGATGCAAGCTAACTTCAGAACACGGGATAGTTTAACCTGTGAGAAGATGCAAGCTAACCTCAGAACATGGGATAGTTTAACTTCTGAGATGGTGCAAGCTAACCTCAGAACACGAGATAGTTTTACTTTTGAAATGTTGCAAGCTACCTTCAGAACACGTGACATTTTAATTGGTGAGATGGTCCAAGCTAACCTCAGAACACGGGATAGTTTAACTTATGAGATGGCGCAATCTAACTCAGAACACGGGACAGTTTAACTGGTGAGATTTTGCAAGCTGAGCTCAGAACACGGGATATTTTAGCAAACCTCAGAATAGCTAACAGTTTAACTGTTAAGATGATGCAAGCTAACCTCAGAACAGAGGAAAGTTTAACTTTTGAGATGGTGCAAGCTAACCACATAACACGGAACAGTTTAACTGGTGAGATGGTGCAATCTAACCTCAGAACACGGGTCAGTTTAACTGTTAAGATGGTGCAAGGTAACCTCAGAACACGGGATAGTTTAACTGGTTAGATGGTGTAAGCTAACCTCAGAACACGGGACAGTGTAACTGGTGATATGGTGCAAGCTAACCGCAGAACACGGGACAGTTTAACTGGTGAGATGGTGCAAGCTAACCTCTGAACGTGGAACAGTTTAACTGTTGAGATGGTGCAAGCTAACCTCATAATACGGGATAATTTAACTGATGAGATGGACAATAATTTAAATGTGTTGATATGTTAGAAGATACATTCTCCCTTGTCTAACACTTGAAGTCTAAATAACATATTACTGGTGGCAGCCTGACTTCTTCTAGAACGACACACATTTAAAACTTCCATGTCAAGGTAGAACAAAGTTCAGCTGTACACAGGTATACAGAAAAGATAGTTTAACTTTTGAGATGATGCAAGCTAACCTCAGAACACGGGACAGTTTAACTTTTGAGATGGTGCAAGCTAACCTCAGAACACTGGATAATTTAACTGTTGAGATGGTGCAACCTACCCTCAGAACACGGGATAATTTAACTGTTGAGATGGTGCAACCTACCCTCAGAACACTGGACAGTTTTAGTTGTGAGATGGTGCAAGCTAACCTCAGAACACGGGATAATTTAACTGTTGAGATGGTGCAAGCTACCCTCAGAACACTGGACAGTTTTAGTTGTGAGATGGTGCAAGCTAACCTCAGAACACTGGACAGTTTTAGTTGTGAGATGGTGCAAGCTAACCTCAGAACACGGGATAATTTAACTGTTGAGATGGTGCAAGCTACCCTCAGAACACGGGATAATTTAACTGTTGAGATGGTGCAAGCTACCCTCAGAACACGGGATAGTTTAAATTTTGAGATGGTGCAACCTACCTCAGAACACGGGATAGTTTAACTTTTGAGATGGTGCAACCTACCCTCAGAACACGGGATAATTTAACTGTTGAGATGGTGCAACCTACCCTCAGAACACTGGACAGTTTTAGTTGTGAGATGGTGCAAGCTAACCTCAGAACACGGGATAATTTAACTGTTGAGATGGTGCAAGCTACCCTCAGAACACTGGAAGTTTTAGTTGTGAGATGGTGCAAGCTAACCTCAGAACACTGGACAGTTTTAGTTGTGAGATGGTGCAAGCTAACCTCAGAACACGGGATAATTTAACTGTTGAGATGGTGCAAGCTACCCTCAGAACACGGGATAATTTAACTGTTGAGATGGTGCAAGCTACCCTCAGAACACGGGATAGTTTAAATTTTGAGATGGTGCAACCTACCCTCAGAACACGGGATAGTTTAACTTTTGAGATGGTGCAACCTACCCTCAGAACACGGGATAATTTAACTGTTGAGATGGTGCAACCTACCCTCAGAACACGGGATAGTTTAACTTTTGAGATGGTGCAACCTACCCTCAGAACACGTGATAGTTTAAATTTTGAGATGGTGCAAGCTACCCTCAGAACACGGGATATTTTAACTTTTGAGATGGTGCAAGCTAACCTTAGAACACGGGACAGTTTAACTGGTGAGATGGTTCAAGCTAACCTTAGAACACGGGACAGTTTAACTGTTGAGATGGTGCAAGCTAACCTCAGAATACGGGACAGTTTAACTGATGAGATGGACAATATTTTAGATGTGTTGATATATCAGAAGATAAATTCTCACTTGTCTAACACTTGAATACTATATAACATATTAAATTTGGCAGCCTGATTTCTTCTAGAACGACACACATTTAAAAATTCCATGTCAAGGTAGAACAAAATTCAGCTGTAAGCAGGTATACAGAAACTGTCATTTCCCCCATGGAAGGGGCGGGGGTCGTATAGGTCTGAATGAAACATCAGTTGAAATACTCAACTACACGAAGCCAACAACTAACCAACTGAGTCTTTAGTCGTGGAGCTAATCTTACACATGGCGAGAACGTATATACCGAGAATGTCCAGGTATAGATCTTCTCCTTTACTCTTTCTTGTCGACGTCTTTTTTGACCTTTTGATCTCACGCCCTGACGTCATCAAACGCGCTTGTTACGCTTCTCCAGCTGTAGCAGAACATGATTTGCTGGACAGGGTAGATAACTCTACTTATGTTTTTGTGAGTTAAAGCCCTTGAATTGTATTTCACAAAAATTGAAGTTTCATTATAACATCTGAGACAGAGAGAATCTTATCAAAAACCTTTTCTTGCTAGACAGACTGAGGTAGAAATTTGAGCTGTGAGGTCGCTGTTACAGTTAGAAGATATAGTTTCTGTACATGTGCTTGAACAGTCGAGAAGTCAGTTGTGTCGTAGATATTTAGAGTTCTTTTGGCGGTGTAGGTAACGTTACATTTTTATACTTGGCCCTAGCTGTGTACTACATGTTATTATGATTAGTTTGAATGATTAATCTATACATTTGTATCATTCTTCTACTTGTTCATCATCTGGATGCTTGTAATGAAAATGTGTATATTGAGAGCATGTCTTGATTACCTGAATATTTGTTTGTATATTAAGGGCATGTCTTGATTAAATGGATATTTCTTTGTATATTGAGGGCATGCCTTGATTACATGAATGCAAACAACATAGGACTAAAGATCAACGTAGGAAAGACAAAGTTAATGAAGCAAAATGCGAACAACAGAAATGTACTCAGAGTAGATAGCAATTTAGTGGAGGAGGTCAACGAATTTGTATACCTTGGCAGCAGAGTAGTAGATAGTGGAGACATCAACAGCAGACTTACTAGAGCAAACCAGGCTTTTGCAATGCTGCAGAATATATGGAAATAAAAAAACTAAGCATAAATATGAAAATCAGGATATTTAAGAGTAATGTTCTAAGTGTACTACTCTATGGAAGTGAATGCTGGAAAATCACCAAATCCATAGAAAACAAGTTGAATTCTTTCAAGACTAAATGTTTACGAAGAATTCGAAAAATATTTTGGCCAAACACCATAAGAAATAACATTTTATTGGCAGAAATGCAGATGAAGCCACTGACAACATTTATTGAGGAAAGATGCTGGCGATGGTTGGGACATGTGCTCCGAATGACTGACAACTCACTACCAAAAATAGCACTAAGATGGACACCACAGGGGAGCAGAAGTAAGGGTAGACCAAAAGAGACATGGAGAAGAACAAGAGAAAGGATGTTGAGCAATAGAGGGCTCACCTGGGCAAGAGCAGAAAAAAATGCGAAGGACAGGCATTTATGGAAAACCTTTGCGGAAGCCCCATGTGCCCTGGGCACTTAAGGTTCAGAGAGAGAGAGATATATATTGAGGACATGCCTTGAATACCTGAATATTTGTTTATATACTGAGGGCCTGCTTTGATTACATGGATATTTGTTTGTATACTGAGGGCCTTACTTGATTACCCGAATATTTATTTGTATATTGAGGGCATGCTTTGATTACCTGAATATTTCTTTGTATATCGAGGGCATGTCTTGACTACTTGAATGTTTGTTTGTATATTGAGGGCCTGCCTTGATTACCTGAATATATTTGTTTGTATATTTGTGAGAGTGTTATTCCTGTTCTACCTGGTAAGTGTATAGACTGTCAGGAGGTTTATTTTCGTGTCACAACCTGACCTTATGTCTGCATCCCTGGGGTATGAAGTCATTCTGTTAATGGGATTCAAGACGTAATCAGCCACAATCTTCCTCCATGCGCAGCACTGTTCCGTGTAAACGCTTTGATCATTTAATATATTCACGTAAAAATGTCTGTAGCACTATATAGGGCATTTTGTACGTGATCTTGAGAGAACTCAAATAAAGCGCACTGTTGTTCAGTTATGAGTATTCTTCACTTAATCCTACAGCTAAAAATAGATCGCAACATTCATGGGGAGATAATCACAACTCGAAAAAAATCACAGGCAAAGGCCAAACCTGTCAGGCGAAACTGAGCAGAGATAAAAGTAATTTAAGTGTTTAGCTCTAACAGTAACCATCTGAATACGTAATCGTTGAAGGAGAGAAAGAAAGAAAGAGAGAGAGAAAGAAAGAGAGAGAGAGAGAGAAAGAGAGAGAGAGAGAGAGAGAGGAAGAAAGAACTAAAATTACAAGAAACACCTTTTTTTTAACAATACTAAGACTGAACCAAGAACAGCGAATTAAAGAAGTAGGGATGCCAGCTGCTGGATTCTTGGTATCAGTAGTATCTCAACACTTCAGTGCTCACAGGAACACTAGATCAGTAGTATCATAACACTTCAGTGCTCACAGGAACACTAGATCAGTAGTATCACAACACTTCAGTGCTCACAGGAACACTAGATCAGTAGTATCACAACACTTCAGTGCTCACAGGAACACTAGATCAGTAGTATCATAACACTTCAATGCTCACAGGAACACTAGATCAGTAGTATCATAACACTTCAGTGCTCACAGGAACACTGGATCAGTAGTATCACAACTCTTCAGTGCTCACAGGAACACTAGATCAGTAGTATCACAACACTTCAATGCTCCCAGGAGCACTAGATCAGTAGTATCAAAACACTTCAATGCTCCCAGGAGCACTAGATCAGTATTATCACAACACTTCAGTGCTCACAGGAAAACTAGATAAGTGTATCTCAACACTTCAATATTCCCACGAATTGAAGATCAGCAGTATCTCAACACTTCAATACTCCCAGGAACACTAGATCAGTAATATCTCAACACTTCAATGATCCAACGAACACTAGATAAGCAGTATCTCAACACTTCAATATTCCCACGAACACTAGATCAGCAGTATTTCATACTTCAATACTCCTGGAACACTAGATCAGTAGTATCTCAACACTTCAATACTCCCAGGAACACTAGATAAGCAGAATCTCAACATTTCAATGATCCCAGGAACACTAGATAAACAGTATCTCAAAACTTCAATGATCCTAGGAACACTAGATAAGCAGTATCTCAACACTTCAATGATCCCAGGAACACTAGATAAGCAGTATCTCAACACTTCAATACTCCCACGAACAATAGATCAGCAGTATCTCAAAACTTCAGTACTCCCACAAAGACTAGATAAGCAGTATCACAATAATTCAATACTCCCACGAATACTAGATAAGCAGTATCACAATACTTCAATACTCCCACAAATACTAGATAAGCAGTATCACAATACTTCAATACTCCCACAAATACTAGATAAGCAGTATCACAATACTTCAATACTCCCACAAATACTAGATAAGCAGTATCACAATACTTCAATACTCCCACAAATACTAGATAAACAGTATCTCAAAACTTCAATGGTCACATGAACAATAGATCAGCAGTATCTCAACACTTCAATATTCTCACGATCACTAAATAAGCAGTATCTCAACACTTCAATGCTCCAAGGAACACTAGATAAGCAATATCTCAACACTTTAATGCAGCAACGAACACTAGATCAGTAGATATCAACACTGCAATAATCCCAGGAACACTAGATAAGCAGTATCTGAACAATTCAATGCTCTCACGAACATTAGATATATAAGACTTCAATGTTCCAATAAACACTAGATAAGCAATATCTTAACACTCCAATGCTCCCACGAACACTAAATCAGCAGTATCTCAACACTTCAATTCTCCAAAGAACACTAGATCAGCAGTATCTCAACACTTCAATTCTCCAAGGAACACTAGATCAGCAGCATCTCAACACTTCAATTCTCCAAGGAACACTAGATCAGCAGTATCTCAACACTTCATTCTCCAAGGAACACTAGATCAGCAGTATCTCAACACGTCAATGCTCCAAGGAACACTATATAAGCAGCATCTGAACACTTCAATCCACTCACGAACACTAGATCAGGTGTATATCAACATTTACATGCTTCTACAAACACTAGATCAGCAGTATCTCAACACTTCAATCCTCCAACAAACACTAGATAAGCAGTATCTCAACACTTCAATATTCCCACGATCACTACATAAGCAATATCTCAACACTTTAATGCACTAAGGAACACTAGATCAGTAGATATCAACAATGTAATAATCCCAGGAACACTAGATAAGCAGTATCTGAACACTTCAATCCTCCCAGGAACACTAGATCAGCAGTATCTCAATACTTCAGTGCTCACGGGTACACTAGATTAGCAGTATCTCTCAGTGTATAATACAATTATAATTATACAGAAGTATAATACACTGTATTATAAACCCATATGAAAAACTTGGATAACTGATGACTATTTTCTTCTTAGTTCTAATTATTTCAGGCCTGCAGTTTAAGCTTCCTACAGGGAACAGAAATTCACTTGAAGATAGCAGTACTTGTTGACAGATCTTCAAGTCATAACTTCGAGCTGTGGTTGATGCCTACAAAGAAAGTAAAGTTGTCTGACTCCCTATAAAAACAATTTCATTGCAGCAGCGGGTAGATCTGTGTGTGACTGTGGCATTCAAACTGTGTTGTCAAAGGAAGTCTCTGGCAAAAGCTACATCTATAGTCAGTGCTGATGTTTCTCGGGGTTCAAAGTATAATAGGAGGGAGAATAAAAACTAGGCAACTTATGTTTTAATACCGGTAACTTTGAAGAAATTAACGTTAACGGTTATATCACTTCTCTCCCCCTGGGAACAACTGTATTAAGAGCAAACGTATCTTAACATAGTGTTTGTGAGACAGGGAATATAGATCTGTTTGCTTAAAAACTCTGACCTACTTCTGTAACCCAGAAACTTGTAGCAATCAACACTAATTGTAATTGTTATTTTTGTAGAATGTAATGTCAGGTTGGTGGACAGATGGGGACATAGAGATCTTTGGCGGGGATGAAGGAAGTCTGGTGTGAAACCAAAGAATCCAGGACGTGTCAAGCCTATGGATCTTTACAACAATGGTTATCAGAATGATGTAAACAAAACAGAGCCTGTAGGTGGCGGGGAATGGATATCGTTGAAGCTCTCATCGGGTTCCTCATCCCAAAGTCAGAGTGTTTTTGTGGAACTGTCTCAAATCCGTCTGACATTGAGAAGGGACTTAAGTACAGCCACCAGAGGCTGAAAACAAAGTTTTGGCCAAGCCAGCCTACACCACTGTCTTCATGGCAGTCCGAGCAAGACCACAGTCTGCCCTAGCAAGGAAAGGTACTGAAGTCGGAGTTACCCAGCCAAAAGGCGCATCGCAATTATCATGGTACCACTCATTATTGCTAATGAAATGTCTCTATCTGCAATTTTCAAACATGGTACTCTCCCTGTAAAGACTAACCAGGCAGGTGCAGTGCAGGGCCCCCTGTCTCGAAAGGGTCCGTCAAATGTCACTTTGAGGTCTCAGTTCGTCTTGTGGAGCCAGGAGACATGAGAGTAGAGCTACTGGCCAAAAGATACAACGGAATAAAATTGCCAAAAAGCAAAAACTTAAAATAATGCAGTGGAATGCTGAAGGTGTCAGCAGTGTTAGAGATGGCTATAGCAAAAAGGTGGAACTAGAGAACATACTCTTTGCAGAGCAGGTAAATATATGCTACATACAGGAGACACACCTAACCAAAGATGCCGCCTTTAAAATGAGAGGCTACTAGTGTTTTAGATCAGACCAACAGGACAGAAGAAAAAGAGGAGTACTCACACTTGTTAAGAATAACATCAGCGCATGTCAGGTGGGAGTGTACATGGAAGGAGCCGAATACCATATGATCCATCTAAAAACCAATAATACAGACTTCCACCTCCTTAACTATTAATGTCCTAATGACCGCCCACTAGCTCTAGAAACAATCCTACACAAAGAGAGACTGATGTTCTGTGATGCTTTTAACAGCCATTCCCAGAGCTGGGGCTATGACCACATAGACAAGAGAGGAGAGGAAGTTTACAGCTGGCAGAATGATAATGTACTTCTCCTGATCAACCAGCCAATGGATCCCCCAACATTTTACTCAAGGCCTTGGCATACAACCTCACCACCAGATCTGGCATTTCACTCTCCAGACCTGAAGTGGAACATTACACGCGAATTTGGAAAACAACTTGGAGGTATCGACCATCGACCGGTCTTCCTGACAATAGAAAAGGAACTCCATAACACCAGTAGCACTCTCCCCAGATGGAACTATAAAAAAGCAAACTGGACAATGTATAGTACAGGTATCCTGGTGGGACAGCTGTACATAGATCAAGGAAATTCCCTATGGAATCAAAGCGGCACTATATTCAGATGATCTGGTCATGCAGTGTACAGATGAATACGCGACAGTTGCTACACAGAGACTCCAAAGAGCAGCATACATCTTGACATCATGGACAAACAAATAGCGTGTAAGTATCAACACAGAGAAATCAAGTACCATTATGTTCACTTTCTCATCTAAATAGAAAGCAGGTAAGATCTTTGTAAATGAAATATCCTTAAGGATGGATAACCTCTTACTTAAGAGTGACTCTTGACTCAAAACTGACTTGGAAGCAACACATCAACAGTGCAGAAGCAAAAGCCAGAAGAAAACTGGCCATATTAAGAAAAGTGAGTGGAATCACATGAGGAGCCAGTGAAAGAATCCTCAAGAATGTATATCAGCAAAAATATTCTACCAAATTTAGAATATGGCTCAACATCTTGCTGCACAGCATCAAACACTACGCTTCATAATCTAGACAAGGTACAAAATCAGTCATTACGGACTATCACAGGTGCCATGAGGTCCACACCAGTAGTAGAAATCCAGAAAATAGTTGGTGTTCAAGCACTAAAGGAACGTAGAGACACAAAGGTCATGACCATGGGAGAAAAATTCCTCAGATCTGTAAGCCATTCCCTGAAGGAGAGATTCAATAACTTGGCACTAAGACGGCTTAAAAGAAGCAGCTTCATTCATCAGACCAAGCGTATGCGTATGCTGATACTTTCTACTGTAGTCGCTCCATTATCATCTGTACCAGAGCATACACCATGGAAAGAAGCAGCTTGTACACAAATAACTATTCAGACTGAAGTAAAAGGTGTGCAGAATGTTGAGATGCATAGCAGTCTTGTAAGATCAACAGCCACACTTAGTGTTCTAGATGACAAATATCCATGTGAAACCTGGATACGTGTGTATACAGACGGATCTGCACACAATGCCATAAAGAATGGAGGGCCAGGTGCACATATGTAACTTCCAAACAACACCACTGACAAGATTTCCATACCCACTGGAAAATACTGCAACAACTATGATGCAGAAGTATGGACAATTATTGCTGCAGTTGAAAAACTATCAGACTCCAGAACTGATACGTGCCCCGTAGTAATTCTCACAGATGCAAGATCAGTACTGGAAGCTCTTCAGTGCAACAAACTACCAGACTTTAAGGATGTCGTATCAAAAATTGACTTACAACACGGAGTCAATTTGCAGTGGATTCCCTCCCACTGTGGGATATTAGACAATGAGAAAGCTGACCGTCTGACCAAAGAGGGACTGAAATGGAGCAACTAGACATACCAATCACCTATAATCAGAAGAAAAGCATGATAAAAATCTACAGGAAGCCACAAACACCACCATATGATGACTATTACGTGCTAAATAGAAAGGAACAAGTCACCATTTTCCGTCTCCGAACAGGACATAGCCGACTCCGAAGTCATATGTATACAAAGTTTAAGGTTGGTACTACTAATCTATGTAAATGTGCCCAGGTGCCCGAAACTGTGGAACATATCATCCACAACCGCACTAACTATGAGACACTGAGAAGTAATTACTGGCCTAGTGAAACCACTAAAGAAGATATGATCTATGGTTCCATATATGACTTACACACACAAAAAACAGTGAAGTTTCACCAAGAGACAGCACTGCAGATATAGACAGACAATGCGAACGAAGAAGAAAAAGAAGAAGAAGAAGAAGAAGAAGAAGAAGAAAGAGAAAATATCACTTCTCCATAGTTCCCCTGCTGGTCGATACACTTCTTTGATACTTCCACTATTTTCTTCATTCACTATGAAAAGAAGATTTTCGGCTGTTCCCGAAACAAGGTCTGCACGGAGACGTTAAGCTCATCATCAGAGGTAAGCCTGACACTGCTTATAGTTTCTTAAGTGGACAGAAGACGTGATAATCGTATGGCAGCAAGTCAGGCTTGTAAGGGGAGTGCAGATGTTTAGATCAGAGAGTGGCATTGTCTCTACCGTCGTGGCCGCTGTATGTCTGTATTTCTTCTTTACTAGAGAAAACGGAAGTTTTCACTGTATGTGTTGTCCCTTACTTTCTCCAGTTTCCAGGGATGGACTTGAATTCTTGTCGCCGGTGACAGCCCGGTCAAAAACACTCGAAACTTTCTCATAAAGAAACGAATCTAACTATGATACGGTATTCAGCCTTGGCATAATCCGGAAGGAAAGCTCACATATATCCTGGTTTCACCTAGACTAAGGGATATCAACAGGAAGGTTTATCATCCCTGGCTTCAGCTAGACTAAGGGATATCAATAGGGAAACTTTATCATCCATGGCTTTAACTAGATTAAGGGATATCAACAGGAAGGTTTATCATCCCTGGCTTCAGCTAGACTAAGGGATATCAATAGGGAAACTTTATCATCCATGGCTTTAACTAGACTAAGGGATATCAACAGGGAACATTTATCATCCCTGGCTTTAACTAGACTAAGGGATATCAACAGGTTGCTTCTTTAAGAGGAGTATCATCATAAATAAGGGCTGCAACTACTAAAGTAAGGAAGAAATCGGCAAATAAGAAGACCAAAATTGAAGTTTGGAAAATGACTGACACCAATTTTGATAGAAACGCAATGTAGAGGCACTGCTACAAAACTCAGTACCCTGATATAAAGACATTGTTAGATGAAGAAGAAAGACTTCAATGAGAGAAACTTCACTGCTTTCTTAATTCAAAACGCCATCTTCAGAACTATCTCCAGTCATCCTTAACCTTTGAGATTTAGAACTGGTAACATCTGTCCCTGTGAGATCTCCAGCAGAGTCACCTTCTCCAGAAAGAATGAGAATATCTTCAATTTTCTATGACGAAGCTGAGGTTCAACATTTTACTGACTTTTTTAAACAATACATTTTCATTTATTCTATCTAAAGAATTGACATATTGACAGGTAAGTTTATGTTGTCTCTGTTGCTGCTATGCTGTAGTTTTGTATATTTAAAAATAAGCTTTGGTTTATTTATGTATTTTCTTTAGCTTTTGCATACACTTGCAAGTGAGATTTAATGAGTTGTCTACTTTTTTTAGTGGACAGACAGAGGCTATACTTCTTCCTCCGATGATATTCGATACTCGTCAAGGCTCTAACTAATAAGCTGAGATCTCCTGTATTTCATCGGTGGTTTAATTATAATATACTCGTATCTATATACTACGGGTTGACATTGCTCGTTATCAGTGAAAACATTTTACGATGGAGCCGCTGATTCTTGTAAGAGCTATTCTTGATTTTCTTTTATATCTACATGGTTTTCTTTTATATCTACATGGTTTTCTTTTATATCTACATGGTTTTCTTTTATAACTACATGGTTTTCTTTTATAACTACATGATTTTCTTTTATATCCACATGATTTTCTTGTATATCTGGTTTTCTGTTACTTTCCTTTTCTGCTTCAGACAGTAGGTATTGAATCGTTCTGCTGTGTCTTCTTCTGCACCTCCTGCTCATGTATTTGCCTGTAGGTCAAACTGTAGGGTCTTCTTTGCTGTTTTATTTACCTTTATTTTATCTAGGACGTGATCCTTCCTTCCTTTCCTTCCTTCCTTCCTTCTTCACTTCCTTTCTTCCTTTCTTCCTTCTTTCTTTCCTTCCTTCTGCAAATTCTAAAGCTATTTCTACATTCATTGGGCAGAATCTCAGGTAGATCTAAAAACGGAAGATATACAACTTCTATGGAATAAGACCAGAATGTCGAATCTTTCTTTGTCAAGAAATGGAAGAACCTACTTTCAGTGTAGGAAACTTATATGTATTAAAAGAAAAGTAAAAATGTTTAATGTTTAAACTCTAAGACAATGTCAAACCTTAGAATCTTATTTAAATAAACGTAGACAATACTGAAAGAAGTAGAAACTTAATAGAGTGATGTAGGCTAAGAATATGAAGAAAATCACATATTTCTATGAATATATGCATTAAAAACTTGGACATACTGATGCATTTATTTCGAGAAATGTTTTTAAAGAACAATACAGGAATATTTATTTCCCAAATTACCATGAAGAAAACGGAAAGAAACAATTAGATGCAGTTTATGTTTACTATAAAGTTTGTGAAAACAAGTTCCAAAATAATGTATCACTTTCTAATAATGAGTTAAGACATAAAAGTAATTGGCTGATAAACAGACATATCAAAACAACGGACATAATTATAGCAACACAACCGATAAAATTATAGCAAGATAAAAGATAGAATTATAGCAAGACAGCAGATAAAATTATAGGAAGATAACATATACAATCAAAGCAAGACATCAGATAGAATTATAGCAAGACAACATATAGAATTATAGCAAGATAATAGATAGAATCAAAGCAAGACAACAGAAAAATCATAGCAAGACAACAGACATAATATAATAAGAAAACATATAAATCACAACAAGACAACATATTTATTGTAATAATATACAGAGTCAACATGGTAAATGAAGAATATCTTGCAGAATCAGTGACATAAGAAATTTAAACACAATTACCAGAAGACAATCAACATAGTTTGGTTGGTTAATTAAAAAAAAGGATGGACAATAATCATCATAATAACAGGATGCCTGATTTTAAAAAAAAATGAGTGACTGAGCAACAGAAAACATCAAAAATCCATATATGTTGAAAGAGATCATAAGCAACATTAGCTAGGACAGTTTATGATGACTCTGATGAGGATGATGATGCTATCTATAAGTGACACCATAATATCGAAGATTAGTGACATACCTCCACTGATGTAAACAGAACACAGATCCTGTACTGCCGTCCCTGCCAGAGTCACATTCGTGACTCTCTGGTTCAGGTCACAGTAGATGTCCAGTGTTGTATCGTCCACGCTAGCATTTCTTGGGTTAGTACAACTTAAGTTAGAGTTAAACGTTACCGTCAGATCGTGCAGGAAATCTGTTGTATAAACAGGATAAGTTACATGTACAGACAAGCGGCATCTCTAAAGTCTGGGAAGTGTGTAATGTGTGACGAAAGCAAAGGTATCTAATTAGTTTGTCGTCTTGGGAGAGGGTTACAGTGGCTACTTTTCTCAGTTCCTGGGTGTAGATAACAGGCAGTATTTATGTAATACTTCTTTAATAGACTCCACCGTCATGGGGATTACAGCAACCCCTGCCTTGTTAGCCGATTTGAACCTGTTACAGGGACGTCCAACAGACAGACGGGGCAGGGCCTTGATGGGCTGAGGTTGGCCAGCTCTGACACTAACGTGTCTGCTATCTGTCACTGACCACCAAAACAGAACGACATCTTCATCGCCAAGGGGGATGTTTATAAGCCGATGGGGAGGGGAGAGAGAAGAAGGTGAGCAAGTTTTTTCTACGACATAATACAACTCACTCATATTTTTGTTATATGAATTTTGGCAGAGAACTTCAGAAACAGGAGAATTATTTTGTCTGCTCATTTTCACTTTTTTTGTTGTATTCCCTAACCAGAGCAGATAAAAATATCAATTTTTGTTCATGTAGTTTCATTTTACTGGCATTGTAGTTGTCCAAGATTCTTCTACAAATGCTTTCTTCATCTATTCGTCTTCAGGATACAAATAACAAGCATCAGTTCCAGTTGTTATAAGGGAGACAGCGTCATGAACATGTTTCTTAAAGTTTTCACTTACCAGGCTGTCTGACGTGAAATCTGAGCCAGGTAAAATGGTACGAGTCATCCAGAGTCAGCGTCACAGACTGTAGCCTCGCGGTAGCACAGGTCGTGTCGTCGCCGTCTGTTATCATCCAATAGTTGCTTCTCCCTCTAGAGGCCAAGTCCACTGTCAGCAAACATAGCTTCTTACTTATTATATGAAACTTGCGGTATTCATTATGTTAAATTGTAATAATAAATGATAATAATTATAATAAATAATAATAATAATAATAAATGTTAATGACGAAGATAATAATAAATAATATTTATTGCTACTTTATTTCTTGATTGAAAACATCAAAATGGAAGCAATTACTTTATTTCACTTTAAATAATATCAAATTTGTAAGAAAAAAAGCTGCCTATGATTTTATTTGAACATTCACACAAGCCAGGTTATGGCTGCCAACCGTTCTTATTTCTTACAGGCCATGACCTTTCCTGGAGGAATGTTCAACATTTTGAAAATGTCGGAAATTGTATGATCCTCTTTGCCATTGGTAAAATTTACAACCAACGTCTGCTGAAACAGTGTGCACCACCCTTCACCAAGTATCCTCCCTTCCTGTAGTAAACAAGGCAGACATGGAGATAGTTTGAAGGACTCGGAGAAGTTCTGTTTCTTCGGTTTATCTTTTTCTTTCCAAGTTTTTGTTACGTTCTGTTTCTTCGGTTTATCTTTTTCTTTCCAAGTTTTTGTTACGTTCTGTTTCTTCGGTTTATCTTTTTCTTTCCAAGTTTTTGTTACATTCTGTTTCTTCGGTTTATCTTTTTCTTTCCAAGTTTTTTTTACGTTCTGTTTCTTCGGTTTATCTTTTTCTTTCCACGTTTTACTTCAGCTTTATCTTATGTATTCAAAATAAATGTTATTCCTTTCCTAGTTTTACTTCAGCTTTATCTTATTTATTCAAAATAAATCTTGTTCCTTTCCTAGTTTGTTTGTACTTGTAATTCAATGTAATTATTAAAATTACAGTTCCATCTCTTTCTGTGAGTTCTTATTTACTTTTCTGCTTACAGCAGTTTGCAGTTTGGATAAACAAGAATGTGACACATCCAGCGGCATACAATCAAAGTTGTTTACTAGTAAGAGTTTCTTTGTCATGTTTAAATGCAAACAAAATATTGTTGTTACTGCCAGGTGTTCCCAAACAGATTTATAAGTTAAAGTCATTCAACCATTAATGTTTCAGGTAATTTTTGTTAAATGTCACAAATGTATGTTTCTCATGAATGTAATATCTTTTAATTATTAGTTTATCATGTAACCAATCACTATTTCAAATACGATAATAGTATTCAAAAACAATTTTTACTTTACAGAAATTCATGAACACACATAATGCCGAAAACAAAGTGTAAATTCACAGAAAGGGCAGAACAGATTAGAAGGCAGAATGCATTGTTTGTAGAATCTACATCTCAGTTTCAAATAAAGATTCAGGTGATTTGTACATCCACACACGTTAGATAAGCAGCAGGAGAGCAGTACATGTGAGAATTCCTCTAGCAAAGATGAAATATTTTAATACATTCAACTAAAAGGGCCGATGTAATCTTTCTGTGGCTGAAAGAACCCTTGCTTTTCATACAGTGGCACATCACCATAGCTGTATCTCAATATCCTGTTCAGCAGAGATACTTAGGTTGATATGTTCCGATTCAGAAATTGTAGAAAGTTTATTTTGTGCAAAAGTGAAAATTTAATCATAGTTAACTGTGTCTAAGCAGTCCATTTTGTTGAAGATGTTTCATAGTCCCTGCAGGAGGTAAACTACTTATGATGTTTCTGTTATTGTTAGTAATCATGGGCCTCTCAAAATTTGCAACTATTTCTTCATTATTTTGCCTGGAGAAACAGTTGTTAAAAGGTTAAACTAACAGAGTTCAACAGCTCATCAGATAAGACCCAGGGACCGTTTCTGAATTTCTGGCTGTTTTTGAATAGTGGTCTAGATAAAAACATTCTGTGTTTGGCTGGGTTCACGATATCATTTTTTTTCTTTTTTAGCAGTTTAAGGAGGAAAGATACAAGAGATTAGACATAAAACATCCTAACAGAAACCGTGAGGAAAAATACAAGAGATAAGACATAAAAAATCCTAACAGAAACCGTGAGGAAAAATACAAGAGATAAGACATAAAACATCCTAACAGAAACCAAGAGGAAAAATACAAGAGATAAGACATAAAACATCCTAAAAGAAACCTAGAGGAAAAATAAAACAGAACCCTCGTGGAAAGATACAGGAAATTAGATATAAATCAACCTAACAGAACCCTTGTGGAAAGATACAATAAATTGGACATAAAACACCCTAACAGAACCCTGGTGGAAAGATACAAGAGATTAGACATAAAACAACCTAACATAACCCTGGTGGAAAGACAAAAGAAATTAGACATAAAACACTCTAAGAAAACCCTGGTGGAAAGATACAAGAAATTAGACATAAAACAACCTAACAGAACCCTGGTGGAAAGATACAAGAGATTAGACATAAAACAACCTAACAGAACCTTGGTGGAAAGATACAAGAGATTGGACATAAAACAACCTAACAGAACCCTGGTGGAAAGATACAAGAAATTAGACATAAAACAACCTAACAGAACCCTGATGGAAAGATACAAGAGATTAGACATAAAACAACCTAACAGAACCCTTGTGGAAAGATAAAAGAAATTAGACATAAAACACTCTAAGAAAACCTTGGTGGAAAGTGGAGTCGTCGACACAGACTGAATAGAAAATGCATGTTAGATGTAGCAACAAAGTTCTACGAGAAACACCAAACACCAGAGAAGAAATCCAAAGAGGACCAAACGAAATCCACCAAATCTGAACCTGAAGGACCCAGAAATAAAAACGTCATTATTCGAAAAATCATTCATTCATTCATTCATTTGCATGTCCCTTGCAGAACTTTGCCTCCCAAACAGCACTCCTGCAGGCCTCTCGGTTGTGAGCAAGACAGCCTGCTGCTGTTCCATCCATTTCCAGATCGTCAACGATGTCTTGCAGCCATCTTCGTTTTGGTCTTCCTCTTTTTCTTTTTTCCCATTATGTACCCTTCCAATACGGTCTTCTCTAAATTATCATGACGTTTAATGTGTCCAAAATATTTCAGTTATCTCTCTTTAATCCTCTTTACTAGCCAGCCTTCTTCAATATTAATCTCTTATAGTATAGATATATTTGTTCTTTTTTGTGTCCATAATATTTGGAGAACTCGTCTGTAGCATTTACATTCAAAGGCATTTATGTGTTTCTCAGCTGTTTTGTTAAGTGTCCAGGTCTCACAGGCATATGTTGCGATGGGAAAAGTGCATGCCCTTAAAAATCTTATTTTTGTAGTTCTGTCTGCTCCTCTCCACATATTCTTTATGTGTTTTACTTTCTGAAGAGCGATAGATGTCCTCCTTTTAATTCCCGTCATTGTATCTCCATTATTAGTTAGTAGTGATCCAAGATATTCATAACTCTCCACTTCTTCCAGTTTTTTATCAATGAGGAAAAACTGGAAGAAGTGGAGAGTTTTGAATATATATATATATATATATATATATATATATATATATAAGATGGTTCAACCTTTAAAGGAGTAAATAACGCAGAGTATAGAATACGAATATAATATTCAAAAGGGGTATGTGAAGAACTACATGAGGCATGCGGTCACTATTATACAAACTATGAGGCAGAGGCCAATGCCGTAGAGGCAGCTGTTATTTTTATACAAAATCCCCCATTCCCCCAAAACCGAGGATGCTGTTATCTTCAGCGATGTTAAATCAGTACTGGAAGCATTAGATCGCTCAAACTGGAAAGATATGCAATATCAGTCAGCAGCACGTAAGACCAGCTGCTTAATAGTAACACACAGTATTGAAATAACGTTACAGTAAACACTAGGACACATGAACATGTAAAGAAAGGAGAGAGAGCAGACACACTAGAAGAAATAGTGCGACAGGCAGTCCAACAATCCAGCTTTGTTACAAACATTAAAACAAATAATAAGAAATAGGAAAAAGGAGGAATGGCTGAATGAATGGACAGTGGAAAACAAAGGCAGCGCATTCTTCCATTATATGACCACCCCGAATGGTAATGACGCCATAACCACCATGGATAATACTCCTGAACTAAAACATACACTGGTTAAAGCCCGATGAAGCGTATAAATATCCATTATGTGATGAGCCAAGAAAACGGTTATACATCATCTCCTAGAATATCAACAGTCAAAGATTTACGACAGGAAGACCTGCCTGAACATCCAAACATCGAGAACACGTTATATACAAACTATATACAATACAAAAAGACCTGCAGATAATTTGCCCTCGCTGCTTAGAGACAAAGAGCACAAGCTCTAATGGCTGCTGGGTCTGAGAAATGAAAGGAAAAGGAAAGACGCCCTCTTAAATCCTCATATATCAGTCCAGATGTGTAGGGTTATAAAAATGGCATCCATAGTTCAGGACTAATACTGAATGCAAGCACAGCTTATACCCTCTCTTCCTATCTTCCATATTATGATCTTCCATGATCAGTCTGGAAGAAAGAGTTAAACACCCTCAGAAAAAAAACGCAGAAAACGAAAAGTTGAAGAACGTGAATGAAAAACTTTGAATGAACTGGGTTATCAGGCCTAAGACATGTCAAAATGGAGAAAGCTGGATGAATGCATTACATACTGAGTTGATGAAAGGAGAACTGAGAAATTTCCAGATTTGTGTTAGTGTAGTCGACTCCTCCTCGCCGTTCTGTCAAACGAGAATATTTTTGTTCACGTTAAAGAGTCGCAAGGAGATTCATTTATTTATACCCTGTAGAATTTAAAGTTAATTCCATTGAAAAAGTACGGCTTATTTGTACATCTCTATTTAGAAACGTCAGCTGGGTCTTGGTCCTTATCTTCTGGCATATGACTCTTACTAGCGTCTGTGTTCTCTTTGTCTCTGATCCATGCCAGTCAGCCTTTGGTCGTCACTGATTTCCACAACTATCTCTCCTTTGATATTTCTATAAAATGTGTTTTGGACAGCGGTCTGTCCCACTGTTTTAGTCCGCCAAGCATCTTGTTTCTTTGTCTTCCTCTGTCACCTGTTCCCTCCAGATTTTCTGCTGTCGATTCGTTTACCTGTTTGCCAATTCTTAAAATATGTCCAACAAATCTGGACTGTCGTGTTCTGAATTTTGAAATAATTTATCTCTTTTGCTCAGCCTCTGTTAGAACCTCTGCATTTGTTTTCTTGGTTGTCCATGGCGTTCTCATGATCTTTTGCTTTTTTGGCTGCCCATGGTGTTCTCATCATATTTTTGCTTTCTTGGCTGTCCATGGTATTCTCATAATCTTTTGCTTTCTTGGCTGTTCACAGTGTTGTCATCATCTTTTGCTTTCTTAGCTGTTCATAGTGTTCTCATCATCTTTTGCTTTATTGGCTGTTCATGGTATTCTCATAATCTTTTGCTTTCTTGGCTGTTCACAGTGTTGTCATCATCTTTTGCTTTCTTAGCTGTTCATAGTGTTCTCATCATCTTTTGCTTTATTGGCTGTTCATGTTATTCTATTCATGTTTCGTTTTCTTGACTGTTCATGGTGTTCTCATCATCTTTTGCTATCCTGGCTGTCCATTGTGTTCTCATCATCTTTTGCTTTCTTGGCTGTTCATGGTATTCTCTTCATCTTTCGTTTTCTTGGCTGTTCATGGTGTTCTCATCGTAGTTTGCTTTTCTTGGCTGTCCATGGATTTCTCATCACTTTTCTTTTGTTTCACAACTCCACTGTTTCCCGTAGATTTTGAGTGCCCTTTGTTACCCTTCAAGCTTCGCATTCATACACTAATATGAGTTCGATATAACAATAATTAACTCTCATCGATAGAGCTTTATTGCACATAATGTTTTTCATTTTCATAAATGCTGACCTGGCCTTGGCTATTCTGCTCACACTTTCGGTTTCACATCTTCCATCTTGAATTATTATTGCTTCTATATTCTTGAATTTGTTAACTTCCTTTAATTCTATACCTCAAGGTTGATGCCACATTTTTCTGGTGTTTATTTCTTAGATATGATCATAACTTCTGTCATATTTTTATTTAAACTGAGTCCTTTCTCCTCACTTTTCTTCTACGAATTTGTCTACCGAGACTTGTAGATCTTCTTCGCTTTGAATTATCAGTATCATGTCTTCTGCATATCTTAGATTGTTTAGATTGTATCCACGCACTGCTATTCCAGGCTTGTTTTCAGTGCGTCTCATAATCATTTCGCTGTAGAGGGAGGAAAGGTCAGGGAAGACAAAGCATCTTTGACCTACCGCTACGTCTATGTTCTGATACTCTCCGATTTGATTATCAATCCTGATTGCAGCTATTTGTTTCCAATATAACTGTTTTATAATTCACAGGTCTGTTTTATCTATAGAAAGTACCTTTTCCTTCACTGAATCCACACTGTTCTTCTGCAGTCTCTGGTCTTATCTTACTCTTAACTCTCCCCATAATTATGCGAAGCAAAACTTTTGTTATGTGACTCATAAGGCTGATGGTCCTGTGATCTTCGCACACTATTGCTCCTGGATTTTTGCCCAAGTTTATTATATCTATTCCAAACTTTCCCACTATTTCTATTTCTTCTTGTGTTATGTTATCGATTCCTGATGCTGTATTGTTTTCATATGGCGTCTTCCACTTCTGTAGTTAGTATGTATAGTCCGTCGTTATTAGTTTCTATATTTACCACTACCCTTTCATAGTAATAAAGTTCTCTGATGTATTCCTGTCAACTTCTGATTATTTTTCTGTTAACAAGGATACATCCCTCCTTTGACTTTAAACGTCCTGTCTTATGCCGTTTTCTTCTTCTTGTCAAGTCTTCAGTGTTCTTATACATGTTGCTGCTGTACTCTTCTTCCTGTCATGTCTTCAGTGTTCTTATAAATGTTGCTGCTGTTTTCTTCTTTCTGTCATGTCTTCAGTGTTCTTATACATGTCGCTGCTGTTCTCTTCTTTCTGTCAAGTCTTCAGTGTTCTTATAAATGTTGCTGCTGTTTTCTTCTTTCTGTCATGTCTTCAGTGTTCTTATACATGTCGCTGCTGTTCTCTTCTTTCTGTCAAGTCTTCAGTGTTCTTATACATGTCATTGCTGTTCTCTTCTTCCTATCAAGTCTTCAGTGATCTTATACATGTCGTTGCTGTTTTCTTCTTCTTGTCAAGTCTTCATTGTTCTTATACATGTCGTTACTGTTTTCTTCTTTCTGTCAAGTCTTCAGTGTTCTTATACATGTCATTGCTGTTCTCTTCTTCCTATCAAGTCTTCAGTGATCTTATACATGTCGTTGCTGTTTTCTTCTTCTTGTCAAGTCTTCATTGTTCTTATACATGTCGTTACTGTTTCCTTCTTCCTATCAAGTCTTCAGTGTTCTTATACATGTCGCTGCTGTTCTCTTCTTCCTGCCAAGTCTTCATTGTTCTTATACATGTCGTTGCTGTTTTCTTCTTCCTGTGAAGTCTTCAGTGTTCTTATACATGCCGTTACTGTTTCCTTCTTCCTGTCAAGTCTTCAGTGTTCTTATACATGTCGCTGCTGTTCTCTTCTTCCTGTCAAATCTTCAGTGTTCTTATACATGTCGTTGCTGTTTTCTTCTTCCTGTCAAATCTTCAGTGATCTTATAAATGTCGTTTCTGTTTTCTTCTTCCTGTCAAGTCTTCAGTGATCTTATACATGTCGCTGTTTTCTTCTTCCTGTCAAATCTTCAGTGTTCTTATACATGTCGTTGCTGTTCTCTTGATGATGGCGTTTTATTTCCCTCCATTTCTTGTTGAGCCATTTTTCTGTAGTTTTGTTACATTAATTCCTGGTTGCATTTTTCATCTGTTTGTATCTAGTCGGTTCGCTTTCTAACATCTTTCCTGTGTTCATTATTTCCCGTATTTTATTTGTCACTCGGGACTCTTTTCTTGCCACTTTTTTGTCTTTAACATATCTCTGGATGTCTGCTGGATAGAGTCAATGAGCATGTCCCTCTGTTCATCGACTGTCTCAGTTTTTTTCTTTGGCGCTGTGTTCAGGAATCTTAATTCTCTCTTTTAATTTTATACGAAGAGTTATCAGTCATACCGACGTACTAAAATCTGAGCGTAATTTTGTCAATGTGGCTGTTACAAGTGTCATTTAAAGTTCCTATATATATATATGTATATATCTTAATGCAAAGAAAATTAAAGTGATGACAACTGACAAAACAAACAAGGCAACTGAAATATGTATCAATGAGGAAAAACTGGAAGAAGTGGAGAGTTTTGAATATCTTGGATCACTACTAACTAATAATGGAGATACAATGAGGGAAATTAAAAGGAGGACATCTATTGCTCTTCAGAAAGTAAAACAAATAAAGAATCTGTGGAGAGGAGCAGACAGAACCACAAAAATAAGATTTTTAAGGGCATGCATCTTTCCCATCGCAACATATGCCTGTGAGACCTGGACACTTAACAAAACAGCTGAGAAACACATAAATACCTTTGAATGTACATGCTATAGAAGAGTTCTCCAAATATCGTGGACACAAAAAAGAACAAATGTATCTATACTACAAGAGCTTAATATTGAAGAAGGCTGGCTAATAAAGAGGATTAAAGAGAGAAAACTTAAATATTTTGGACACATTAAACGTCATGATAATTTAGAGAAGACCGTATTGGAAGGATACATAATGTGAAAAAGAAAAAGAGGAAGACCAAAACGAAGATGGCTGCAAGACATCGTTGATGATCTGGAAATGGATGCAGCAGCAGCAGGCCATCTTGCTCACAACCGAGAGGCCTACAGGAGTGCTGTTTGGGAGGCAAAATTCCGCAAGGGACATGCAAAGGAATGAATGAATGAATATATATATATATATATATATATATATATATATATATATATATATATATAAAGTCTACATCATTTAATGTCACATAGTGGGGACCGTCAAAATATGGTGACATTAAGCGGAATTGACATTAAGCGGGAACAGATACAAGAGTTTTGACTGGTCCAGTGTGGTTAAGTGTGTCCATCCGCCACATATGTTCTACATTAAACACATAACAAACAGCCAAAGGTATCATCATAGGACACAAAATGTACTAATTACAAAATATATTAATCACAAAATGAAGTAAGTCTTAGTCTTATAGTATAGATAATGTTGAAATCAAGCTGCATCTGACTTGCCAGGAGTAGTAGTTACAAAATTCGGGCCACTTCATCTGAAGCGACCTTAAATGTAATGTTGTAGCGTTTTTTTTTTTTTAAGCGCTCATGAAATAATGACCCCAAAGAAGCCAGCTTTTAATCACGAAAGGGCGGCCGTGATAAGCATTTCAATCATACCACGTGAGTTTCGATGCCCAATTGTTCAAAAGATTGATGCGGCAATTACTCGGTGATAAAACTACCAGACCCTTCTTTGATGAATCACGAAGCTGAAAGCGCTGTGTGAGATGTTTATAGCTTGTACTCGCCATGTTTGTGATATATATATCACAAACATGGCGAGTAGATATATATATATATATATATATATATATATATATATATATATATATATATATATTGTCTTTCACATTACTTCAGCCCATGTCAACAAAAAGTGTAACAATTTTAATTAGGGCGTCATGTAGTTCCTGTCCTGCGGAACAAAACTCTAAAGAAAATCCATGAGTGTGTGAAAGGCCACTCGAAGCTCAATGGGTGTACGACGGTGGGCGGAGCGTTGCCGTTCACGTTATCCGAGGGTGAAAGTACCTATATATTGTCGAGGAAGGCGTTTGTGGGGATAAAAAGATAGTGCTGTCCATAAAGACTGGGCTGGGCTTAGTTTCGTTTCGTCTGTTCTTATGATTATCTTGAATACTTAACCCAGCCGACCTCCTACTATTTGATAATGTACTGCGGAATCATAATGTGCTGTGGATTACGTCATTTACTTCTTATACGATTCTCTGATTCCTGTTGATAATCGTTATATACATTCTAGATGGGCATAAATCAAGGTCAATCATGTATTATTTGCATGGATAATGCTATGTCAAAGTATCAGGAGATAACTATCCTGGGAGCAACAGCTGCACAATCAATGATATGCATTCCTGATGAGGGGAGGTGAGGCCCAATAGCGGCAGCTACGTGGATACTTATGTGGATTAGCACAAGTGAGAATTCAGTGCATTGGCACAAGAAGGAGATGTGTGTGATAATTCTGTGCGTTAGCACAAGGAGAGAGATGTAAACGTTCAGCACATTGGCACACAGGGAGATATGTGTGATAATTCAGTGCATTGACACACTTGTATTCATGAGTATCGTATGAGCGGCTGTAGCTGCCATGTTAATAAGTGCGAGGCCACAATTTTGAAGAATGTGTGTATTGCATTATGAGTGGCAGCAGAGCTCAGGCCACTTGGGTCCATATGATTTTAGTTGAGACTTATACATTATATTGATGTCATGCTTATTACACTCATGATAATACATGTTGATGACCTGTGTATGCATTATCTGTTGTGACGTTACGGTGATGTATGTAGTGTGGATAATAAAATGTTGATTGATTTAATTCCTTGATTTGGTTATGTGTATTGCATGTCATGTAAATTTGTATGATTGTATGTAATACGGCATAACTGGTATACGGTATCCATGGAGGGGAAATCCTGGGTTGTCGGATAGAATGGGTTTGAGCCTGGCCACCCAATATGGTAGTACATAATTCATGTATTTGTGGGTTTCGATTGTTTGTGACCATATCCCTTCCCATTTGCATCCCCAAATATAGATCTAGCACCCACTAAGTTTACAATCGTATGCTTTGAACATTGAATGACAAGTGATCAAGTACTCAACTGCGAAGAAGTGATGTGCTAACTTTCAGGAAAGAGATTGTAAGACTGAAAAATGATGTTAGAAGATCGACAGATTTCTGAGAAAATATTTTGCTGAGACACTAAAGATATCCAGGGAGCACGTTAGAAATATAATACGTAAGTATTTTGCTACGTAGAAACTTTCGGTAAAGCGGGTGTCGAAATGTTTGATTATCAACGAAAAACGAAATCGAGAGGACACCGCCAAGTTGATTTAGCAGATGTAGAGCCATCTAGTGGTAACGTTTTGGAAGGAAGAGTCACCGTTTATGAAAAATAAGCTACTCCACTCTGATCCTGAGACCAGACAACAGTTCTCTCAGTGGTACCATTCGAGTTCTCCTCTGCCGAAGAAACTCAAGCCCCAGAAAGCCAGCAAGGAACGCCATGCATGTCACTGTTTTTGAGAAAAGGATGATATTTGGATGGCTCTATCTTCCGAAAGTTCATACAGAATATTGCTTTAACTTGCTGTATCAATTTAAAAAGATGAATTAAAGAATAACAGAAATGACAGCCGAGAAAATGTATCCTCTTCTTGCAGGACAATGCGCGTGCTCTAAAGACGTTGGATGTTTTGAAGAATCTGCATAGATCATCCAAACTACTCAGCACATCTTCTTCATATGACTATTTCGTGTTTGAAATTGGGGAAATGTCCAAATGATTTGAAGATGAAAGTAATAACAGAGCTGTATTCCAGTAATGAGATATCAGATTTTATTTTTGGGAGAGTTGAAGAAACCTGACAAACGATGTGATAAACGTCGAGGTGGATATGTGAGTGCCATGCAAGTAAAAGAATAAAGTACCATAGTCTAAAGACTCTCCCTTCTTGACTGGGGCGACAACTTTTCAGCACCCTTTTGTACTTCCATCTAATTTACGAAATTCCATTTGGTATATTTTAAATGTTTTATTTTTTTTAAGTCATGGACCAAATTTGATCATCCTTCATATGGATCTGTTTATTGTCGTAAATTCATAGTCTTTGTCACAATTTCCTATTTATCCCGTAAAATATTCAACCTGTGTGTACCACTTTCATCTTCCTTTCGTTTCCGATCAAGTGTTAGTCCTATGTGGCTGTTAATATCTTGGTTATTTAAAAGTTCATCCCTTCTTCTGTCTTGACTGCGCAACCATATCCATTGTATGCGTCATTAAATCAAGTGGAATGAATTCAAGAACAATGCAGAGATAAGACAGATGACTGAACAACAACCAGTCTCATGGGTGATCAGGAAAAGGAGATGGACATATGTTGGTCACTTGATGAGAAGAAATGATCAGAGAATCCCAAAACAAGCTATCAAGTGGAACACAACAGGCCGACGAAAAAGGGGCAGACCGCGTGAAACTCTGAAGAGGACATTATTAAGAGAGGCCAAGTTAACAGGCATAAAATCCTTTGATGAGGTTGAAAGACTCGCCGAAGACAGGAAAAATTGGCGAACTACTTTGCGAGCCCTATGTGACGTTTAACGGCACGGGAAGGATATAAGATATAAGATATAAGAAGATTTAGAAGTTGGTACTGAAACTTGGTACAGGTGGTTAGTTTTTCAATCCGTTGCGTGGATTTCAGATAATATGGTTTTACTTCATCTGTTTTTATATCCTCTGTAAATAAACATCGTTGTGAATGAGTTAAATGAATTTTTTTAACAGTAAGACCTAACGACTTTAACATTATTGAATATAAAGTTCTCATGTCCTTAGTCTTGGCACCAATACTAGTACATGAGTGTTCAATCTAAACACTTTTTGGCTGCTATAAAAAACGATAAATGGTTTCACTTGTAACTCAGTTTAAGCAACGTAGTTTCGAAGTGTTTTGAAAGAATGTATACTACTGCACAAACGTTATGAGCCACTTGCTAAAACCTTTGCCTAAATCATAATATGCAGGAAATATTAGAAAATATAAGAATTAGCTGCATCTAAAATGCAACAAATTTATACACCTCTTCTGCAAATGTGATCATCCGTACACAAGTTATAAGTCTGACAAGTCAATCAAGCATCGTCATAAAAGTCGCAAGATAAGTGCTGCTAAATTTGATCTTTTAAAATATGGTATAACAACCACTTGCGGCCAGACATTCGATACATCTTTGATGTATGGAGTCCACAAGGTTCTAAGAACATCCTCCGGAATAGCCTGGCACTCTTGATGAAGAAACAGAGCCAGTTGTGCTACATCAACTGGTGGAGGGTGATTAGTTGATACTCCCAAGGACGTCTCAGATGTGTTAAGTAGGAGCAAGATCAGGTGAACGAGTTGGTCACTCCATCCTGACGATTCTCTGGTGTTGAATGAAGTCACTAAAAATACGACCTCGATGAGGTCAAGCAAGGTCATCTTGTAAGACGGCATCAACACCCATGGCCTCTAGTGCAGGTTAAATAAGGTAGATATATGTGTTTGTTGTTTCCTATTCAGAACACCACTAAGATAAGATATATGTGTTTGTTGTTTCCTATTCAGAACACCACTAAGATAAGATATATGTGTTTGTTGTTTCCTATTCAGAACACCACTAAGATAAGTTATATGTGTTTGTTGTTTCCTATTCAGAACACCACTAAGATAAGTTATATGTGTTTGTTGTTTCCTATTCAGAACACCTCTAAGATAAGATATATGTGTTTGTTGTTTCCTATTCAGAACACCACTAAGATAAGATATAAGTGTTTGCTGTTTCCTATTCAGAACACCACTAAGATAAGTTATATGTGTTTGCTGTTTCCTATTCAGAGCACCACTAAAATAAGTTATATGTCGTTTTGTTTGTGTATGTTATCTCCGTTAAGGTTCACGCCGAGATATTGGTTGTTCTATGTTTTTCATGTATACATTCTCATCTTACTCTCATATTTTCTATTCGTTTTTTTCTAATTTTACTCACTGCTTCTGTCGCTTTGTAAAACTGCATCATGCACCTCTATTTACTTTTATTATTTGAACCAGTTTTACTTCGGTCACTACCCATTTTGTCAGATTAAATAAGAGATTGCAATATCTCTGTTTAGTATCTTAGGTCAGTCAGTGTACCATGGATGACACAAAGATGGGTCTTGCCTTGTAGACTGAAGCCATCCCAGACCATGACAGAATTAGCGATCCACTTCATGAATTGTGCCGTGAGTAAAACACTATCTTTCCTTCTCCAGATACAAACCCTACCATCGGTAATAGTATTCACCAGAAGTTAGACAATCTATCAGATAATTGGAAAGATAGGATAAAAGGGTTATGTCCCATACAGAGATATGAATTTACACAGAGATGAATAACTATAAGCAATACGTTACATCTATACACAAGCAGACGAGTAGAAGAACATATAAATATCCCTTAGGTGGGGCTGGTGGGGCTCGCTACTGGCGCTGCCTTTCTCGGCCGAAAACTGTTTAAAATTGAGGCCATGTTCAGTCCATACCTCAAGAAAACATGTACAGCTGAGACTTGTGACCGGCACTATGTCATGGCTACAGTGTGGCGCACGGGCCTAGCGCACTTCGTTACAGAGTTTTTGTCATAAAAAAGAGGCAGAGCTGGCGAAGCAGGATTATTATGAGACAGAAATCTGGTGATTTCGGGGAAGTGCTTTTTTACATTCATCATGATAAGCAATGACTACTTTTCATACTTCACTTGCATAAAGGACTATTTGTGGATGGCACTGAAACAACTTTCATCGAAATTATTCTTTATCGTATCAATATATTAGCTGATATAAAAATGTGTTGAAAATAAAGTGGTGGCCCTTAACTTGTAAAGTGTGTAGTAGTACCTATGTGCCTCTAAGGCATGATATGATTACTTTTACCTTTACTTTTTTTTTTAGTATATTTAGATATAGACATTTCGTGCAAACCATCTTTATAGAACCGTTGACATTTCAGATAAGATTTCATGAAAGACTTGTGCAAGAAGATCTTCTAGAGGAGCCCAAGAAAACGTTGTAAGAATAATTACTGAAAAGACCAAAACAAGCATTATCAAACCTACCGTACTGACACGCTGGACCAAACCATCCTTTCACACACTTAGCACCCCATTTACACTGACCACGGCTGTCACAGCTGTTAGAAGTACATCGACATTTGTACTGGCACTTTGATCCGAACCACCCGGGCGTGGTACACGCTGGAAGCAGAAATGTATTAGAGTAATAACAGCACAGTTGTACAGATTGTTGTTATTATTTTAGTTTATTGTTTATCATCGTTATCCTAGATCATGTTTACGCCTTGATCCGAATATGGCCATATTAGTTAAAATGATCCAAATCATAATTTTAACCTTTTGATTTTTTTGTTCTAATTCTGACAGTATATTATACCTCCTAAGGTAGTTCTGGTTAGCTGTCAGTGACTTAAACTAACAACTGAAACGTTACTTTCTGTGTCACCTGGTAAAATTGATACAATATCTATTTTAGCATTGAACTATTTCTAGTTTTGCATGCCGTAACACTGCTGATACACAAAGTTATATCTCATTATATGTTCTCAGGATAGCGTTGGCGATCATCCTTCCCCAGAATGTATGATGCTTCTCTAAAGTGTGTGATGCTTATACAAACTGTGTGATACTTCTCCAAACTGTGTGATGCTTCTCCAAAGTGTGTGATGTTTCTCCAAAGTTTGTGATGCTTATCCGAACTGTGTGATGCTTCTCTAAAGTGTGTGATGCTTATACAAAATGTGTGATACTTCTCCAAACTGTGTGATGCTTCTCCAAACTGTGTGATGTTTCTCCAAAAATTTTGTGATGCTTATCCGAACTGTGTGATGCTTCTCCAAAGTGTGTGATGCTTCTCCAAACTGTGTGATGCTTCTCCAAAGTATGTGATGCTTCTCCAAACTGTGTGATGCTTCTCCAAAGTGTGTGATGCTTCTCCAAAGTGTGTGATGGTTCTCTAAAGTGTGTGATGCTTTTCAAAGTGTGTGATGCTTCTGCAAAGTGTGTGATGGTTCTCTAAAGTGTGTAATGCTTCTCCAAACTATGTGATGCTTTGTGTTTAGAATCATCTGCCTTTTAAAAGTCTTTTTTTTTCTCCACTGCTTAATGAGATAACTTTCTCTTGAGTTTCCTCTTCTTCTTTTTTCCTTTAATTTTCCAGTTCTGAAACGTCTGTCTTCTCAGTGTCCAAGAGTGTCTTTATTTACAGTTTTAATCAATTTTTTTAAAAATTGATCTCGAACTTCTCAGAAGACTGCCTCAGTTGTTCTTCTTGTTGTTCAGGGTCATGTTGCAATTTTCTCCAAAATATATCTGTTCCTTCTAAATTATTTACCATATGTTCGTTATATTCCCAGGTTTCAACAGATTCAATACGAACAGATTTTGTTAGTTAATTGTTTTCTTGCCCATGATAATCTAACCATGGAAGAAAAGGAATACAAACTAATACCTATAATTGCATACTTGTGGCCTCCAACGAAAGACATAACAACAGTAGGGCACACGACCAAGCAGTCAGGATAATTTTGAGCTTTATGTCCATGATAAGTTATGAGAATCCTGGTCAACTATTTCATCTGCTGAATTATGAAGAACAGAAACATCTTCTGAATGTTCACTATCGGGTAAAATAAAGCATTCTCACACTGTAATAACACATATAAACTGTACTATTAATACAGAAACTGTAAGTTTAAAGTGAAGACGAATATTAATACTAATACGAAAAAAAGTTTTATAGAGTAGCAAAGATATTTTATAATGCTATATTGAGCTTATATTATTGTGTCGAAGTGAATCATGGACAATAGGCAGGTCCCCACAAAGATCACTGGAAATATGGTTTATCAGAAGAATGTTGCTAATTTACTGGACAGCAAATATAAATAAAGAAGAATGCGAGAGAAGAGCTGGAGAGACAAAAATTCTTGTCCAGAAAATACAATGTACTTTCACAGGATATGTGATGAAAGGAGGGAGCGCTGAGAATATTGTAAAACAGCAAGAAAGATAGAGGGAAGAAGAGGCAGGGGAAGGCAGAGAGAAATGATACTTGATAGTTTGAAGAGACGATGTGAGGGGAGATCGTCAGGTGAGCTGATGGCCTGCATAAAGGACCGGATACATGGAGAAACATAATAGCTAACGTTAATCAGCACAGCACCTGATGATAGTGGTGATGACGATGATGGTGATGATTATGATGAGGAGAAGGAGGAGGAGGAGGAGGAAAGAGTGTAAAAAGCAATTTTAGCTGAGAAGTCCTTCACAATGGCAAAAAAAATGTATACCAACGTTTAGGTCAAGAAACATAATTATTCTAGAGTAATGTTACTATATGATGTAGTTATAGTGACATTCAGTAACATAAATAACATATGTAACTTGTTAATTTTATATTTAAATGGAGCTACGTAACGTCTCTTGGTCTATCATTCGATCGGCGGGGATTCGTTGTTAGAGAAGTTTGTTAGCACTCCATTAGATGATCATCAGATGGTCTTTATTTTGTGAAAGACGAAATGTTTCTACGTTATCATTTTTTTTCTTCTGCAAGGACACGTCGCTAAACTCTTTGTGCGCACTAAAAGCTGCAAGAATCATTTGATGCAGCAGTTAAGTGTCTAGATAGAAAAGAAAATGTTGTTTTCATTTATCTGATTACTTGGAAGTCTGCTACATACATATAGTGTGCACACATCAAACTAAGTTTATTAAGGGACGAAAGAGCCTTTATGGTAAATATTGCACACGAAAACATGTTGGATAAATCTTGCATAATTTAAATACATGACTCATACTGTCATATTTGCTCTTATCATTGTTTGGTCAGTTACTAGCAAGGTCATCCTTAAAATAGCCTAGAAATTATAGGCACCGTCTTATCCTGATGTAACTTAACAGTACCAAGTTACTAAAGACATGAGGAACGTCTCGCTAGTGGCAGCACTGTGCCCACAAGTTACTTGACGTTACAGTAGCGGTGTAAAGATGGCCGCTCCTCTAGGCACATGAAAATAGAACAGTGTTTTGCATCAGAAAAAGACGGCATGAGATTTGTGGCAAGTTCCTGGACGAGTGAGCTCACATTACAGCGATGCTTGTCTCTCACTGCAGAAAATTTACGAGTATGAACTTTATAAATGTTCTTAGTTCTTTTTCTTCATTTCTTCGTTCAGGTCTGGCAAACAGAGTAGACTGTAGCACTAGAAGGTATTGTCAGCAGCTGAAGTCAGTGTGAGTAGACTTCGGCAGCTGAAACTATTCTGATAGACTGTAGCTGCTGAATGTAATGTGAGTAGAATGTAGCAGCTGAAGGTAATGTGAGTAGACTGTAGCAGCTGAATGTAATGCGAGTAGAATGTAGCAGTTGAAGGTAATGTGAGTAGAATGTAGGAGCTGAATGTAATGCGAGTAGAATGTAGCAGCAGAATGTAATGTGAGTAGAATGTAAGAGCTGAATGTAATGCGAGTAGAATGTAGCAGTTGAAGGTAATGTGAGTAGAATGTAGCAGCAGAATGTAATGTGAGTAGACTGTAGCAGCTGAATGTAATGTGAGTAGACTGTAGCAGCTGAATGTAATGTGAGTACACTGTAGCAGATGAAGGTATTGTTATAATAGTACACTGGAGAATGTAATGTTACGATGCGAGGATTTTCCTAAAATGGATATAATCCCGGGTAGTTCAATATTTTGAGCGTTTAATTTTGAGCCCTTGGTAATTTTGTTGTATGGGAGTTCAGCTGAAAGATCAGTGTGAGACGTTGGGTTCCACGATATTTTTATGAATTTAGCCTTGACATGTTATTAATAAAAAGGTTATTTTTGGTGATGTGAATTGTATATAAGTATCCATTGGAATTTTCAGTGAGTTAGTAAGTTGGCTCTTATTTCATCATGTTGAATGACTGTTTTTGTCTAGCTGAGAGTAGTAGTCTGTTGCACACTCATCCTTACATGGCGAACTAATTCTAGTCTGGAGAGGAGTTTGAATGTTCATCTGTTTAGTCAGTTTATTTTCTACATCCTCATTTATTCAACGCTCATTTTTTCCATAATATATATGTGTAACTACTATTGAGTGTTAGTGGTTCTTAAACAGTTGAGATGTGTTCGTTCTCAGTTACACATTAAAATTCCTCAGATGTAATTAGTAGATAGAGTAAGGAAAAAAGTAGTACGGTTTATAACTTGGGTGGCGGCTTTATTCATTTGCAAAGTAAGGAAAACTAGTACAGAGTATCACTTTCAGTGTACGTCTATATTGTGAGTAGACTGTAGCAGCTGAAGGTATTGTGAGTATACTGTAGCACATGAAAGAATTGTGAGTATACTGTAGCACATGAAAGAATTGTGAGTATACTGTAGCACATGAAAGAATTGTGAGTATACTGTAGCACATGAAAGAATTGTGAGTAGACTGTAGCACATGAAAGAATTGTGAGTAGACTGTAGCACATGAAAGAATTGTGAGTATACTGTAGCAGCTAACGGTATTGTGAGTAAACGTTAGTAGCTGAAATATTTGTGAGTATAACGTAGCAGATGAAGGTATTGTGAGTAGACTGTAACAACTAAAGCTATTGTGAGTAGACTGTAACAACTAAAGCTATTGTGAGTAGACTGTAACAACTAAAGCTATTGTGAGTAGACTGTAACAACTAAAGCTATTGTGAGTAGACTGTAACAACTAAAGCTATTGTGAGTAGACTGTAACAACTAAAGATATTGTCAGTAGACTGTTGCAACTAAAGCTATTGTGAGTAGAATGTAACAACTAAAGGTATTGTCAGTAGACTGTTGCAACTAAAGCTATTGTGAGTAGAATGTAACAACTAAAGATATTGTCAGTAGACTGTAACAACTAAAGTTATTGTGAGTAGAATGTAACAACTAAAGATATTGTCAGTAGACTGTAACAACTAAAGTTATTGTGAGTAGATTGTAGCAGCTAAAGGTATTGTGAGTAGATTGTAGCAGCTAAAGGTATTGTGATTAGGCTGTACCAGCTGAATTATTGTGAGTAAACTTCAGTAGCTGAAAGTATTGTAAGTATAGTATAACAGCTGAAGGTAATGTGAGTAGACTAGCAGCTGAAGTTACTGAGAGTCGACTGTAGCAGTTGAATATATTGTGAGGACGCTAGTTTTCTCTCTTTAATCCTCTTTACTAGCCAGGCTTCTTCAATATTAAGTTCTTGTAGTATGGATATATTTGTTTTTTTTTTGTGTCCATGATATTTGAAGAACTCTTTTGTAGCATTTACATTCAAAGATATTTATGTGTTTTCCAGCTGTTTTGTTAAGTGTTCAGGTCTCACAGGCATATGTTGCGGTAGGAAAGATGCATGTCTTTAAAATTCTTATTTTTTTTGTTCTGTCTGCTCCTCTCCACAGATTCTTTGTTTTACTTTCTGAAGAGCGATAAATGCCCCCGTTTAATTTCCCTCGTTGTGTCTCCATTATTAGTTAGTAGTGATCCAAGATATTCATAACTCTCCACTTCTTCCAGTTTTTCCTCACTGATACATATTTCAGATGCATTGTTACTTTTGAATAAATGTAAGAATGTTTGAGTTTGTTTCATACAGTTACATACCTCAGAGCGTGGAGTGTGTGGACAAGAGATAAGCTTATTATTTATTTAGGTGATGACTTAATTGTTTCTTCATACTAGTTGTTGTCATTGTTAAATTCTGAATGACTGTGACTGATTGAAAGCTGTTTGATGAAGGGAAGATTGTTAGACGGGCTGCGTGCCCAATTCGTAAATATTTAAAAATAAAGTATGATCTATCTATCTGTCTGTCTTCTCTATCTGTCTGTCTGTCTATTTGTCCGTTCGTCCATGCCCGTATGTCTACCTTTATGTTGGTCTCTCTACCTATTTACTTTCTGTCTTTTATCTCTGCATATTTACCTACTTACCCATGTTTTGTTGGTCTACCTGTATATCTTTATACATTTACCGTATTGCTTTGCTAGTTATATCTGTGTATAGTCTGTTGTATATTATACGTATTATATATATATATATATATATATATATATATATATATATAATATCATATCCTTCCCGTGCCGTTAAACGTGACATATGGCTCGCAAAGTAACAAGTAAAAAAAGGTAAAGGTAATCATGTCATGCCTTAGAGGCACATAGGGATATGGTGTTAGTGCCCATATTTTCCTTGACCTGTCAGCACACTAGAGGGTGATATGGTCAGTATCACGCCTGGCCACCTTTCCTTCCCCAACTCCAGAAGAAGTCGGGTACCCATTTCTACAGCTGGGTGACTGGGATACCGCCGGCCGGATTCGAACCCCCGACCTTCGCCATGAGAGACCAGTGCACTAACCACTTCGTCACTCAGACATCCTCGTAAAGTAGTTCGCCAAAATGTCCTGTCTTCGGCGAGTCTTTCAACCTCATGAAATGATTTTATGCCTGTTAATTTTGCCTCTCTTAACAATATATATATATATATATATATATATATATATATATATATATATATATATATCCTCGCAGTAAGTTTCTTCTTTCAAAAATACTCCTTCGTCATTACCTAGTACTTTGTATTTGCTCACAGGTGGATTTTATTATGATTTTCGTAGAAAATGTAGTATTCATCTTCATACTGATTTCATATAGACATACAGTATACTTACAGTCATGAGAAAAGTAAAAGTGCATCGATTATGACCTGTCCATTTTGACAGTATTTAATTATTTATATCCAGTCAATGTTAAATCGAGAATGTCCAACGTTATCCATCCGCTCTATAAAATTAGACATATATAGACTTAGTTCGGCAAGAAACGTTTAATGGCCATATCCGGAAGACTAACCTAAAGAAGCACATATTTAACTGGGTTTTGAACAGCCCACATTTCTGATTGAGTAATGTACATCCTTCTCGTCAGCGTGCGACTTAGAGGGAGTGTTGTTAATTCTTTTTTTTGTTCTTTTATAACAATTGTTCTCAACCTGGGAGCTTATAAAACTGGTTGACGCAAGTTTACATGATATCAATATTGGAAGAATTATTTTATGAATTTGGTTTACATACCATCAGTCTTGACAGACAGGCAGACAGACAGACAGACACACAGACAGACAGACAGACACAAAGACAGACAGGCACACAGCGAGACAGACAGACAGACATAGACTGTTAAATGTAGCTAAACAGTGAGTTTAACTTATGTGGTTCCAGCGTCCCCTACACTTAACATTCTCTTCAATCATTATAGTACCTCTCCACTAAGTCCACCCCGTCTTACTTGTCAACCTCCTCATAGCATCACTCTGCAACCCCTCTTCCCTTATCATCTATTTCAACATCTCCTGGCTAGGTCAACATTGTATCACTCCCTCTTCCCTTCCCTGTTCCCCATCCACCACCCCCAGTTACAACCCACCCACCACATATCGCAGGTCTCTATTTAAACAGTCTCCACGTTCCACTAAATCCATTCCTGACACACACCACCGGATAAGTCACACCTTACATTTTACAGCTAAGTACTCTATTTAAATGTTTTTAAATGTTTTTGTAGTTGTTAAGTAATAAAGCTGTTCCTACATGTTTCCTAGTTTATATGTTCTAGAAAAGTGACTGTATAGAGAGAAAATCTGGGTAACTAATACATTTAAGCAGAAACTCTATGTAAGTGACTGTACAGAGAGAAAGTCTGGGTAACTAATCCATCTAAGCAGAAACTCTATGTAAGTGACTGTACAGAGAGAAAGTCTGGGTAACTAATCCATCTAGAAAAAAAAAACTCTAGGTAAGTGATTGTATAGAGGGAATATCTGGGCAAGTGAAAATATGAGAAGAAAGTATTGATAAGTACGGGAATGGTGAGAACGTCTAGGTCAGCGAAATGTATGAGAACAAAGTCTAGATAAAGGAATGTAATAGAAGAAAGCCTTGGTGAGCAATCACACGACCATACAAACTAGATTTTAAAAATCGGCGCGGGGAGAAAGTCTAGATAAGAAATCATATGAGGAGAAAGTCTAGATAAGAAATCATATGAGGAGAAAGTCTAGATAAGAAATCATATGAGGAGAAAGTCTAGATAAGAAATCATATGAGGAGAAAGTCTAGATAAGAAATCACATGAGGAGAAAGTCTAGATAAGAAATCATGTGAGGAGAAAATCTATATAAGAAATCACTTGAGGAGATAGTCTAGATAAAAAATCGTGTGAGGAATAAGTCTAGCAAAGAAACAATGTAAGGAGAAAGTCTAGATAAGAAATCATGTGAGGAATAAGTCTAGCAAAGAAATAATGTAAGGAGAAAGTCTAAACAAGAAATCGTGTAAGGAATAAGTCTAGCAAAGAACCAATGTGAGGAGAAAATCTAGATAAGAAATCGTGTAAGGAATAAGTCTAGCAAAGAAACAATGTAAGGAGAAAGTCTAGATAAGAAATCGTGTGAGGAATAAGTCTAGCAAAGAAACAATGCAAGGAGAAAGTCTAGATAAGAAATCATGTGAGGAGAAAGTCTAGATAAGTAATCATGTTAGGAGAAAGTCTAGATAAGAAATCATGTTAGGAGAAAGTCTAGATAAGAAATCATGTTAGGAGAAAGTCTAGATAAGAAATCATGTGAGGAGAAAGTCTAGATAAGAAATCATGTGAGGAGAAAGTCTAGATTACCGATTACACAAATGGAGAGATGAGCTACGTTAAAGACAGTTAACTCTATAAATAGAAGATCCGGCTACCTCAGAAGTGTTCTCAGTATACAGAGGCGTATTGTGTGAGTAAATGTCATGAACCTTAGACACAACTTGTCTTTTTTGATCAAAAAGAGACTTTAGTCATGGGTTGAAATTATGTTTATTAGCGTCATGTTCAACAAGCGGAAATCTGTTATTATGCTTTGTGTCCATGCTATGTTATGAGAATCCTGGTAAACTAATTCGTCTGCCAAAGTGTGAAGAATAGAAACAGGATTTGAATGTTCATTAATATGCATAAAAGAGAGTAATGACATTTTAACAACATAATACAATTATAAAATGTAATACTAGTTATACTCAAAGTGAAGAAGAATATTAATATTCATAGGTATTATAATTTTATGGAAAAATAAATATAATACAGAAAAACGGTTTAGCTCTGAAGTCCTTCATAATTTAGGAAAAAATGCATATGTATATATTTAAAACAAAAACATATTAGAACAGTTTTACAGCACGTCGTATTTATAGCGGAATTCAGTAATTTAGTTTGTCGATGAATCGGCTGGATTCTCTCTGCTTATCTGGTCACAAAATGTGTTTCAGCTTATCAGATCATCGTCAAAAGGTCTTTAATTTTGTGAAAGATGAAATGTTTCTACGTTAACTTTTATGATCTGCACGGAGACATGACACACTGTTTGTGCACATTAACATCTCCAGGGATCATTTGATGCATGTGTCTGTGGGTGTGGGTGGAGAACATTTTTGTTTTCTTTTATTTGAATAGTTTAAAGTTTGCTTTTTATTTAACGATATGTAAATAGCGTGCAGAAAACGTCAAGCTAAGATTATTAGAAGACGAAAGAGTATTTATGATAACTATTTAATATAAGAAACATTGTATTGGGGTAAATCTTGTTTAATTCTAATTATAAATCTCATTGTGTCATTTCTTTCTCGGCCGTTTTTTTTTTATCAGTTACTAGAAGGTGTCCCACATGAAAACAAGAAAATTCCGATTAAAAAAAATTATCAACACCTTCCCATCGACGTGTAAGTTAACAGGATCGATATTAATAATGTGAGAAACGTCTTGCAGGTGTCCGCACGGTGTCACACTACGTGGCATCATAGCAGCATGGAACAGTCGGCCGCAGGGTGTCACACTACGTGGCATCATAGCAGCAGGGAACAGTCGGCAGCACGGTGTCACACTACGTGGCATCATAGCAGCAGGGAACAGTCGGCCGCACGGTGTCACACTACGTGGCATCATAGCAGCAGGGAACAGTCGGCCGCACGGTGTCACACTACGTGGCATCATAGCAGCAGGGAACAGTCTGCTGCACGGTGTCACACTACGTGGCATCATAGCAGCAGGGAACAGTCGGCTGCACGGTGTCACACTACGTGGCATCATAGCAGCAGGGAACAGTCTGCTGCACGGTGTCACACTACGTGGCATCATAGCAGCAGGGAACAGTCTGCTGCACGGTGTCACACTACGTGGCATCATAGCAGCAGGGAACAGTCGGCCGCACTGTGTCACACTACGTGGCATCATAGCAGCAGGGAACAGTCTGCTGCTCTTCTAGGCACATGCTTGAAAGTGGAACAGAATTTTTCCCTCCTTTTTTGAGTATGGAAGGTGTGAAACCTTGCTCTAATTCATCGACCAATGATGTTTCAATGGGATGACGCATGTCTCTTACTGCAGCATGTCTACGAGTTGAGTAGACATTTCTAGAATGGTCTGAGTTTTGTTTATGTATCTCCTTGTCCAGGTCAAGCACACTTAGTAGATAAACCAGAGTCAACTGCTTAAGTGAAATTCTAGGTCAGGTACACTTAGTAGAGAAACAAGTGTCAGCTGCTTCAATTACAGTCCAGGTCAGGTACACTTATTAGAGAAACCAGAGTAAACTGCTTAAGTGAAAAGCACTGGTACGAAAAATTTATTGAGTGACAATGAATGAATGAATGAATGAATGGATGAATGAATGAATGAATGATTGAATGAATGAATGAATGAAATATTCATTTTTGCCAGACCATACCCACGTCTCTGAGCAGCAAAATATTTTAGGTGATTTCTGATGGTAAATTGTAAACTGATCAATTGTGACATCCTAACATTTGCTTTACAAATAGTTTCCATTTTCATGAACACTGCATCATTTTCAAACTAGAACATCTTCCTTTGACTAGACTAAATATGTTACACGTTCAAGTGCTGATATATCCAGGGCCCATGCTACTACTGGTTCACCTAGACAGGGGCCTCCAATACAGAACTCAGAAAGACACAGTATACATATTAAAGGCTAATTTGTATATTAGCCAACCTTTTGATTGTCCCTGCCTGGGGCTCAAAAACATGGCGAGGAAGAGTGACTTCTAATAGACAGGTTTAAGGGTTACATCAGGCCAAATCATTTTCACAAAATAGTACGTAGGAAAAGGATGTGTTAGCAGTCTATCGACCGAGACAATGAGTCTAGCGACCGAGACAATGAATCTAGCGAGCGAGACATTGAGTATATCGACCGAGACAATGAGTCTAGCGAGCGAGATAATGAGTCTATTGACCGAAACAATGCGTCTCTTGACCGAGACAATGTGTCTATTGACCGAGACAATGAGTCTAACAGCCGAAACAGTGAGTCTGGCGACCGAGACAGTGAGTCTAGCGACCGCGACAATGGGTCTAGCGGCCGAGACAATAAGTCTAGCGACCGAGACAATGAGTCTAGCGATCGAGACAATGAGTCTAGCCACAGAGACAATGATCAATGCTTCCTTCCTTATCACAATGCTGACTGAGGGATTTCTGTGCTCCCATTGCATATAATGACAGCCAGTGAATACCACCAGCAACATCGATATAAGCGTTGGAAGAGGGCAGCATATTCTTGGACATACTTTTTGGCAAAGGACACGAGATCTGTAATGAAGGAGGTATGTACTTAGTAACACAGGGCTGCGGGTACTTGTAATTGTACTGACGAAAGTGTGCTACAATAAATGTTATTCGCATGCGTAGCCGAACAATATACACGATCATCTTCTACAGGCAGACATTCAGAGTCAAGGCAATAAGGACGTGATATTTCAATATGATTTCAATACTGAATGCCAAACAACATGACGAAGTAGATCATGATAACGTTGATAACTTCAGACTATCAATGTCTTCCATTTAAAACGCAATGATTACAGACATATATTCCAACGTTCAGCCACGCCACACTTGATGTAGCACCACCAAACCAGATCTTTTACT
>CM019721.1:7737724-7860224 GCA_009760885.1 Achatina immaculata
AAAATCCTAAGATGGCATGGCCTCCCCCATAAAATAGTTAATGTAATCAAAGCCCTATACGAGGGTTTTCAGTGCAAAGTTATCTGTGGAGAACATACCTCCAGCAGCTTTAGGGTACAAACAGGAGTGAAACAGGGATGTGTACTATCACCAACATTATTTATCTTGGCAGTAGACTGGTTAATGAAGGAGGCAACATCAGACAAACGCAGAGGATTACAATGGACCCTTCACACAGTGCTGGAGGACCTTGACTTTGCGGATGACATTTGTCTATTATCAAGCAGTCACAAAGATATGCAAGATAAAATAAACAAGTTAACCCAGAATGCAAACAACATAGGACTAAAGATCAACGTAGGAAAGACAAAGTTAATGAAGCAAAATGTGAACAACAGAAATGTACTCAGAGTAGATAACAAGTTAGTGGAGGAGGTTAACGAATTTGTATACCTTGGCAGCAGAGTAGTAGAAAATGGAGACAGCACAGAGGACATCAACAGCAGACTTACTAGAGCAAACCAGGCTTTTGCAATGCTACAGAATATATGGAAATCAAATAAACTAAGCATAAATATGAAAATCAGGATATTTAAGAGTAATGTTCTAAGTGTACTACTCTATGGAAGTGAATGCTGGAAAATCACCAAAACCATAGAAAACAAGTTGAATTCTTTCCAGACTAAATGTTTACGTAGAATTAAAAAAATATTTTGGCCAAACACCATAAGAAATAACATCTTATTGGCAGAAATGCAGATGAAACCACTGACAACAATTATTGAGAAAAGACGCTGGCGATGGTTGGGACATGTGCTCCGAATGACTGACAACTCACTACCAAAAATAGCACTAAGATGGACACCACAGGGGAGCAGAGGTAAGGGTAGACCAAAAGAGACGTGGAGAAGAACAACAGAAAGGATGTTGAGCAATAGAGGGCTCACCTGGGCAAGAGCAGAAAAAAAGGCGAAAGACAGGCATTTGTGGAAAAGCCTTGCGGAAGCCCCATGTGCCCTGGGCACTTAAGGTTCAGAGAGAGAGAGAGAAGACTAAGAAAGCCATACAGTGAAGTTATTTAAAGCTAGAAGACTAAGAAAGCCATACAGTGAAGTGATTTAAAGCTAGAAGACTATGAAAGTCATACAGTGAAGTTATTTTAAGCTAGAAGACTTAGAAATCCATACAGTGAAGTGATTTAAAGCTAGAAGACTAAGAAAGCCATACAGTGAATTTTTTAAAGCTAGAAGACAGATAAAGCCATACACTAAAGTTATTTAAAGCTAGAAGACTAAGATAGGCATGCAGTGAAGTTATATAAATCTCGAAAACTAAGAACGACACATAGTGAAGTTATTTAAAGCTCGAAGACTAAGAACGACACATAGTGAAGTTATTTAAAGCTCGAAGACTAAGAACGACACATAGTGAAGTTATTTAAAGCTAGAAGACTAAGAAAGTCATACAGTGAAGTGATTTAAAGCTTGAAGACTAAGAAAGACATACAGTGAAGTTATTTAAAGCTAGAAGACTAAGAAAGACATACAGTGAAGTTATTTAAAGCTAGAAGACTAAGAACGACACATAGTGAAGTTATTTAAAGCTAGAAGAATAAGAAAGACATACAGTGAAGTTATTTAAAGCTCGAAGACTAAGAAAGACATACAGTGAAGTTATTTAAAGCTCGAAGACTAAGAAAGCCTTACAGTGAAGTTATTTAAAGCTCGAAGACTAAGAAAGCCATACAGTGAAGTGATTTAAAGCTCGAAGACTAAGAAAGCCATACAGTGAAGTGATTTAAAGCTCGAAGACTAAGAAAGACATACAGTGAAGTTATTTAAAGCTCGAAGACTAAGAAAGACATACAGTGAAGTGATTTAAAGCTAGAAGACTAAGAAAGCCATACAGTGAAGTTATTTAAAGCTCGAAGACTAAGAAAGACATACAGTGAAGTGATTTAAAGCTCGAAGACTAAGAAAGACATACAGTGAAGTTATTTAAAGCTCGAAGACTAAGAAAGACATACAGTGAAGTTATTTAAAGCTAGAAGACTAAGAAAGCCATACAGTGAAGTTATTTAAAGCTAGAAGACTAAGAAAGACATACAGTGAAGTGATTTAAAGCTCGAAGACTAAGAACATAAGAAGAGCAGTGAAGTGATTTAAAGCTAGAAGACTAAGAAAGCCATACAGTGAAGTTATTTAAAGCTCGAAGACTAAGAAAGACATACAGTGAAGTGATTTAAAGCTCGAAGACTAAGAAAGACATACAGTGAAGTTATTTAAAGCTCGAAGACTAAGAAAGACATACAGTGAAGTTATTTAAAGCTAGAAGACTAAGAAAGCCATACAGTGAAGTTATTTAAAGCTAGAAGACTAAGAAAGACATACAGTGAAGTGATTTAAAGCTCGAAGACTAAGAAAGACATACAGTGAAGTTATTTAAAGCTAGAAGACTAAGAAAGACATACAGTGAAGTGATTTAAAGCTCGAAGACTAAGAAAGCCATACAGTGAAGTTATTTACAGCTCCAAGACTAAGAAAGACATACAGTGAAGTTATTTAAAGCTCGAAGACTAAGAAAGACATACAGTGAAGTGATTTAAAGCTAGAAGACTAAGAAAGCCATACAATGAAGTTATTTTAAGCTAGAAGACTTTGAAATCCATACAGTGAATTTATTTAAAGCTAGAAGACTAAGAAAGCCATACAGTGAAGTTATTTAAAGCTAGAAGACTAAGAAAGCCATACAGTGAAGTTATTTAAAGCTAGAAGACTAAGAGAGCCATACAGTGAAGTTATTTAAAGCTAGAAGACTAAGATCGACACATAGTGAAGTTATTTAAAGCTAGAAGGCTAAGATCGACACATAGTGAAGTTATTTAAAGCTAGAAGACTAGGAAAGCCATACAGTGAAGTTATTTAAAGCTAGAAGACGAGGAAAGCCATACAGTGAAGTTATTGAAAACACGTGTGACGACCGATATAAGGAGAATCACCAGTTCTTGAGCCTCCTTGTCGGGCCCCTCTTCCTTACCTTATCGTCTGCACTGGGCTACGGGGATTTGGGGTAGGTCAGTTAAGCTTCATGTTTGACTTTACTGTAGAGTACCACTGGCTTGTAGAGCCCTAGTTGAAAGCAGAATGTATAAAATCGGAAAAAAGTAAGAACAGCTTTATTACTTAACGATTACAAAGTTGTGACGTTTCGGCGTAAGCCTTACTCATACAAAACCATACAGGACGAAGAAATAGAGAGAGGAGATAAAGTATAGATTCACATGAATACTGTTAAAAAAAAAATTTTAAAGGAGTACTTAGCTGTAAATTGCAAGGTGTGGCTTGTCCGGCAGTGTGTGTCAAGAATGGATCCGGTAGGATGTGGAAATTGTTTAAATAGAGACCTGTGACATGTGGTCGGTAGGTTGTAACTGAGGGTGGTGGATGGGGAACCGGGGAGGGGAGAGAGAGTGACGCACTACTGGCCTAGCTAGGAGAAATTGAAACAGGTGATTGGGGAAGAGGGGTTGCAGAGAAGAGGGGTTGCAGAGAAAATAGCGGGGATGCAGAGTCTTCGAGATTTATATAACTTCACTGTATGGCTTTCTTAGTCTTCCAGCTTTAAATAAATTCACTGTATGGCTTTCTTAGTCTTCTAGCTTTAAATAAATTCACTGTATGGCTTTCTTAGTCTTCCAGCTTTAAATAAATTCACTGTATGGCTTTCTTAGTCTTCCAGCTTTAAATAAATTCACTGTATGGCTTTCTTAGTCTTCCAGCTTTAAATAAACTTCACTGTATGGCTTTCTTAGTCTTCCAGCTTTAAATAAATTCACTGTATGGCTTTCTTAGTCTTCCAGCTTTAAATAAATTCACTGTATGGCTTTCTTAGTCTTCCAGCTTTAAATAAATTCACTGTATGCCTTTCTTAGTCTTCCAGCTTTAAATAAATTCACTGTATGCCTTTCTTAGTCTTCCAGCTTTAAATAAATTCACTGTATGGCTTTCTTAGTCTTCTAGCTTTAAATCACTTCAGTGTATGGCTTTATCAGTCTTCTAGCTTTAAATCACTTCAGTGTATGGCTTTATCAGTCTTCTAGCTTTAAATCACTTCAGTGTATGGCTTTCTTAGTCTTCTAGCATTAAATAACTTCAGTGTATGGCTTTATCAGTCTTCTAGCTTTAAATAACTTCACTGTATGGCTTTCTTAGTCTTCTAGCTTTAAATCACTTCAGTGTATGGCTTTCTTAGTCTTCTAGCTTTAAATCACTTCAGTGTATGGCTTTATCAGTCTTCTAGCTTTAAATAACTTCACTGTATGGCTTTCATAGTCTTCTAGCTTTAAATCACTTCACTGTATGGCTTTATCAGTGTTCTAGCTTTAAATCACTTCACTGTATGGCTTTCTTAGTCTTCTAGCTTTAAATCACTTCACTGTATGGCTTTCTTAGTCTTCTAGCTTTAAATCACTTCCCTGTATGGCTTTATCAGTCTTCTAGCTTTAAATCACTTCACTGTATGGCTTTATCAGTCTTCTAGCTTTAAATCACTTCACTGTATGGCTTTATCAGTCTCCTAACTTTAAATCACTTCACTGTATGGCTTTATCAGTCTTCTAGCTTTAAATCACTTCACTGTATGGCTTTATCAGTCTTCTAGCTTTAAATCACTTCACTGTATGGCTTTATCAGTCTTCTAGCTTTAAATCACTTCACTGTATGGCTTTATCAGTCTTCTAGCTTTAAATCACTTCACTGTATGGCTTTATCAGTCTTCTAGCTTTAAATCACTTCACTGTATAGCTTTATCAGTCTTCTAGCTTTAAATCACTTCACTGTATGGCTTTCTTAGTCTTCTAGCTTTAAATCACTTCACTGTATGGCTTTCTTAGTCTTCTAGCTTTAAATCACTTCACTGTATGGCTTTATCAGTCTTCTAGCTTTAAATCACTTCACTGTATGTCTTTCTTAGTCTTCGAGCTTTTTAATAATTGCGCTGTATGGATTTCTTAGTTTGAAAAACTTCCTCACAGCATCACTCTGCAACCCCGCTATTTTCTCTGCAACCACTCTTCTCTGCAACCCCTCTTCCCTAATCACATGTTTCAATTTCTCCTAGCTAGGCCAGTAGTGCGTCACTCTCTCTCCCCTCTCCGGTTCCCCATCCACCACCCCCAGTTACAACCCATCGACCACATGTCACAGGTCTCTATTTAAACACTTTCCACGTCCTACCAGATCCGTTCCTGACAAACACCGCCGGACAAGCCACACCTTGCAATTTACAGCTAAGTACCCCTGTAAAAAAAAATCTTTTTTTAACAGCATTCATGTGAATCTATACTTTATCTCCTCTCTCAATTTCTTCGTCCTGTATGTTTTTGTATGATTAAGGCTCACGCCGAAACGTCACAACTTTGTAATCGTTAAGTAATAAAGCTCCTACTTTTTTCCGATTTTATACATTCTAGTATCACAGCTTTACTGCAGTGCTTAGTGTATAGTTGTATACCTATACACTAATTATTGTGTTACCTAGCTGAAAGCAGTCTTGTCTGCTCATTTGAATTTACGTCAATATAGAAGCTACATCTGTATTGTTACAAGGAGGTATCCGCGTGTTTGATTTTACAGTTCAGTGGAAGTTGCACGTACATTCATATCATGCCATGGAATTCTGCAATTTTATTATTTATTATAGTACAAACTACATAGAGATGGACAGTTGGCTGAAGGCAGGAAAACTGAGAACTGTGCCACTGAAGTCTTCGTCACCGACTGCAAGTATCTGGGCCATCTAATGCTTTTTCTGAGAATCCAGAAACTGTGTCATTAGGTATGCAGGACATTCCTTCCATTGTTGGACCAACACAAACAACACGGATCTCTCTTTTAATCAAAGCCTTAGCAGCAGAAAGTAAGAAATAGAGGATCAATAATAGTTATGAGTTTTTGGAGTCCAACAGTTCCCCACAGCGTGTCTTATATAACATTTTGTTACTTCCCAGTTCCAAGGTACCTGTATAATTGTGTCGGCATCTTGAAGCAGTACAAGGGAGCAGCAAAGACAAAAAGTGGAGTATTTTGTGCTCACGCTTAATGAGCTGTTGAAGACCAAAAACTGTCAACGAAAGGATCACTGAGGCAGAAGCATCTTACTTGTTTAATTATCGCACAACAGTGCCAGGAGAATCTCACACGACAGCCGAGAAACGCATCAGCTCAGCCGTGGCCAATCGACATGTCTCCGTGCGTGTTGGATGAGAAATCAGAGGACATCTGTCTGTAACACGGCTTACAAATGATTGGTTATCTCGGAGAATTACTGCATTAGCAGCCATTGTTACAGAGGAGCTAACCTCCCGCATCAAGAGCACTGATTTCGCTACTCAAGTGGATGAGTCGCCAGACGTGGCCGGACATTGAGTGATTCTTGTGCTTGTAGGATACCAACACAAATCCTAGATAGCAGAAGACGTGATTTGTGTGCTAACATGTACCGACGAGCTGACATTGTAAGTAACTTATGTGGGAAAATGATATTCCATGAGACAAAGCTTTGATATTTACACTGACGGTGCCAAAACAAGTGTAGGGAAGACTGCTGGTATTGTCATAAGAGTTAAAAATCATGTCAAAAATATGCACTAGTAGACACTACATTACTCAGGCACTTACTGATTGAAACAAACAACAGCAAATCTCAAATGTGTCCTGGACGATGCAGTGAAAATTATAAATTTCATTAAATCTTAGCCTCTGCATACACGACTGTTCAAGGTTCTCTGTGACGATATGGGGAGTTTCCAGGGATGTTTGCTGTTCCACACAAAAGTAAGATAGCTTTCTCGTTGCAAAATATTGCTACAGTTTTTAGGTCCGTGCTGAAGTCGACGCTTCTTTGGCTGATCACAGACGTGATTTGCAATCCTTGATGACTGATATGCAGCGGATGACAACACCTACACTCTTGCCAGATGTCTTTGCAAAAATAATGGCGTACATCTAGCACTGTAATTAAAATGCACGACTATATTCACTGAAAATGATAAAATCCTTTCCTTCGAGATAACGTTTGGGCAAATTCTATTCACCACTTCGACCTAGATAACTTCCTGCCCTAAAGAATATTTTAAAAGAGATGGACGGAAGATTTGGATTTTGGTTTGTTCTTTATGACGAAATTGAACAAGATTTGGAAAATATGATTGACCCCTTTTCTCATTATTTCCCCGACGAAGTACAGGAGAAATCTCAAGACTATTCTTAGATCTAGCACGCGTTCTTGCATGGAGAAGCCTCATCAGTTCACAACTCTCCAGTATCAGAAATTCGTTTCAAAGATAGTATTAGATAATTTTGACGGTTAAATTCTGATGTAATCGGAAGCACGAATATCCTGATGTTTGGAATAAAGCTGTCTCTGTTCTTCTCTCACTAATCAGGACCTATGTGCATGAAAGCAGATTTTCATATAAAAACTAAGCACCACATTTCTAACACGATGCAGAGCTTTGAGAACCCCTGGATACAGACTATATGACTAGAGACTATATAACAACCCATAGTCAAGAAAAGCCTATATGACTATCCCTTGTGTTAGTCTTTTACACAGGATCTAATACTTGTCTCTCCAAATTAAGACACAGTACTTAACAGCTGAGTGTGCCAAATTCTGACTCGGCTATTCACACACTATCTACCAGAAAATCAGTTTCGATATTGCTAAACAATGAACATTTGTTTGTGTCTGTTACATGATTTTATTTCTGAATCACGTAGTTCTGAGATAAATTTCCTTAAAAAGTGACACATGTCAATCTTACATAAAATAAATTTACAAAATAACTTCACCGAAATTTACTAAACTCGCAAATGAACAAGTTGGTTATGGACCAAATGAGAAAAAATATATATATCTAGATGGAACTTAGCGTGTCTTTCCTCTCAATAATTTGTTGTTAAATATATGAGCCAGCCAGACATATCCTGTTCTGTTTATGAGAGAAGAAAGTCTAGAGATGTAACATATGTGACAATTGTGACATACATAAGTCACACCAGAAGAGGCGCCCTGGCAAGTTTTGATGGCTGTGTGGTCCGTGTTGTCTACTGCTGATGGGTAGCAGTGTCGAGTCTTCTACTGCCTTCAGAAAGTGCATACCATAGTAACTTGTGGGTCTACCAGCTTCATTATCAAAATAGTACATCTCTGACCCGATGTGTCCCCAGTCCAAAGTGGGCAGATTCATGAAGCCACTCTTTGCCATGGAGAGATTATCTGAGACAGAAGCTTTATCACAAAACAAGATATATATTTGAGAACTGCCTATGAAACAAAAAAAATATCATACAGTGGGAAAAATCTATAAGCCAGTAAGAAAAAATTATATATAGAAACAAATGAGTTATTAGAGTTTTTGACCAACATGAATGTGAAGATGGGGACCAAGGTCTTGTGGAAAAACAAAGACTAAAACACACACACAAAAAAGGCCCCGTTGTAGATGCAGTCTCAGCTAAAGGGAACTAGAAGTTTGTGCTTGGACTTGTTTGAAATGAGAGTAAAGATCTATTGCGTTATATTTGGCAAATAAAAATCAAAATCCCACATGGTCACTTAAGCTAAGAAAAGTCTGGGAAAGATGTAGGTTGTATTTTGGAAACATTGTGTGAGACAACACAACCAACAAAAGATTAAATAACAGGAAGAAATAATTCATTCTTCTTTTCTTAACATCCAGATTTAATGTACAACCAGAAACAATCACTTATGAGCAACTCTTCTACACTACACGAAAAAAACACATGCTCATATACACACTCACACATCCATACTCACACACACACACTCACATATACTTGTACCAGGACACTCTTGTGCGGGTCAAGAAGTCACGTGACAACAAGACTTCTTCAATATGGGTTTCTCACTTACCAACACACACTACACTCAACCGGACGTTCTACTTTGGCTACACGTATTCTTATACATCCGTTTACAGTACAAAACATAACATTAAACATGCATAAGCAAAACAAAGTAAATCGTAATCAGTATTCCAATAGGGAGACTTCAACATTATCATCAATTTTTATTTCAATAGACTACCGTTAAATTGATGACAATTGACAAAACAAACAAGGCAGGAGGTGTATGTATCAATGAGGACAAAATGGAAGAAGTATAGGGTTTTGAATATCTTGGATCGCTGCTAAGTAATAATGGAAATACAATGAGGTAAATTAAAAGGAGGACATCTATCGGTCTTCAGAAAGTAAAACAACTAAAGTATATGTTGAGAGGAAACGACAGAATTACAAAAAGTAATATTTTTAAGGGCATGCATCTTTTCCATCGCAATATGGGCCTGTGAGACCTGGACACTTAACAAAACAGCTGAGAAACACATAAATCCTTTTGAAATCAAATACTACAGAAGTGTTCTTCAATACGATGGACACAAAAAGAACAAATATCATTCATTCATTCATTTGCATGTCCCTTGCGGAACTTTGCCTCCCAAACAGCACTCCTGTAGGCCTCTCGGTTGTGAGCAAGATGGCCTGCTGCTGTTGCATCCATTTCCAGATCGTCAACGATGTCTTGCAGCCATCTTCGTCTTGGTCTTCCTCTTTTTCTTTTTCCCATTATGTATCCTTCCAATACGGTCTTCTCTAAATTATCATGACGTTTAATGTGTCCAAAATATTTCAGTTTTCTCTCTTTAATCCTCCTCACTAGCCAGCCTTCTTCAATATTAAGCTCTTGTAGTATAGATATATTTGTTCTTTTTTGTGTCCAAGATATTTGGAGAACTCTTCTGTAACACTTACATTCAAAGGCATTTATGTGTTTCTCAGCTGTTTTGTTAAGTGTCCAGGTCTCACAGGCATATGTTGCGATGGGAAAGATGCATGCCCTTAAAAATCTTATTTTTGTGGTTCTGACTGCTCCTCTACACAGATTCTTTATTTGTTTTACTTTCTGAAGAGCGATAGATGTCCTCCTTTTAATTTCCCTCATTGTATCTCCATTATTAGTTAGTAGCGATCCAAGATATTCAAAACTCTCCACTTCTTCCAGTTTTTCCTCATTGATACATATTTCAGTTGCCTTGTTTGTTTTGTCAGTTGTCATCAATTTAGTTTTCTTTGCATTAAGATAGAGGTTCTGTTCTTCGCTGTTCTTGCAGACTGACATAATTAGTTTTTCCATTCCTTTTTGTGTTGTGGACAGCAATATAGCAATACATAATATTGAAGAAGGCTGGCTAGTAAAGAGGATTAAAGAGAAAACAAACGTAAATATTTTGGACACATTAAATGTCAGGATAATCTAGAGAAGACCGTCTTGGAAGGGTGTATGAAGGGAAAAAGAAAGAGAGGAAGACAAAGGCGAAGATGGCTGCAAGACATCGTTGATGATCTGTAAATGTATGCATCAACACCATGTCATCTTGCTCAGAACCTAGAGGCCTACATGAGTGCTGTTAGGGAGGCAAAGTTCCACAAGGGACAAACAAATAAATGAATGAATGAATGAATGATTGAGACTACTCTTCCGTAGAGACATCAATAAACAGAATTTCAGATTCATTAAGATGATCCATCTCAACGCTCTACATACACGACACATTTTATTCGTGAATTTTCTATCCTTCCTGCGGGAAATATGTAGGAAGATTGGCATTGCATTCAGCAAAACAATTAATCAAATTAATAAACACCAGCAGAAATGTGGTTTATTAGAAGAATATTGCGAATCTCCTGGACAGCAAAAATAACTAATGAAGAATGTATGAGAAGAGATGGAGAGACAAAAAACCTTGTCAAAAAGATAAGATAGAGACAATGCACTTTCATAGGACATGCAATGAGAAGAGGGGGCATTGAAAATATTATAACAACAGGAAAAATAGAAGGAAGAAGATCAAGAGGAAGATCAAGAGAAATGATACTGGACAGTCTGACGGGTTGGTGTGAGAGGAGATCACCAACTGAACTGATGGCCTGCATGAGGGATCGCGCACTCTGGAGAAGCATAATAGCCAACGCCAGTCGGCACGGCACCTGATGATGATGATGATGATGAATAAACAACTTGATAAATCAATAAAATATCAAATGAGATACATTTCATCAAATGAGTAAAGCAAAAAGAAAATGTCTCTTAACACACGTGAGGCACAAAATTATCACAAGACAAAACTACGTACAGCATAGGCATTTTCTTCTCAGTCAAAGTTAAAAAGATGTAGGAAGAAACTAGACTGAGACACGACATTGTAACTCTAAGAAAAAGATCATTTATTCTGAAAGTAATGGAGCCTAATACGAAGAAACTTATTTGTATCCATTTTAATAAGACATTAAATTGTATTGCTTTGAACTGGTGTTTTTGAGAGAAATGATAAGAAGAGAATTATGATGTAGATTTCTGTGACATTGGTGATCATTTTCAAGGTAGAATTGATGATATTATTTTGTGTTGAACCTCATGTTATAAAGCGCTACTTGAAACAAAATCTGAATCAGAGATTAAAAAATATAATCACAGACTTGAATCGCAGCATTAAAAATGTGATAATCCCAGACGACTGGATCAGCAATAGCCACCTCATAGATCTGCCTAAAGCAAACAGTAATCACAGAGAGCTTTCAGGTCACCTAATTGCTCTGCCTAAAGCAAACAGTAATCACAGAGAGCTTTCAGGTCACCGAATTGCTCTGCCTAAAGCAAACAGTAATCACAGAGAGCTGTCAGTTCACCAAATCATAACACTCCGTGAAAAAGGATATGGAGAACTGATGGAAGATAAATATGTAGCTAGGAAAAATCACACTTGACCTTGAAAATACTGGCAGACTGTCTGAGACAGTGGGGGAGGGTGGGGGTCCACCAGGAAGAAATACCACCATCAGGGAGAAACACCACCACCAGGAAGAAACACCACCATCGAATAGAAACACCACCACCAGGTAGAAACATTACCATCAGGGAGAAACTCCACCACCAGGAAGAAACACCACCATCGGGGAGAAACACCACCACCAGGTAGAAACACCACCATAAGTGAGAAACACCACCAGCAGAGAGAAACAACACCACCAGGTAGAAACACCACCATCAGGGAGAAACACCACCATCAGGGAGAAACACCACCACCAGTGAGAAACACCACCTTCAGGGCAGCTACAGTGGCGTATGAAGTATACGAAAGGTTCCAAAAGAAAGATGGAACACTGCTGGTGACCCTGGACCTAGAGGACTCATACAGCCGAGTGGATTACTCTGCCCTACTTACACTAATGGTGGAACCGAAAAGTGGCAAACATGGTGGAAAGATCACACTGGGTCAATTAACCCACAAAAAAGCCAAATTATTATGACCTACCTTGAATCTCCAAACCCAAAAGGCGAAATTCACTGTGAAAATACCTGCACAAAAATATTTCACACAATTAAATGTTGGGGATTATCTTCGACAGATGTTTATCCTTCAGGAAACATATGACATAGACGATTTGAAAACAAAGAAAGGCCTAGAAGCATTTACAAAAATAGCAACTATGGGTCTCTCACAGAAACATCTGTTATTATCAGTGAAAGAGCTGATAATGTCAAGACTGGAACATGGCAACGGCATGCTCACTTTATCAGCAACTCTAACAACCTGGCTCCTGGAGAGAATTAAGAATGAAACAATGAGGACGGTGGTTGGATGTCCCAGGGACACACCGGTGGATGCCATGCTACACCTACTGAACGTACCGAGCATGAAAACTCAACATACACGCGTCATAGTAAAGGAGCACATAAGATCAAGAGCATGGAAGACCAGCCATTGAAAAAGGAGATTCAAACACACAAAAAGGTATACAATAAAACGAGGTCAGTCATGGATAGCGAACACTGAGATAGACCATGAGATAGATACGCAACGCTGAAGAAATCCCCATGGTTGCCGACTGGATTGATGGCTGAAAATATTCACACTTTACAAACGTTCATACATGGCTTAGACGAGAACGGTGAAATTCGGGGACAGGACTTCTTTCTACCTCTTAGTATCATGCCCCCGTAGATAAGAGAAATGACAACTGCGGTAAAGCTGGTTCTAGTAATGAAAGAAACTTGTAAATGATGTTTATGATTTGTAGACTGTTCCTCTTTCCATTCTCACAGTTATAAAACGATGTTTATTAATATTTCATCCTGTCATTGTATGAATGGTGCTCTCTTTTGTGTCATCTCGCTTCTGTAACAGATGAGAGGTTAGGTAAAGCTTTGGTCACAGTGAGGCTGCCGACAGACTTGAAACTGTCAGTATTAAACCTGGCCTGCAAAAAATATTCTGGGTATGTTAATATGTTCAGGTGTAAGGATTTAAATTAGGTGAATCGTGTGCGTTATAGTTTACCTATAGGACGAAGAAAAGCATAAACAATAGATGCCTTTTGGGGCATAATGTTTAACACATGAAACATTGTGTAAAATATCCTGCAAATAGACAGACAGACAGATACATAGATAGATAGACAGACAGACAATCCAATAGACAGACAGATTAAAAACTGAATTTTTTCACCTCGCATAGCTTCACTTCCTATTTGTATAAAACAGAATATATTAAATCTAAAACTGTATTTAATGTGATTGCCTAAAATACTCAAACCTGATTTGGTGTGACACTTAACAGGTGTTGTGTAGACATTCTGACAGCAACCGTGTTGCTGATGACAGCATTTCAGATCGAAAACAAAATATGTTAATTAATGCTGCTTCAATGATTGCCCTATAACTTTCTTATCAGAACATTAATACAGACATATAATAAACACATAACTTAATCTGAAACATGTTGCCTGAGAACAAACGTAGAGCCTTCATAAACAATTTAGTCAATATACAGAACCCAAACGATGGTAATTCTTTTTTTTAAATTTTAATAGAACGGCTAATTTTCTGCGCCATGGACCCCTACAATCTTTCCTGGATTTCCCAGAGGCCCCCAGATTAAGAACCAACGTTATAAAACCTAATGACATTAGTGTTTTAATGTAGAAATTAATACTTGTTGAAGTATAAATAACAGTTATCTCCTCTACGATACTGTCATAGATTCATAAATACATTTGTTTATTTACCTAGTGTCTAGAATGCTTATTGCTGACTGTATTTATCTGGTACATTTCTTCCATCCTTTTTTTTCAGTTATATTTTCGTTGCAGATGTCTTCATAAATATTGTATTAATGTTTTCTAAAATATAATATTTCTTTCTTTTTCCTCATTCTACCACCAAAAGTTAGATAAAATTGATGATGTCCCCCTATATATAGTCTCATAGCAAATTCCGAAGACGATGAAGAGTTAGAGACCTCATTATGCTGGGCCATCAGGGTATGAGGTAGGGTGGCCAGTTCCTTTCCTCGCTGCTTTTTCTTCCAAGGTTTTCTCTGATACTCATTTTAAGAGGCTGGGTCGACCTCGGGGCCGTATTGGTCGGGAAATAATCCGGCTCAGCTGGGGATTCGAACCCTCGACCATTCAGTTGCTAGACGAGTGCTCTAACCACTACGCTAGCCGGTCCCTGTGTCCACTAAGGGAAAAATTATTGATGTTTTCCTTATAAGACTCAGTGTAATAAATCAGACATGTAAATGGCACCTGCTATACTTCAATGATAACAGAAGCTCAGTTTTACATGATTATTACAAAAATTCTTTTCAATCTTCAGATATCTCCGTTGAATGTGCGGCCATTGTCCACATATCTGATGGTTTTTTTGTTTGTATTGTAAGGCTTCGTTGTTTATTTCCCGGAGTAATTATTGGCCTCTTTGTTTTCTGCTCGGTAGAAGAGTGACCTATGGCCCGGGGAATTAAGTCTGTTCTGAGTTCAGTTCCATAATTTAGAATCTCTGGAAAGTAGATTATCTTTAGCCTGGTTACATCCACTGGTTGTTTACTTTCGGCTGAGTTTCTTAGTTTCTGGTTTGGAATTTGCTTAATATCTTTCTCTGTCCTTCTTCTTTCCTCCTCCCCAACTTTCAGTAATTACTTGTTTGCAGTAATCGCCTTCACCGGCCATTAGCGATTACAAAAGAGAAAAAACATTGAAAGGTTTAGAAGTCGTCGGTTGCTGTAACCGGTTTATATGATAAAAACATGGTAAAAAGTAACAAGCAAAATCGGTTGCCGGATAAATCCGCAAGTAGGATGATGATGATGATGATGATGATGGTGATGCATGGAGGAGATGTAGCCAGTTTACTCTGGTTCAGCATCTGATCATTTTGTAAAGATTAAATCTGGCACTTTCCGTGAATGTTTGTAAGGGATGTTTTGGTTTACGTATTTTAATAATAATTACAAAACAGGTTAAAGTACCGAATGTGTTACTGAGAATACCGGTGTTTCAGAAAGTATTTCATGCATAGTGAAAGATAGATATATCCATACTGTTTTCAAGATAGCTGGCTGGTAAAGAAGATTAAGCAGAGAAAACATAAATATTTTTTTAAAAATAAAGGTCGTAAGAATTTAGAGAAGACCGTCTTGGAAGGTTAGATAATGGGAAAAAGAAAGAGAGGAAGACCAAGGTGAAGATGGCTGCAAGACAACGTTGATAATCTCCGAAAGGACGCATCAGCAGCAGGCCATCTTGCTCACAACAGAGAGGCTACTTGAGAGTTTATAGGGAGGCAAAGTTCAGAAATGGGCATGCAAACTTTGAATTAGTGCGTGTGTGATGTGAGTGTGCATGTACGTGTGTGATGTGAGTGTGCATGTGCTTGAGTGATATGAGTGTGCATGTTCTTGAGTGATAACAGTGTGCATGTGTGTGTGATATGAGTGTGCATGTGTGTGATTGACATGAATGTGTCTGTGTGTATGATCTGAATCTGCATGTATGTGTGATATGAGTGTGCACGTATGTGTGATATGAGTGTGCATGTGTGTGTGATATGAGTGTGCATGTGTGAGATATGAGTGTGCATGTGCAGGTGTGATATGAGTGTGGATGTGTGTGTGGGATATGAGTGTGCATACGCAGGTGTGCTATGAGTGTGCATGTGTGTGTGATATGAGTGTGCATGTGTGTGATAAGAGCGTACATTCGTGTGTGATATGAGTGTGCCTGTGTGTGTGTGATATTAGTGTGCATGTGTGTGTCATATCAGTGTGTATGTTTGTATGTGATATGAGTGTGCATGTGTGTGTGATATGAGTCTGCATGTGTATGTGTGATATGAGTCTGCATGTGCATGTGTGATATGAATGTACATGAGTGTGTGATATGAGTGTGCACATGTGTGTGATATGACTGTGCATGTGTGTGTGTTATTACTGTGAATGTGTATGTGTGATATGAGTGTGCATGTGTGTGTGATATGTGTATGTATGTATACAAAAATATATATGTTAGAGAAGACAACTGTCCTCCCCCTCCTCCCCTTGTGGGAGGGTTAGTTAAAATGGTGGCAGTGAGAAGGGGTTGTTTTTTTACAACATTAGCGTATGAGTTATCTGTTCTGCTCTCTCTCTCTCTCTCTCTCATTCTCTCACTATATCTCTATCTCTCTCATTATTCATTCTCTCACTCTCTAGTTTAATACCCATCCCTATTTCCCAGTGCTGTCAGTGAACAAATGAACCAGTTCTTAGTAACCATTAGACAAATCAGATAAGTGTCTTTGTCAGTCAGTCAGTTATCTGCATATCCCTTGCGGAACTTTTCCTTCCTAACAGCTCTCCTGTAGGCCTCTCTGTATGTTTGTCAACATCTGTTATAGGTTAGCATAGTCAGTGAATGAAGTAAGAAACACATTTTTTGTTTAAATATGTGTGTGATGATTTTGACAAAATTTAACTGATTTCAAGATATATATTGTTGAATTAAATTTTCCCTGACAAATTCTCCAACTTTCAAACTTAACATACTATCCAGTACCTGGGAAATGACTATCATATTAACATCATGCTTATCTCTTTATTGCCTAACATTCTTGCGTAAAGTATAGTCTTCTGTATCTAGCCTTGCAGACATACATTTAAACTAACCTTCTATAATATATATGTAAATGAAACAATGTTACTGTTGTGCTGGCTTAAATTGCTTTAGTCTAAGTATAATCTACTTGGCTTAAGAAAACTTTCACTATCATCATCATAAGGTTCCATGCCGACTAGCGTTGGCTATTATGCTTCTACAGAGTACACGATACTTTATGCACGCCATCAGCTCATTTGGTGTTCTCCTCTCACACCATCATGTCAGACTGTCCAGTATCATTTCTCTTGGTCTTCCTCTTGATCTTTTTCCTTCTATTTTTCCTGTTATAATATTTTCAAGTCCCTCTCTTCTCATTGCATGTCCTATGAAAGTACATTGTCTCTCTCTTATTTTTCGACAATATGTTTCTGTTTCTCCAGCTCTTCTCATACATTCTTCATTAGTTATTTTTGCTGTCCAGGGGATTCGCATCATTCTTCCAATAAACCACATTTCTGCTGCCTCCAATGATTTCTGTGAAGATCTGCCTTTAGTTTAAGTATAACCTACCTGGCTTAAGATGACTTTAGTCTAAGTATAATCTGCCTGGCCTAAGATAACTTTAGTCTACATCTAATCTACCTGGCTTCAAGATATATATTGTTGAATTAAATTTTCCCTGACAAATTCTCCAACTTTCAAACTTAACATACTATCCAGTACCTGGGAAATGACTATCATATTAACATCATGCTTATCTCTTTATTGCCTAACATTCTTGCGTAAAGTATAGTCTTCTGTATCTAGCCTTGCAGACATACATTTAAACTAACCTTCTATAATATATATGTAAATGAAACAATGTTACTGTTGTGCTGGCTTAAATTGCTTTAGTCTAAGTATAATCTACTTGGCTTAAGAAAACTTTCACTATCATCATCATAAGGTTCCATGCCGACTAGCGTTGGCTATTATGCTTCTACAGAGTACACGATACTTTATGCACGCCATCAGCTCATTTGGTGTTCTCCTCTCACACCATCATGTCAGACTGTCCAGTATCATTTCTCTTGGTCTTCCTCTTGATCTTTTTCCTTCTATTTTTCCTGTTATAATATTTTCAAGTCCCTCTCTTCTCATTGCATGTCCTATGAAAGTACATTGTCTCTCTCTTATTTTTCGACAATATGTTTCTGTTTCTCCAGCTCTTCTCATACATTCTTCATTAGTTATTTTTGCTGTCCAGGGGATTCGCATCATTCTTCCAATAAACCACATTTCTGCTGCCTCCAATGATTTCTGTGAAGATCTGCCTTTAGTTTAAGTATAACCTACCTGGCTTAAGATGACTTTAGTCTAAGTATAATCTGCCTGGCCTAAGATAACTTTAGTCTACATCTAATCTACCTGGCTTGATATGATGTTAGTCTAAGTTAATCTACCTGGTTTGAGATGACTTTAGTCTAAGTATAATCCAACTGGCTTCATTTGACTTTAGTCTAAGTATAATCCAGGTGGCCTACGATGATTTTAGTCTAAGTATAAGCTACCTGGTTTGAGATGACTTTAGTTTACGTATAGTCTACCTGGCTTAAGATGACTTTAGCTTAAGTATAACCCACGTGGCTTAATTTGACTTACGTCTAAGTATAATCCAATGGCATAATATGATTTTAGTTTAAGTATAATCTACCTGGTTTTTTATGACTTTAGTCTAAGTATAATCTAACTGGTTTGAGATGACTTTAGTCTAAATATAATCAACCAGTCTTAATTTGACTTTAGTCTAAGTATAATCTGCATGGCTTATGATGACTTTAGTCTAAGTTTAATCCACCTGCCTTAAGATTATTTTAATCTAAATATAATCCACCTCTCTTAAGATGACTTTACTCTAAGTATAATCCACCTGGCTTAAGATGATTTTAGTTTAAGTATAATCTACCTGGCCTGAGATGACTTTAGTCTAAGTATAATCCACCTCGCTTAAAATGACTTTAGTCTAAGTATAATCAACCTGGCATACGATGACGTTAGTCTAAGTATAATCTACCTTTCATACGATGACTTTAGTCGAAGCATAATCCAGCTCTTTTAAGACGACTCTAGTATAAGTATAATCCACCTGTCTTAAGTTGACTTTAGTCTAAGTATAATCCACCTGGCTTAAAATGACTTTAATAATCTAAGTATAATCAACCTGGCATAAGATGACTTTAGTCTAAGTATAATCCACCTGGCTTAAGATGACTTTAGTCTAAGTATAATCCACCTCTCTTAAGATGACTTTAGTCTAAGTATAATCCACCTGGCTTAAGATGACTTTAGTCCAAGTATAATCCACCTGGCTTAAGATGACTTCATGTCTAAGTATAATCCACCTGGCTTAAGATGACTTTAGTCCAAGTATAATCCACCTCTCTTAAGATGACTTTAGTCTAAGTATAATCCACCTGGCTTAAGATGACTTAATCTAAGTATAATCCACCTGGCTTAAGATGACTTCATGTCTAAGTATAATCCACCTGGCTTAAGATGACTTCATGTCTAATTATAATCCACCTGGCTTAAGATGACTTCATGTCTAAGTATAATCCACCTGGTTTAAGATGACTTTAGTCTAAGTATAATCCGCCTGTTTTACAGTGAGAAGCTAGTGGAAGACCCCATGGCTTCGTGTCAACACAAAATATATTCTGAAAAACTCCCTGAAATGCTCTAAATGTCTGTATGTCTGTCTATCTTTTCAATCAATGTCATCTGTCTGTCTTTCTTTTCAATCAATGTAAAATTGAATACGAAGAGACCTTCAATAATGATAGCAGTTTTTTGTTTATGTGTCGGCGAAGGTATACGTTATGATGAAGCTTACTGAAGCTGTGTATTGTATGTTGTATCTGTTTTATTATCATCTTAATGGACATAACGCAACAAAAATTAGTCTGGTCTTGACTTACCGGCTTTACCTGCTCAGATCAGAACTTTCCTACAAATGGCCACAGTTTGTTTTTCTCAACTTCTCTTTTGATTTTACTTTATGAGTGTGCATTATGAGCTTCATAGAGACATACTATTCAAAATGAGAGCAGTTTTATTTTCTTTGCTGAATTTCATTTTTATTAAGCTTGCAACAAAAAGTTAAAATCTACAAAATGAATAAAATGTATTATACATTGCTTTTTATGAATGAACTGTAACTCTAAGATTGAAAGAAAATCAAGAATAGTAATACTAGTGATAACAAAAACAATAATTAGTATAAAGTCTAACACAGGTCTTAAGAAATCATTTAATGATACTTTTGAAAACTGTGAAAAGTATTTTAAAATGTGTAGCCTATGAACTAAGGATACTTAAATATCTTACAGTACTGCAACGATCAGTGGAGAAAATCTACTGTGTAATTTCAAGGCCTTATGGATAACTTATAATTTCATATGAATAGTAAATACATGGAAATAAAAAAAAACCCAGTACACTTACGTTTCTGACAAAATGGTGCATATTTGACGAAAGTCATTCATTCATTCATTTGCATGTCCCTTGCAGAACTTTGCCTCCCTAACAGCACTCCTGTAGGCCTCTCGGTTGTGAGCAAGATGGCCTGCTGCTGCTGCGTCCATTTGCAGATCATCAACGATGTCTTGCAGCCATCTTCGTTTTGGTCTTCCTCTTTTTCTTCTTCCCATTATGTATCCTTCCAGGACGGTCTTCTCTAAGTTATCATGGCGTTTAATGTGTCCAAAATATTAAAGTTTTCTCTCTTTAATCCTCTTTACTAGCCAGCTTTCTTCAATATTAAACTCTTGTAGTATAGATATATTTGTTCTCTTTTGTGTCCACGATATTTGGAGAACTCTTCTGTAGCATTTACATTCAAAGGCATTTATGTGTTTCTCAGCTGTTTTGTTAAGTGTCCAGGTCTCACAGGCATATGATGCGATGGGAAAGATGCATGCCCTTACAAATCTTATTTTTGTAGTTCTGTCTGCTCCTCTCCACAGATTCTTTAGCTGTTTTACTTTTTGAAGAGCGATAGATGTCCTCCTTTTAATGTCTTTTTAATTTTAATAATGAGAAAAACTGGAAGAAGCGGAGAATTTTGATGAAAGACATCCACTATTAATTCAAATTTAGAATATGAAAAAACAACCCCAAAAAACTACGAAATAGTTATTTCTTTTTGGAATACAACAATGTAAATAGTTATTTCTTTTGGGAGTACAACAATGTAACTTTCGTCTTCTGTTTCATCCATACAAAGAAAATAAAAACATAAACGCAAGGAAGCAGGAATAGATTGAAAATAAATGGTGTATAAAGCAGGCAAAAATGATGATGGGGGTGCCGGGTACTTATCTCTTGACTTGTATGTTCAAGAACTGATTATGTGTCTCTCTTATTTTAAAAATAGTAGAAAAATGTATTTCTTCACCACATTAAGTTTTCCTATAGGTCCACAGTTAATACAGCTGATGCTGAGACATTGTAAAGTCCTTCTGAAGCATCAAATTGTGCATTATCTTCATGGATACTTAGACACAATTTTCAAATACTGAAATACATCAACCTTTGGCTTTCTATGGCAACATTAATCATATTATTTATCATGGTACCTCAGGCCAGCTGAGAGTGTGGAATAAAACAGTGAACTGCTTCAAGACTTGGTAACTTCACCGTACCTATGTAGAAGAGTTATCAGACACACTCAGACATAACTGTTGGGGTAATAGAAGCTCTGGATCCAGTGTTGTTCTGCTTTTGTTTTAATAGCAGATATTCATATTAAACATATTGCACAGACATACAAATACACATATACATACACAGTTATACTTGAAAGCTGGATCTTTAAAAAGAAATGCGAACAAGGACGTCGTTGTTAAAGAGTTTGTACATTTTATCAATATCGGAATAACATGTTGGTCAAGACCATGTTCTACATCATTTAGCCTCTTTGTAAAATACATATCACTTTGCCTGGTTAATGAGGACTCGAAGTAGTTGCCATGGTGGTGGACTCAGTCGAGAGAAACTGAATGACAAGTTTCAGCCGTGGCTTACTTGCTGATGCTGCGTCCATTTGCAGATCATCAACGATGTCTTGCAGCCATCTTCGTTTTGGTCTTCCTCTTTTTCTTCTTCCCATTATGTATCCTTCCAGGACGGTCTTCTCTAAGTTATCATGGCGTTTAATGTGTCCAAAATATTAAAGTTTTCTCTCTTTAATCCTCTTTACTAGCCAGCTTTCTTCAATATTAAACTCTTGTAGTATAGATATATTTGTTCTCTTTTGTGTCCACGATATTTGGAGAACTCTTCTGTAGCATTTACATTCAAAGGCATTTATGTGTTTCTCAGCTGTTTTGTTAAGTGTCCAGGTCTCACAGGCATATGATGCGATGGGAAAGATGCATGCCCTTACAAATCTTATTTTTGTAGTTCTGTCTGCTCCTCTCCACAGATTCTTTAGCTGTTTTACTTTTTGAAGAGCGATAGATGTCCTCCTTTTAATGTCTTTTTAATTTTAATAATGAGAAAAACTGGAAGAAGCGGAGAATTTTGATGAAAGACATCCACTATTAATTCAAATTTAGAATATGAAAAAACAACCCCAAAAAACTACGAAATAGTTATTTCTTTTTGGAATACAACAATGTAAATAGTTATTTCTTTTGGGAGTACAACAATGTAACTTTCGTCTTCTGTTTCATCCATACAAAGAAAATAAAAACATAAACGCAAGGAAGCAGGAATAGATTGAAAATAAATGGTGTATAAAGCAGGCAAAAATGATGATGGGGGTGCCGGGTACTTATCTCTTGACTTGTATGTTCAAGAACTGATTATGTGTCTCTCTTATTTTAAAAATAGTAGAAAAATGTATTTCTTCACCACATTAAGTTTTCCTATAGGTCCACAGTTAATACAGCTGATGCTGAGACATTGTAAAGTCCTTCTGAAGCATCAAATTGTGCATTATCTTCATGGATACTTAGACACAATTTTCAAATACTGAAATACATCAACCTTTGGCTTTCTATGGCAACATTAATCATATTATTTATCATGGTACCTCAGGCCAGCTGAGAGTGTGGAATAAAACAGTGAACTGCTTCAAGACTTGGTAACTTCACCGTACCTATGTAGAAGAGTTATCAGACACACTCAGACATAACTGTTGGGGTAATAGAAGCTCTGGATCCAGTGTTGTTCTGCTTTTGTTTTAATAGCAGATATTCATATTAAACATATTGCACAGACATACAAATACACATATACATACACAGTTATACTTGAAAGCTGGATCTTTAAAAAGAAATGCGAACAAGGACGTCGTTGTTAAAGAGTTTGTACATTTTATCAATATCGGAATAACATGTTGGTCAAGACCATGTTCTACATCATTTAGCCTCTTTGTAAAATACATATCACTTTGCCTGGTTAATGAGGACTCGAAGTAGTTGCCATGGTGGTGGACTCAGTCGAGAGAAACTGAATGACAAGTTTCAGCCGTGGCTTACTTGCTGATGATATCTGTGATCTGAGGTGAGACTCTAGCTTTCTTAACATGTCATAACTTAATTAAAGTGTGTATAGATCACAGTTCTTATTGTACGCGTAAGTACAGGTCAAGTATGCGCTGTGCGCATGTCTATTAGTGACTCAATGTCCCAGTTTTAAACTACTTCATTACAGAGACAAACACTCCAAAGCAAGACCAAGCATGATAAAGAACTAGTCTTCAGCTCATCAGCCATGTTGAGAGTCCAAAGATCTTCCATCTTCTTCTAATCCACTTTTCCAAGAAACTGACTACAAATTCCGAAAATAAAACAATACATACGGGGCCCAACGAAAAGTAACGACCAGATGCAATAATCAAAAGTAAATTTAAAAGCAAACGATGAAATAATCCATTATGTACAGACACGTTTATTCGACACAGGATTATGATGGCCTCCATGAAGATGAAGTTAAAAAATATGTCACGTTACATGTCAAAATGATCATCACATAAAACAACTAGTTCTGATGGACTAGCGACCGATACTACAACTGCTACCATTACAGCATCTAATAATCCATACACACAACAATTACTACAAAAGATATCACATTCTTATCAACGCTAAACTCAAACTCATGAAAAAATCATCACCCTCCAAAAGCTGTTCACTCACAATCTCCCTCGCAGGAGACCTCCAGATCACGTGACAAGAGCTTCAAGAAACATCTGGAAATCAGAGTACATAAATGTGAAAAAATTAAGACACTGCGAAAATATGCAGGACGACAATCGCCCCAAACCATCAAAAGTTACGTCTCCTGTAACGTGCTGATAGAGTAAACTTAACAATAATAATAATTAAACAATTTTAAGACAAACTAAGAACATGTTGATGGTTTACATGACACAGTTGTAACATTTCACTTTATTCATATAAAAACATACAGAAAAAAGATAACAATGACAGTTCATTGGAAAATAAAACCATTCCTGTTGATATAATGAAGTGTAGCGAGAAATGATTTGTCAGACATAATGTACTGTATAGAATTTGTACTGAATAAGTTTTCAAAACGTTCATTGTTTCTTAATCCTGCATGTTTTTGTATGATAAGGTGCAAGTCGAATCGTTATAATGGTCTCTTTATTTAATAAATAAAGCGAGACTTATCGTTTATATTTTAATAATCTAATTATTTGATACCATAGCTTTATTGTAGTGGAATTTCATATATTTATATATTTAGTTTTATATACTTGCATGTTAAAAATGTAGTGTGGTAAAACTATTGTCAAATCAGTCATATTTTATTATGTTAATACCAACATCGATTTTTTACCTGTATTCTCACCTTTTCTCTAACAAACATATTATTTGACATAAAACTTAGAGGTTCAATTATGTATGTCAGTTTAATTTACACATTGATTATGTGAAACAAATATCTCTGATCAGATCAGATATTGTTATAAATGGCATCTGTACGTCTACCATTATCTTCATCATCATCATGTATCTCTTCATATATGTGTCTGTCAGTCTCGTCATAAGAGAAAGCTCCAAGGTCTTGTTGCATCTTGTCACTGTCAGGTGGGACTTCTCTTGCCTTGTCATGCTTGTTGCTGCCGTCACCGACATTATGGGGATGACTTATTATTCTCGATATTTCCTCATAGCCATCCTCTGAAACCAAAACCTGGCTAAATTAGTTCATGACATTTGACATTTCTAAACGTTGTCTCAAATAAAACTGAACATATTATAAACTAGTATATACCTATTTCTGTAAACATACTTTTTTCATTACAATTCTTCTATTAATCATCATTCATGATATCTTGATATCATACGATGAGGTGGATAAACTGAGTGAAGAAGTGATATGTGTTGTCGAGATAAATAAACAATTTCAGTTTTACATGAGAACAGGTTGGTGACATGTGACCTATTTCTCTTACACGTGACATTGTGTGTCGAGACCGTATTCTTTTTCTCTCCATCACAAAAGTAATAATAAAATTCAACATCTGTAGATGTCTCTAGATATCTGTGATGTTTGACCACACATATATATGTGATGTTTGACCACACAAACTGGTGAGTATTTTCACATATCTAATCATCTGTGAATCTCGAACTAACATATGATCTTCATGGTCCTAAATCAGGCAGCTCTAGACACGCAGGACAGGTAAGTGCAGGTTATACTATGCAGGTTATGTTATGTCATGCAGATTCTGTGAGAAAACTAATGTCAATGGATGGAGACGAGTCACTTGCATGGACCTAAAGATTAAATCCTCCAACTGTGTCCTGGTAAAATAAAGCGCTATTGTCGTCTTGACCCATCATTTTAATACTAATGATCACGTGACTAGAATATCCAGAGAAAATAAGACATTAGATTTCTTTAGATCACGTAAGATTTTCTTTTTCGCCATGCTAGCGTAGCTATTCTATTTAAGTAAATATCGATATGCTTTTCTTATATTCCAATAGAATTTGATATATTAAACAAAAATAACATGTGCATAAACAATATCAGAAAAAAAGATGTGATAGTGGAGAGGGAGGCTGCTACAGATGAGATGTTATACACTAAGTTGTGTAATGTTATCAATAGATTCTGGTATAAGTGTGCTGTAATATCAAGAATCCAGATAACGATAACAAGTTGCAGTTCATGACATGGAATTGGAGAATAATAACAACGGTAGATCTTTCTTAAGCAATGTCAGAACTTACTGGAATCTTCCGTTCTACTACATTTCTTGCAGTAATGTAAGAGAACAGTTTTGCAGGATTGGATCTCGAAAAATCATAGATAAAGCATTTAGCGAGACATGAGAGAAAGTAAAATTACTTCGGATTCGAACCATGGATTCTAGTAGGATTTCGCAGCCACATTTCTAGCCACGAGAGAACAGCCTACTAACCAACTTCACTATCTCTTGGAGGTGCGACAATACTTTACGTGTGTGTGGTATTAATATTCAATGTTGCTGAGAACACACACACACACACACATATATATATATATGATAGGCGTTCAGAAAGTAATGCACCACATCGTTTATTCAGTTAATACACTGAAGATAAAAGGGCAACATTTTGCACACTTTACAAATGCCATGTGCCGAATGTGTGATCCAAATTGCACTGCAACCGGCCAAAGAATATGGATACTCTATCCTTTGAAATGGAGCGTGTTAGCAATTTTCGATAAAAGCCGCGGACTGTGATAGAATTTCTTGTTGTAGAGAAGGAAAATGTTGTGAACATTCACAAGCGTCTATGTGATGTGTATGGAAGTTTTTATTTATTTTTTTTTTGCAGTCGACAGGAGTGCAGTCAGTCGCTGGGTTCAGACATTCAAAGAATAAATAAGTGGAGATAAGGAGTTGCATGATCGGTCGCGTTGTGGACGTCCTGCCACAGCCACCAAGGCAGAAATGTTGAAATGCGATGAGGGCATTATTCTTACTGATAGACGTATCACTACTCAACAATTGGATTTAAAGCTGTCAGTCAGCACTGGTATTGCAAATGCAGTTATAAAACTCTCGGATATTTTAAGGTTTGCCCAAGATGGGTTCCTGGAAGTCTCACAATGACCATCGATTGCACAGGAAAGCAATTGCTTCTGAATTGTTGGAGCATTTCAATGCTGAGGGAAAACGTTTTGACTAAGATTGCAATAGGTAACGAAACATGGGCACAACATTTTGAACCTGAGACAAAAAGACAGTCAATAGAGCGATATCATCCGCAATCACCAAGAAGAAAGAAATTTAAGACAACTCACTCAGCTGGAAAGGTCCTGATAACTGTCTTTTGGGACATTATGATTCTTGTGGATGTTATGCCAAGAGGAGAGACAATCAATTCGCAAGCAATTAAAACATTGAAAAAACCCAATCAACATTTTTGCAGAGTTCGACTGCACAAGAATCCAGCTAACCTGTTTCTCTTTCACGACAGTTCGCGGCCTTACACAAGACTGGCAACATGGGAAGCAATCACCAAATTGGGTTGGACTGCACTACCCTATCCACCCTATAGTCCCGATTTGGCACCCTCTGATTTCCATCTGTTTGATCCACTTACAGATGCACTCCGAGGGGCAAGATTTGAAGATGACGAAAGAGTGATTCATGCAGCGAAGAAATGGCTTTATAATCTAAATAAAATCTGGTACTGGGTAGGAATACATTCACTTGTTTCCCGCTGGCGTGAAGCCACATATGTTGATGGGGATTATGTTCAATAATATCGCTGTTTACATGACGTATCCATGTATATTGTGTACAAATTTCATGCTTTTTGAAAAAAACGACTCCTGAGAAAAACGATGTGGTGCCTTACTTTCTGAACGCTCCTTTATATATATATATATATATATATAGGGAAAATAAAACTAAAATTGAAAAGTCAACACAAGAAATCAGTACACAGAAAGATAAACATCCACAGCCTACAAGAAGAAAATACTAACATTAATTTCAATCAGGAACTTGCCAATCATTCCAAAACACCCAGTGAAGTTGAGGAGATAGGTATAGATGAGTTATGGAATTCTTACAGCACAGCCATAATCACAGCAGCAAAAGTAAGCGCTGGATTGGAAAAACCAAATAGAAAAGCATGGATATCAGATAAAACATGGAAGTATATACATGAAAGACGAGCAGTCAAATTAAACATGTTGAATGCAAAAGCAAATCATGAAAGAGTTTCGGCAAAAGCAAAATACAAAGACATAGACAAGAAAGTAAAAAGTTCAGCTAGAAGGGATAAAAGAGAATACATAGACAATATGGAGAAAGAGGCAGAAAAAGCAGCAAAAACAGGAGACAGCAAAACTTTATATAACATACAAAAGAGGCTAACAGGTACTATTACATCTAAAGAAAGACCAATCCTTAGCAAAACTGGAACACTATTAACATCAAATAAAGACCAAAAGCGAAGATGGGCTGAACACTTCCAAGAAATACTCAATCGACCACACCCAAAAGAATTGTTAAACCTTGAAACTGACTTACCAGCCCCACAACTAAATGTCAATCTAGATGAAATTAAATTGCATGAAATTGAAACAGCAGTGAATTTAATGGCTAACAACAAAGCTGCAGGTGAAGATGAAATAACAGCCGAGATGCTAAAAGCTATCAATAGTGACAACATGAGACAACTACAGAGAATGTTTAACAAGATTTGGAAAGAAGAAAAGGTCCCTTCTAATTGGAAGAAGGGAATCATTGTTAAAATACCAAAAAAGGGCAACCTTAGTGACTGTAACAACTGGAGAGGAGTAACCTTAATATCAGTTGTGTCAAAAGTATTTTGCAAGGTCATTTTGAATAGACTCAAAGATATAGTGGATACTGCAATGAGAGAAGAACAAGCAGGATTTCGAAAAGGGAGAAGCTGTCTCGACCAGATCTTTACTCTCAGAATAATACTTGAAGAACATATTGAAAAGCAGAAACCATTAATACTGAATTTCATAGATTTTAAGAAGGCATTTGATAGCATACACAGAGATTCATTATGGAGAATTTTATGTCTATATGGAATACCATCTAAAATTGTCAACATCATTAAGGACTTATACAATGGATATGGTTGTGCAGTCAAGACAGAAGAAGGGATGAGTGAATGGTTCCAGATTGAAACAGGCGTGAAACAAGGATGTATACTGTCTCCTTTACTTTTTGGGATTACAATAGACTTCATAATGACAAAATGCTGCAAAGGTAACACAGGTATTGACTGGGTACATGGGACCCAACTAGAAGATCTTGATTTTGCTGATGACATAACTCTTATCAGTAATAATGTGAATTCCATGCAAGAAAAAACAGATAGCCTATCTTCACTGGCTAGCAAAATAGGACTTGAAATTAACAAGGACAAAACAAAAATAATGAAAATTCCCATCAATCAAAATGGAAAAATACACATAAAGGGACAGATATTGAAGAAGTCAATCAATTTGCATACCTTGGCAGCTACATAGACCAGGATGGTGACACTAGAAAGGAAGTTAGGATCAGAATTGCAAAAGCAGCATCAATCTTCAAGAATCTTGAGAACATATGGAATTCAAAAGTTATAAGCACAAAAACCAAGTTAAGACTATTCAATTCAAATGTAATATCCACCCTCATTTATGCATGTGAAAGCTGGAAAACAACTAAAGAAATAGAAAAGAAATTAGACTCTTTTGAAAACAAATGCCTAAGGAAAATACTCGGCATCAAATGGAATGAATTCAAGAACAATGCAGAGATAAGACAGATGACTGAACAACAACCAGTCTCACGGGTGATCAGGAAAAGGAGATGGGCATATGTTGGTCACTTGATGAGAAGAAATGATCAGAGAATCCCAAAACAAGCTATCAAGTGGAACACAACAGGCCGAAGAAAAAGGGGCAGACCGCGTGAAACTCTGAAGAGGACATTATTAAGAGAGGCCAAGTTAACAGGCATAAAATCCTTTGTTGAGGTTGAAAGACTCGCCGAAGACAGGAAAATTGGCGAACTACTTTGCGAGCCCTATGTGACGTCTAACGGCACGGGAAGGATATAAGATATAAGATATAAGATAAGATATATATATATATATATATACATATAATGTATTGCTGGTATTGATTGCTAAAGCTTCTTATGACAACGAAGGTTAATATGATTGAGTATTACTGACTTGCATATTTTTGTTCAGTGATGCATTGGTATGCCATTGCTTATACGTTACATATGTGTATGAATAAACACATACAATGTTGTCCGTATGTGTGTAATGTGGCTGACCAGTTACTGGTATTGTGTGTTCATTGATGAGTGTCTTGATGTTGTCATAATAAACTTATTTTGTGTGTTTGTTTTCAGCACTGAGATATATTAAGGGCTTTTTTGTGGTATTTGCTATGAAAGATAACGAGGAAGTAAGAAGTCATCTGTGAAGTGGCTAAAAAGAATCCGAAGACCGGAATGGCTGTGGTCAGATTTTCTTCAAAATTAGGACTGAGGAGCACAGTAAGTTTGTACCACTAGAAGGATTTATTTACTTAATTACCAAATCCCCTACTCTCTCTCTCTCTCTTATAGACGGATCTGACATTCTGCCTTTCATCTCTCAACATTTCACTCTGTCGCAAACATCCAACGTTGTCTGCCTGTCATAGACTATGTACATAACAGATAATAAGAGAGACGAGCAAGCTTTGTGGAGTAGGTAAAACGAGAGTGACGAAAAGGTAGTGGAAAAAGAAACTGGACATAATAATCGAAAAAAGTACGAGCATAGTAAAAGAATGAATACAATTAAGAGCAGTCGGTCTTCTCTCCATTCTAGGCTGCTCTAAATACAACGTTGGTGTAACGTTTGATAGAATTACGACATTACTATGGAATGATATTTGAGCAAAAATGAGAATTCATTAAAAGCAGCTTAGCTGAGAAGTGGTTATTACACTCGTCGCTCATGATGAGGTCAGTCTGACGGATTATGTTGTATTTGTTATATATATTGCGTTACACTCGTTTCTCAAGACGAGGCCTGTGGTTATTACACTTGCCTCTCATGACGAGCAATTCCAAATACACATGATAATTAATTACACAGGAATTGTAGGAACGCGATAGTAACAATGGTAATAGAGATCCTAAACTGTTTGAAGTGGCACTTTAGATGTGCTATAGAAGAGCACATACGTTCGTAAAATAACCTACTTGAGATCAAGGTTGTCAGAGAAAATAAAATGGCTAAACCTTCCACAAAGTTCAAAATGCATAATTTCGTGCATGAAAAGAATGTACAGTTCCGTGCATGAAAAGAATGTACAGTTCCGTGCATCAAAAGAATGTATAGTTCCGTGCATGAAAAGAATGTACAGTTCCGTGCATGAAAAGAATGTATAGTTCCGTGCATGAAAAGAATGTATAGTTCCTTGCATGAAAAGAATGTATAGTTCCGTGCATGAAAAGATTCTATAGTTCCATGCATCAAAAGAATGTACAGTTCCGTGCATGAAAATAATGTACTGTTCCGTGCATGAAAAAAATGTACATTTAGTGCATGAAAAGAATATACAGTTTCGTGCATGAAAAGAATGTACAGTTCCGTGTATGAAAAGAATGTATAGTTCCTTGCATAAAAAAATGTACAGTTCCGTGCATGATAAGAATGTATAGTTCCGTGTATGGAAAGAATGTACAGTTCCGTGCATGGTAAGAATGTATAGTTCCGTGCATGAAAAGAATGTACAGTTCCGTGCATCAAAAGAATGTACAGTTCCGTGCATGAAAAGAATGTACCGTTCCGTGCATGAAAAGAATGTACAGTTCCGTGCATCAAAAGAATGTACAGTTCCGTGCATCAAAAGAATGTACAAAGGTTCAGAATCAAACTCCGGGGTCAATGCATTCAGGACAGCCCCATTTATGCTCCACCTAATGCCACAACATCAATCATAGAGTGAAATGTTTCAATTTGTAAATTGGTTAGACTCTATCCGGAGCTTATTTTAAAATCCATTTCATAGAACTCAGTGATACAGCTTAAGAGCTGTGAGCAGAACACTCAATGATCAACCTGAAACGTGCAATCGTATCTGAAAGCTGGTCAGTCATTCCTTTCTGGGGAGGTAACTTCAAGTCATTTCCGGTAAATAGAAACAGACTGTGAGGAATGTCCTTGATTGCATCGTGTGGTAGATAGACAGATTAGTTTTATAAAATACGAGGTATGAAAGAAACAAATATACTGGATAGTTTTCTTCATTTTAAAACTAAATAATTGAGCAAAACATCTCTCGTGCGTTCTGCCAGATTCACCTTACACTAAATTAACGCAGATTTTAAATCTTTGACTGAAATAAATACGCAGCGTGGTGAACACAACCAAAACTACACAGATACACAGTAATATATTCATTTATACAGTAATAAATCCACTATCACTTCCTTATAAATCGATTACTCTATTCACTTCCACTGCTGTGTGTACAATTACTACAACAAAACTACTACTATAATAACTAAAGTGTTATTAAAGCTGTTACTGTTATAGTACTCCTACTATAAGTTTTACTGCATCAGTTCTTCGTTACTATAATATTTATACACATTTTGAAAGACAACTTAGAAAATACATCGTAACAGAGAGTTCTGTATTTAGAAGAGCTCATTCACCTTGAGGATGTGGGTGCTCATATCTTGTCACTGGTGGAGTGTTCACACTAACCTCCAGAAGGCTTACATTGATTCTGTTTAAGGATTTGTTGCCAGTAAAAGACTTGCTAGGATGTTCCTGAAGTTTGCCTGGCTGTGCTCTTTTGTGTCGCCTTAAAATTGACAACTATGTATAATATTTATATAGACAGAATTTTCTAGAGAGTAGAACACGATATAAAGATACTGAAACAGTGAAAAGAATTACTTGGATTATCCAGTACATAATTTTCGATATAGATTTTCTTCTAAAGTTTCGTAGTTTTTAAAAACAGTATTATATTGTTATATTCTTGAACAGCAGTGTTAAAAGTATTCTAAAATATGCATCTTAAAACAACACTTAAAAGCTAAAAGAAAATTAATACATTCTAATTTTTTTAAATGCCAGCACTGAAACAGCAAATAGAAAACAATTACGTATTTCAAGTTAAATATTATTCAGCAACAACAAATGACATAAAGCTTAAATTAGTCTATTAAGACTACACAATAAATTCAAACACAACATGATGATGATCATTTGGTTACGATATAAGCAATTTATATTGGTTTCTTCATAGTGTATGTCATATTAAACATATCCTCGGGTTGCTGATCTAAAATGTTCTGTTGTAGTCCACTGAACTTTATATCAAAATAATCTGTTTCTGTTGTTTTAGTGTTAAAGTTTTACACAAAAAATATAGAACACAAATCATAAAACTCCAAGCCTTACCTGAGAAAAATGAAACCAAGACCAGTCAAGACAGCTACAAAGATGACAGCCAAGAGGACGCCAACACCAGTGGCGGTAAGCTCATCAGACTCGCTGTGAGCTGAGATAAGAGTGTGAATGTCTTACATCTTACTAACCATACATTTACCTCAAAGTGACCAACAGCCCCTATTATATAAAACAGTCTCATACTTTAAGAATTTGTCTCGGGGAATCTTGTTAGTTTGGTCGGGACTCCTAAATGTCCCATATTTTATAACACGTCTCCCATACTTTCCAGTATTCTCATCATTTACCACCGCATGATGGAAAATATCCAGAACATTTACAAATTATCTTGGCAGAAATGTTGCTATTCTAACTAAAACTGGCTCTGCATAGAAGCACCGTATCCTATCTTGGGAGGAATCCCTTCATGCGATACAGGAGCCTGAGATATATAATGCTAGTGCTCATATTTTCCTTGACCTATCAACACACAGTGGGGATGATATGGCAGTATCATTGCAGATTGCCTTTCCTTTTTTCCAGAATGGACTAGCTACCTATTTCTACAGCAGATCAGGTTAGGTTCATGTATCTTTTACTCTGAAAGGGATTATTTAGTAAGCGTAGCTTCTTTCATTCATTCATTCATTTGCATGTCCCTTGCCGGACTTTGCCTCTCCAAGAGCACTCCTATACGCCTCTCAGTTGTAAGCAAGATGGACTACTGCTAATACATCCATTCGCAGATCATCAACGATGTCTTACAGCCATTTCTTGGTCTTCCTCTCTAACTATTTCCCATTATGTACCCTTACGAGACGGTCTTCTCTAGATTATCATGACATTTAGTGTGTCCAAAATATTTAAGTTTTCTCTCTGTAATCCTCTTTATTAAATAGCCTTCTTCAATATTAAGTTCTTGTAGTATGTATACATTTGCATTTATCCATACACAAGCTTCTTAGAAAATGTTAATCTCTACAGAGTTACTTTACCATGTTTTATTAATTTCTGATACATTATGCCTACATTCTTATTTATGGAATATGTAACTATTTCTACACTTTTCTGAGGGGGCTAATGTATCATAAGAAATGATATCTTGTTAAGAGAGACAGATATGACGTCATCGTCGGTAGTGACTAAAAATAGAAGTGGTGATGAACTGGCCACGTTGCAGGAATGACAGATGAACCCATACAAAGAGCAGTTTTGAAGGGAGCTCCACAGGGTAAAAGAAGCATGGGACGACAAAGAGACATACGAAGAAAAATGGTGATAAACAGAGAATGACCTGGGAGACACCCAAGAAAGACCCACACAAATGAAAATCTCTTGCTAAAAGAGCCCCGTATGCCTTGAGGCCAGTGATAGGACAGAAAAGAGAGATAATGTTTTACTAAAAGTAATGCTACAAACATGATTCTCACCAGTTAAGCAATATTCTCCTTCATATCCTGTCTGGCATCCATGTCTACAGGTACCATCCACGTGGTCACATGACGAATCCTGACTTCCATTGGGTGACAGCTGACAGAACTGACTGCAGTTAAAGCTGCACTTTTCTCCATACTTACCAGCGTCACAAGCTGGGTAGAAAAGAGAAGAGTTCTTCTTAAATTATCTCAAGAACTTATTCGTTGTCAGCTCCCAATAGCTACAAGAACATACTCATATACTCGTATATGTCTAAAGGTTTTTAAAAATTGAAGTTTGTTGGCACAATAAAGAGTACTAGAAGCTCACTCTCATTGCAAGATCTGCCCTGGAAACCATCAGCACAGCCAGAAGGACATCCCCCAGTGCTAACAAAACAAGCTTCGTTTCTAGCACAGTTACATTTGTGCTCACACTCTCGTCCGTAATATCCAGAGTCACACACAGAATCAGTAAGAAAATGAAAAGATGTTTATAGTGAGAAATATAAATCTTAAGTAACAAGTGAGAGAGTTAAATGAGCTTCAAAAATATAAGACAGATTTTCTTTTGTCCAGGTAATGAAGTATCAAATCTACTCACCGCTACTGAAACCAGACTTGAGTTAACGCAGCACTTGTGAACATTAACATGAAGTAATATTAACATGAAGTAATATTAGCATGAAGTAATATTAACATGAAGTAATATTAACATGAAGTAATATTAACATGAAGTAATATTAACGTGGATAAAAGCCAGTCTATATACGTGGCGAAAAAACGAATTTACATAAATGGCGCCCACTTACCAACACTGCTATTCTTATTTATTCAAAATGAACTCTCTCTAAACCACTTTGCTATATTCAGTCTTTCCTACATGTGATTCTTTCTTCACGAAATCATGCACGTACACTCACAAGTCCTCGTCCAGCTCCTCCTGATCCGTCCGTTAACATCTTACATCCTTCCCTTTCTCTTAAACGTCACATAGAGCTCGCATATTTTGCCAGTTTTTCCTGTTTTCGGCGAGTTTTTCAAATTCATCACTAAACAGGCTTCCCTTAACAATGTCCTCTTTAGAGTTTCACGTGGTAGACCTTTTTTTCATCGGCCTGTTGTGCTAAACTTGACAGCTTCTTTTGGTATTCTCTGATTGTTTCTTCTCATCACATGGCCTACGCATATACTTCTTCTTTTTCTGATCACCCATGAGACATGTTGTTGTTTGCTCATCTGTTTATCTCTGAGTTGTTCTTAAATTCTTTCCACTAAATACAGAACTGCAGATGTATTATAAGAAACGAGATCTTGTTAAGAGAGACAGATATGACGTCATCGTCGGTAGTGACTAAAAATAGAAGTGGTGATGAACTGGCCACGTTGCAGGAATGACAGATGAACCCATACAAAGAGCAGTTTTGAAGGGGGCTCCACAGAGTAAAAGAAGCATGGGACAACAAAGAGACATACGAAGAAAAATGGTGATAAACAGAGAATGACCTGGGAGACAGCCAAGAAAGACCCACACAAATGAAAATCTCTTGCTAAAAGAGCCCCGTGTGCCTTGAGGGCAGTGATGGGACAGAAGAGACAGATAATGTTTTACTAAAAGTAATGCTACAAACATGATTCTCACCACTTAAGCAATATTCTCCTTCATATCCTGTCTGGCATCCATGTCTACAGATACCATCCACGTGGTCACATGACGAATGCTGACTTCCAGTGGGTGACAGCTGACAGAACTGACTGCAGTTAAAGTTGCACTTTTCTCCATACTTACCAGCGTCACAAGCTGGGTAGAAAAGAGAAGAGTTCTTAAATTATCTCAAGAACTTATTCATTGTCAGCTCCCAATAGCTACAAGAACATACTCATATACTCGTATATGTCTAAAGGTTTTTAAAAATTGAAGTTTGTTGGCACAATAAAGAGTAATAGAAGCTCACTCTCATTGCAAGATCTGCCCTGGAAACCATCAGCACAGCCAGAAGGACATCCCCCAGTGCTAACAAAACAAGCTTCGTTTCTAGCACAGTTACATTTGTGCTCACACTCTCGTCCGTAATATCCAGAGACACAGACAGAATCTGTAAGAAAATGAAAAGGCTGTTTATTGTGAGAAATATAAATCTTAAGTAACAAGTGAGAGAGTTAAATGAGCTTCAAAAATATAAGACAGATTTTCTTTTGTCCAGGCAATGAAGTATCAAATCTACTCACCGCTACTGAAACCAGACTTGAGTTAACGCAGCACTTGTGAACATTAACATGAAGTAATATTAACATGAAGTAATATTAACATGAAGTAATATTAACATGAAGTAATATTAACGTGGATAAAAGCCAGTTTATATACGTGTTGAAAATACGAATTTACATAAATGGCGCCCACTTACCAACACTGCTATTCTTATTTATTCAAAATGAACTCTCTCTAAACCACTTTGCTCTATTCAGTCTTTCCTACATGTGATTCTTTCTTCACGAAATCATGCACGTACACTCATAAGCCCTCGTCCATCTCCTCCTGTACCGTCCGTTAACATCTTACATCCTTCCCTTTCTCTTAAACGTCACATAGAGCTCGCATATTTTGCCAGTTTTTCCTGTTTTCGGCGAGTGTTTCAAATTCATCACTAAACAGGCTTCCCTTAACAATGTCCTCTTTAGAGTTTCACGTGGTAGACCTTTTTTTCATCGGCCTGTTGTGCACCACTTGACAGCTTCTTTTGGTATTCTCTGATTGTTTCTTCTCATCACATGGCCTACGCATATCCTTCTTCTTTTTCTGATCACCCATGACATGTTGTTGTTTACTCATCTGTTTATATCTGCGTTGTTCTTAAATTCGTTTCACTTTATATCAATTATTTTTCTGAGGCATTTATTTTCAAAAGAGTCTAATTTGTTGCCTATATATTTATTTGTTTTCCAGTTTTCGCATGCATAAATTAGGGTGGATATTACATTTTAATTAAATAATCTTAACTTCGTTTTTGTAATTATAACTTTTGAATGCCATATGTATTAAATATTTTTGAAGGACAATTCTGCTTTTGCAATTCTAATTCTAACTTCCTTCCTGGTGTCTCCATCCTTGTCTATGTAGCTGCCAAGTATGCAAATTGGTTTATATCATCAACAGATATTCCTTCTAAGTATATTGTTCCTTCTTGATTAATGAGAAAATTCATATTATTTGTTTTGTCTTTGTTAACTTCAAGACCTACTTCGCTAGCCAAGGAAGACAGGGAAATTGTTTTATCCTGCATCAATTTCACGTTGTCATGATAAGAGTAATGCCATCTGCAAAATTAAGATCTTCTGTTTGGTCCCACTGTACATAATAAACATGTTATTGCGCTTATGACCATAACTCTTTTTACATTACAAGTTATATACCTTGTATGCATGTACGCCAAGCATCTTTCAGCATCCTTCTTGTATATGTAAATAACAACCACGTTTTGTATATCTTGTAACCATGTCCCTTATGTTGAGAAAACATCCTGTATACCAGACTAAGATAGTGTTTGCTGCTTCAGTTGCTACTTTTCTGAGTTTATCAGTTATGTTTTTGAAGTGAATTTCCTCAGTCGTTAGACATCACGTCTTACCATCGACCATATTTCAAAACAAAACAAAACAAAACAAAAAAAAAACAAAAACAAAAAAACAGACGATTGAATGAACAGTGACATCTACCTGTCACTTCTCTAAATCTATCCATGCTTCCTGCGAGATGAGAACTATTAACCAGTTTTCGTTTCCTACTCAGCTTGTTCACTCTTGTTGTCAAGTCTACCATCTTGCGTATCTAGTGAAGTTTGCAGAAGGAACTTATAAAGTCATTATCCTTGTTACACAGTGAACACCTCTTTCATTTGTTGTCCCTTGTCCTGAATTTTGCCATCGGCAGTTTCATGTACTTCATCATCATCAGGTGCCGTGCCGACTGGCGTTGGCTATTATGCTTCTCCAGAGTACCCGATCCTTCATGCAGGCCATCAGTTCAGTTGGTAATCTCCTCTCACATCATCCCGTCAGACTGTCCAGTATCATTTCTCTTGGTCTTCCTCTTGATCTTCTTCCTTCTATTGTACTTCCTCCATGTACTTACATATTCCTTCATGTACTTACCCCCATATATTTCAAGCTCACATATTGTCAGATAAGTCAAGGCATTCTTGATCATCACACGAGAGACTGGTGACGTCACACTCCTAGAGGGTATCTTGTATATGTCTTGACCAGTTAATGCCCTGTCTAGGTAGTTAAACAACTGGTTACCATCCTCACCAAAACTTTCAAGAACAAATCTTTTAAGACGGTCTCCATGCGCTGAAAGTAAATATTACAAGCGAGAAAATTATTATTTTATAAACATCTTCTCGGAGTACACATATTTCTTATACTGTAAAAACATCCATGACTCATCTTAAATAAAATCACTTGTAAAGATAAAAATCGCATTATCTCTCTATCACTATAGGCCTGGGTTGTTCTAGCAAGGTCATTAGAGAAAAAAAATGGAAAAGAAATATTAGGTTTCTGAAAGTTTAAAAAGAACAAGGCACAAACCAAGGAGAAAGAAGAAGATAAACTAGGAAGTACTAAGTCATTTGAAACTTAATGAATAATTAATGGAAAAAATAAGAAATTCACAGGTCGTAGATTTCAGAAATATAAAAAAGCACAGTACAGAGGGATTGAAAAAGATGTGTACAGACTTGTGCTCTAATACAGAGAGTGGTACGATCTAACAAACACAGGCATCTGCAGTTCTTCTGCTGGTATAACCCTTATATTCGATGTTACGGCCCTTTGGATGTCATCAGTGTCGTCATCAAGCGTCCATGCAATGATAACTTTAATTTTGGGAATAGACAATAATCGCAGGGAGACAAATCTATGGAATGGGGTGGATGGTTGAGAACACACACTTGTTTTTGAGCCAAATATGCCTGTACAACTACCGCCAGGTTAGCCGATGCATTATCATGAAGAAGAAGAAAACTGACAGGTGTTGATACTAGGAGAATCCTTTTCAATAAGCGTTTCAAAATACTTAAATAATCTTTGTCGGTGACAATCTGTCCCTCTGGAATACATTCTTTGTGAATAACTCATTTGCTGTCGTAGAAGCACACACATACACACTGTCTTCACTTTCGACTTTTAAAGTCGAATTTGTGTGCCCTTTGGTGATGATGATGACTTCCACTGAGAACTTTGACGTTTCGTTGTGCGATCAGAGCGGAAAATTCGTGTTTCATCCTCTGTAACAATCAAATTTAAGAAATGTTTATTTCTGAGACACCTTTTGATTATATCTTTTGCGTACTCAACACGCTGATGTTTTTAGTCATCAGACAACGAATGTTGTAGAAACGGACAAGCAACATTTTTTTTTCTTGCCCAAATCGTCCACTAATCTTTTACGAATGGTGTCTCGGTTAACACCAAATTCATATGCCATCATCCTCACAGTCAAACAACGATTTTCTTGTATCCGTTCTCTGACTTTTGCAGTGAGTTCCTCATTACGAATAGAAATTGGGCGCCCATGTCTAGTTGCATTTGTCTTTACACCACTTTTGAACCTATAATACAACCTGGATATCTGTGTTGGAGATATAAAATTATCCCCATAAACTTATCGCATCGATCCAGCTGTCTCAATGGCACTTTTTCCGACTTTTAAATAGTATTTAATGTTAGCTTTTTGCTCCATGCTGATTACGTGACAATGTACCTCTGACTAGGTCAACAAAATGCTGTCTTGTTTGTCGTCTGCTTCTCGGGCGATGAAAGCTGACAAATCATAAATGAAGGCCATCAGTTCAGTTGGTAATCTCCTCTCACATCATCCCGTCAGACTGTCCAGTATCATTTCTCTTGGTCTTCCTCTTGATCTTCTTCCTTCTATTGTACTTCCTCCATGTACTTACATATTCCTTCATGTACTTACCCCCATATATTTCAAGCTCACATATTGTCAGATAAGTCAAGGCATTCTTGATCATCACACGAGAGACTGGTGACGTCACACTCCTAGAGGGTATCTTGTATATGTCTTGACCAGTTAATGCCCTGTCTAGGTAGTTAAACAACTGGTTACCATCCTCACCAAAACTTTCAAGAACAAATCTTTTAAGACGGTCTCCATGCGCTGAAAGTAAATATTACAAGCGAGAAAATTATTATTTTATAAACATCTTCTCGGAGTACACATATTTCTTATACTGTAAAAACATCCATGACTCATCTTAAATAAAATCACTTGTAAAGATAAAAATCGCATTATCTCTCTATCACTATAGGCCTGGGTTGTTCTAGCAAGGTCATTAGAGAAAAAAAATGGAAAAGAAATATTAGGTTTCTGAAAGTTTAAAAAGAACAAGGCACAAACCAAGGAGAAAGAAGAAGATAAACTAGGAAGTACTAAGTCATTTGAAACTTAATGAATAATTAATGGAAAAAATAAGAAATTCACAGGTCGTAGATTTCAGAAATATAAAAAAGCACAGTACAGAGGGATTGAAAAAGATGTGTACAGACTTGTGCTCTAATACAGAGAGTGGTACGATCTAACAAACACAGGCATCTGCAGTTCTTCTGCTGGTATAACCCTTATATTCGATGTTACGGCCCTTTGGATGTCATCAGTGTCGTCATCAAGCGTCCATGCAATGATAACTTTAATTTTGGGAATAGACAATAATCGCAGGGAGACAAATCTATGGAATGGGGTGGATGGTTGAGAACACACACTTGTTTTTGAGCCAAATATGCCTGTACAACTACCGCCAGGTTAGCCGATGCATTATCATGAAGAAGAAGAAAACTGACAGGTGTTGATACTAGGAGAATCCTTTTCAATAAGCGTTTCAAAATACTTAAATAATCTTTGTCGGTGACAATCTGTCCCTCTGGAATACATTCTTTGTGAATAACTCATTTGCTGTCGTAGAAGCACACACATACACACTGTCTTCACTTTCGACTTTTAAAGTCGAATTTGTGTGCCCTTTGGTGATGATGATGACTTCCACTGAGAACTTTGACGTTTCGTTGTGCGATCAGAGCGGAAAATTCGTGTTTCATCCTCTGTAACAATCAAATTTAAGAAATGTTTATTTCTGAGACACCTTTTGATTATATCTTTTGCGTACTCAACACGCTGATGTTTTTAGTCATCAGACAACGAATGTTGTAGAAACGGACAAGCAACATTTTTTTTTCTTGCCCAAATCGTCCACTAATCTTTTACGAATGGTGTCTCGGTTAACACCAAATTCATATGCCATCATCCTCACAGTCAAACAACGATTTTCTTGTATCCGTTCTCTGACTTTTGCAGTGAGTTCCTCATTACGAATAGAAATTGGGCGCCCATGTCTAGTTGCATTTGTCTTTACACCACTTTTGAACCTATAATACAACCTGGATATCTGTGTTGGAGATATAAAATTATCCCCATAAACTTATCGCATCGATCCAGCTGTCTCAATGGCACTTTTTCCGACTTTTAAATAGTATTTAATGTTAGCTTTTTGCTCCATGCTGATTACGTGACAATGTACCTCTGACTAGGTCAACAAAATGCTGTCTTGTTTGTCGTCTGCTTCTCGGGCGATGAAAGCTGACAAATCATAAATGAATGTTGCCTCTTTGGGTTCCATGCTTTGCTTCATAGATGGCATTTCTGTTTTTCCAATATAAAATCAGTCTCATTCCTTACTTGTCTGACCTTGTATGAACGTATTTAGAAGCTGAATGAATTATTTAGTACAATGTTTCACGTGATACCAAAGTAACCGTGTACTAGTCTCCAGAAAAACCGCACGTTTGTGCTGACAAAACAGTCAGTTTACTTGGGCTCAGTGTTTTGTGTGGATTGAATTAAATGGTCTAATTGGACTATTACTGTTTGAAGGTAGTGTTACTGATCAAGATACCTAGACTTCCTCCTACCACCCATTTTAACAGTCAAACTTGCCATTTACTGGAATGAACGATTAAACTTCCAACAATATGATGCTCCATAACACTACAACAAAGAAGTGAGATCAGCGCGAGATGAGATTTTCACAGGAAAATGGATAGAACAAAGAGGAGAAATTGAGTTCCCCCCTTCCCTTTAACCTGTCCTCCTGATTTACCACACGTGGATTTCTGACTGTGGGTTAACTTAACGTTGTTTGTCGTAGAAGAACACCCCTGGTCTTCTAACTGTGTGGGATTTAACGTTGTTTGTCGTAGAAGAACACCCCTGGTCTTCTACCTGTGTGGGATTTAACGTTGTTTGTCGTAGAAGAACACCCCTGGTCTTCTATCTGTGTGGGATTTAACGTTGTTTGTCGTAGAAGAACACCCCTGGTCTTCTATCTGTGTGGGATTTAACGTTGTTTGTCGTAGACGAACACCCCTGGTCTTCTACCTGTGTGGGATTTAACGTTGTTTGTCGTAGAAGAACACCCCTGGTCTTCTACCTGTGTGGGATTTAACGTTGTTTGTCGTAGAAGAACACCCCTGGTCTTCTATCTGTGTGGGATTTAACGTTGTTTGTCGTAGACGAACACCCCTGGTCTTCTATCTGTGTGGGATTTAACGTTGTTTGTCGTAGACGAACACCCCTGGTCTTCTACCTGTGTGGGATTTAACGTTGTTTGTCGTAGAAGAACACCCCTGGTCTTCTACCTGTGTGGGATTTAACGTTGTTTGTCGTAGAAGAACACCCCTGGTCTTCTACCTGTGTGGGATTTAACGTTGTTTGTCGTAGACGAACATCCCTGGTCTTCTACCTGTGTGGGATTTAACGTTGTTTGTCGTAGAAGAACACCCCTGGTCTTCTACCTGTGTGGGATTTAACGTTGTTTGTCGTAGAAGAACACCCCTGGTCTTCTATCTGTGTGGGATTTAACGTTGTTTGTCGTAGAAGAACACCCCTGGTCTTCTATCTGTGTGGGATTTAACGTTGTTTGTCGTAGAAGAACACCCCTGGTCTTCTACCTGTGTGGGATTTAACGTTGTTTGTCGTAGACGAACACCCCTGAACTTCTACCTGCTTTGGACATAACGTTGTGTTTCGTAGAGGAACACATCTGAACTTCTACCTGCTTTGGACATAACGTTGTGTTTCGTAGAGGAACACATCTGAACTTCTACCTGCTTTGGACATAACGTTGTGTTTCGTAGAGGAACACATCTGAACTTCTACCTGCTTTGGACATAACGTTGTGTTTCGTAGAGGAACACATCTGAACTTCTACCTGCTTTGGACATAACGTTGTGTTTCGTAGAGGAACACATCTGAACTTCTACCTGCTTTGGACATAACGTTGTGTTTCGTAGAGGAACACATCTGAACTTCTACCTGCTTTGTACTTAACGTTGAGTGTCGTAGAAGACCAGCTACGTTTGAGGCGCTTCAAGTACAAATTGAAACGTCATTGACGTTAGTTCTATTAGAAGCTTTTCGCCGTACACAGAAGTGTCTGGTCTTGGTAACCACCTTGAAAACATGCTCCAATTGTTGAAGTCTAAAATAACCTATATTCATCTTTTTATGCATGTATAAATTAATTTTTTTAAATAGTATAGTTGTTTTAATTGTGTATAAATGCGTGTACATATTTGTTGTATCCCGATGTACAATAATGAACAGAAAACCTGAGAATAAAGTAACATCTTCACAATCGCCCTCTACTTAGAACTGAAGGATAACATATTTTTGTTAACAGTTACTTCAAATAGTTTGGCTCACTGTGCCCTAAAATAAACTGATTGAAATTCATTAACGAACATTAACATTAAGATTAAAGCTGAGGTTAAATATCCTTTGTTAGCATTAATGTAAGCCTGCTATCTATGTTCCGTTGAATCATCCTCGATAAGAAAATCTTGAGGACGTTTTGACATTTTCACAGAAGGACCATCTCTGACTTCTGAAGTGTTATGGGTGGGGATGGCCCTGACGTCTATACTGGGAATTATACATTGCACATGTGATTGTTGACACTTGTATAAATGAGGAATTTGCTGGAGATCACGTGATGTAATCCGCCATGCTGAATTTCTGCCTGGGTAACTTTCCTACATTAGGGCTGGCGTTGTGTTTATGAAGAATTACCCAGGGTCTGTATTAGTCTGAAGAAAGACTGAGTGTACTAAATATCTGGTTCTATTAGTCTGAAGAAAGACTGAGTGTACTAACTATCTGGTTCTATTAGTCCGAAGAAAGACTGAGTGTACTAACTATCATGGTTATATTAGTCTGAAGAAAGACTGAGTGTAATAACTATCATGGTTCTATTAGTCTGAAGAAAGATTAAGTGTACTAACGATCTGGTTCTATATTCGTCTGAAGAAAGACTGAGTGTACTAACTATCTGGTTATATTAGTCTGAAGAAAGACTGAGTGCAATAACTATCATTGTTCTATATTAGTCTGAAGAAAGACTGAGTGTACTAACTATCCTGGTTCTATATTAGTCTGAAGAAAGACTGAATGTACTAACTATCTTGTTCTATATTAGTCTGAAGAAAGACTGCGTGTACTAACTATCTGGTTCTCTATTAGTCTGAAGAAAGACTGAGTGTACTAACTATCTGGTTCTATTAGTCTGAAGAAAGACTGAGTGCACTAACTATCATGGTTCTATATTAGTCTGAAGAAAGACTGGGTGTACTAATTATCTGGTTCTATTAGTGTGAAGAAAGACTGAGTGCATTAATTATCATGGTTCTATTAGTCTGAAGAAAGATTGAATGTACTAGCCAACATGATTCTATTAGTCTGAAGAACGACTGAGTGTACTAACTATCATGGTTCTATTAGTCTGAAGAAAGACTGAGTGTACTAACTATCATGGTTCTATTAGTCTGAAGCAAGACTGAGTGTACTTACTATCATGGTTCTATTAGTCTGAAGAAAGACTGAGTGTATTAAATTTCATAGTTCTATTAGTCTGAAGAAAGACTGAATGTACTAATTATCCTGGTTCTATTAGTCTGAAGAAAGACTGAGTGTACTAACTATCCTGGTTCTATTAGTCCTGAAGAAAGACTGAGTGTACTAACTGTCCTAGTTCTATTAGTCTGAAGAAAGACTGAGTGTACTAACTATCCTAGTTCTATTAGTCTGAAGAAAGACTGAGTGTACTAACTATCCTGGTTCTATTAGTCTGAAGAAAGACTGAGTGTACTAACTATCCTAGTTCTATTAGTCTGAAGAAAGACTGAGTGTACTAACTATCCTGGTTCTATTAGTCTGAAGAAAGACTGAGTGTACTAACTATCCTGGTGCTATTAGTCTGAAGAAAGACTGAGTGTACTAACTGTCATGGTTCTATTAATATGAGGAAAGAGTGAATGTACTAACTATCATGGGTCTATTAGTCTGAAGAACGACTGAGTGTACTAACTATTCTGGATGTACACTAGTCTGAAGAAAGACTGAATGTATTAACTACCCTGTTTCTATTAGTCTGAAGAAAGACTGAGTGTACTAACTATCATGGTTCCATTAGTCGGAAGAATGACTGAATGTACTAACTATCATGGTTCCATTAGTCTGAAGAAAGAAAGACTGAATGTACTAACCATCATGTTTCTTTTAGTCTGAAGAACGACTGAGTGTACTAACTATCCTGGTTCTATTAGTCTGAAGAAAGACTGGATGTACTAACTATCCTGGTTCTATTAGTCTGAAGAAAGACTGAGTATACTAACTATCATGGGTCTATTAGTCTTCTTCAGACTATTAGTCTGAAGAAAGACGGAATGTACTAACTCACAATGTCATGTACATACTGGAGTCCTATCAAAATGCCCCTAAATGACCATCACATACTTGTATATGCCAGAAGTTGAGTAAAATCTCTACAGGTTATCACGTCTCTTCAGAAATACAGAAGTCGCTTCACAATGAAGTTATCTGCGCAGCTAGTTCCACATCCTTCATACGCAGACTGACGAATTTAGATTGGCCAGGTAGAAACTGGACTCGTCTGTGAGTATTAGCTTTCTCTACTGACAAAAACTCAAATAAATGTTCTACCTAGCCCACTACAAGCGATGGACACAGTGACCAGGGGGCACTAGGTCTTATACACTGGGCAACAAATCCTGAGCCTGCTCTCTCTCCTAGTCGCTCAGTATCACATGTGGTTCTGCGTAGAGTAAGGATAATCTTAGCAGTGATGACAGTTGACATAAATCAGCTCTGTCAGACATACAGCGGTCCTGGTGAAGATTACCTACCCATGGAAGTTCATGTCTGGACAAGTCATGGATGCATCAGGTGTTCTAGAATCGGCTCTGTCACACACAAAATGGTGAACGTTGTACACTAAACCTCTTACACAGTGTGGCCTCTTTGTAACATTCCAACAGCCTTCGGTCATTTATCTGTGTTCTTGACATGGAAGAGTTGTTTCAAATGAACATGTAGCTGTCTTTCACAAGCCCTATGAGATTCTTCCAATATAGTTTACACTGTTTGTACGTGAATATTCTAAAGCTCACGTCACATATGCTGTTTTGGAGATATTGGTTTTATAGCGGAGTTCGATGGACACAAAATGAATGAATTTATCGCGAAACAAAATAATGACAGCCTCTCTTATACCTGTGACTATTTACAGTATAAACGATTTTAACTTCTGTCCCCTTAATTTTGAAATAATGCTTATCCAAATTGGAAAGTTATGTATGCCATTTTCAACATACAGTCTATTAGAAAAATATTAACAATCACCTCTAAGTCTCTGAGCATACACTAGTTGTTCTAACACGCGGAAAAAGTAGAGAACGAGTCAATGTGTTTTATTCTTAGATGCACCAGATTCACATTCTGCAAGGCAGTGAGGTATCTGCTAGAGTCTCCCTTCGTGGACAGCAGAATACATTTAGATAGGGCACATTATTACTTCAAATTAAGCGTAGAAAGAGCACACCCGCTTCACGGTGAATTGGGAAAAGTAAAAGGCAAAAGACTGAAGACAAGAAAATCCTGGATGGATCGCGTGGTGGATGTAACCCGTGAAGTGTGACTTCCTGAAAGTACATACTCAGGAAAAAAAAGTAAAATTAGTGTTTAGCACTATGGAGAACTGTTAGTACTAGTCTAACTGTAGATATGTGAGGTCAGAACTTCTAGTCTAACTGTAAATATGTGAGGTCAGAACTTCTACTCTAACTGTAGATATGTGAGGTCAGAACTTCTAGTCTAACTGTAGATATGTGAGGTCAGAACTACTAGTCTAACTGTAGATATGTGAGGTCAGAACTTCTAGTCTAACTGTAGATATGTGAGGTCAGAACTTATAGTCTAACTGTAGATATGTGAGGTCAGAACTTATAGTCTAACTGTAGATATGTGAGGTCAGAACTTCTAGTCTAACTGTAGATATGTGAGGTCAGAACTTCTAGTCTAACTGGAGATATGTGAGGTCAGAACTTCTAGTCTAACTGTAGATAAGTGAGGTCAGAACTTCTAGTCTAACTGTAGATATGTGAGGTCAGAACTACTAGTCTAACTGTAGATATGTGAGGTCAGAACTTCTAGTCTAACTGTAGATATGTGAGTTCAGAACTTCTAGTCTAACTGTAGATATGTGAGGTAAGAACTTCTAGTCTAACTGTAGATATGTGAGGTCAGATCTTCTAGTCTAACTTTAGATATGTGAGGTAAGAACTACTAGTCTAACTGTAGATATGTGAGGTCAGAACTTCTAGTCTAACTGTAGATATGTGAGGTCAGAACTACTAGTCTAACTGTAGATATGTGAGGTCAGACCTACAAGTCTAACTGTAGATATGTGAGGTCAGACCTACAAGTCTAACTGTAGATATGTGAGGTCAGAACTACTAGTCTAACTGTAGATATGTGAGGTCAGAACTACTAGTCTAACTGTAGATTTGTGAGGTCAGAACTACTAGTCTAACTGTAGATATGTGAGGTCAGAACTTCTAGTCTAACTGTAGATATGTGAGGTCAGAACTTATAGTCTAACTGTAGATATGTGAGGTCAGAACTTATAGTCTAACTGTAGATATGTGAGGTCAGAACTTCTAGTCTAACTGTAGATATGTGAGGTCAGAACTTCTAGTCTAACTGGAGATATGTGAGGTCAGAACTTCTAGTCTAACTGTAGATAAGTGAGGTCAGAACTTCTAGTCTAACTGTAGATATGTGAGGTCAGAACTACTAGTCTAACTGTAGATATGTGAGGTCAGAACTTCTAGTCTAACTGTAGATATGTGAGTTCAGAACTTCTAGTCTAACTGTAGATATGTGAGGTAAGAACTTCTAGTCTAACTGTAGATATGTGAGGTCAGATCTTCTAGTCTAACTTTAGATATGTGAGGTAAGAACTACTAGTCTAACTGTAGATATGTGAGGTCAGAACTTCTAGTCTAACTGTAGATATGTGAGGTCAGAACTACTAGTCTAACTGTAGATATGTGAGGTCAGACCTACAAGTCTAACTGTAGATATGTGAGGTCAGACCTACAAGTCTAACTGTAGATATGTGAGGTCAGAACTACTAGTCTAACTGTAGATATGTGAGGTCAGAACTACTAGTCTAACTGTAGATTTGTGAGGTCAGAACTACTAGTCTAACTGTAGATATGTGAGGTCAGAACTTCTAGTCTAACTGTAGATATGTGAGGTCAGACCTACAAGTCTAACTGTAGATATGTGAGGTCAGAACTACTAGTCTAACTGTAGATATGTGAGGTCAGAACTACTAGTTTAACTGTAGATATGTGATGTCAGAACTTCTAGTCTAACTGTAGATATGTGAGGTCAGAACTTCTAGTCTAACTGTAGATATGTGAGGTCAGAACGTCTAGTCTAACTGTAGATATGTGAGGTCAGAACTACTAGTCTAACTGTGATATGTGAGGTCAGAACTTCTAATCTAACTGTAGATATGTGAGGTCAGAACTTCTAGTCTAACTGTAGATATGTGAGGTCAGAACTTATAGTCTAACTGTAGATATGTGAGGTCAGAACTTCTAGTCTAACTGTAGATATGTGAGGTCAGAACTTCTAGTCTAACAGTAGATATGTGAGGTCAGAACTTCTAGTCTAACTGTAGATATGTGAGGTCAGAACTACTAGTCTAACTGTAGATATGTGAGGTCAGAACTTCTAGTCTAACTGTAGATATGTGAGTTCAGAACTTCTAGTCTAACTGTAGATATGTGAGGTAAGAACTTCTAGTCTAACTGTAGATATGTGAGGTCAGATCTTCTAGTCTAACTTTAGATATGTGAGGTAAGAACTACTAGTCTAACTGTAGATATGTGAGGTCAGAACTTCTAGTCTAACTGTAGATATGTGAGGTCAGATCAGAACTACTAGTCTAACTGTAGATATGTGAGGTCAGAACTACTAGTCTAACTGTAGATTTGTGAGGTCAGAACTACTAGTCTAACTGTAGATATGTGATGTCAGAACTTCTAGTCTAACTGTAGATATGTGAGGTCGAACCTACAAGTCTAACTGTAGATATGTAAGGTCAGAACTACTAGTCTAACTGTAGATATGTAAGGTCAGAACTACTAGTCTAACTGTAGATATGTGAGGTCAGATCAGAACTACTAGTCTAACTGTAGATATGTGAGGTCAGAACTTCTAGTCTAACTGTAGATATGTGAGTTCAGAACTTCTAGTCTAACTGTAGATATGTGAGGTAAGAAATTCTAGTCTAACTGTAGATATGTGAGGTCAGATCTTCTAGTCTAACTTTAGATATGTGAGGTAAGAACTACTAGTCTAACTGTAGATATGTGAGGTAAGAACTTCTAGTCTAACTGTAGATATGTGAGGTCAGAACTTCTAGTCTAACTGTAGATATGTGAGGTCAGAACTTCTAGTCTAACTGTAGATATGTGAGGTCAGAACTTATAGTCTAACTGTAGATATGTGAGGTCAGAACTTCTAGTCTAACTGTAGATATGTGAGGTCAGAACTTCTAGTCTAACTGGAGATATGTGAGGTCAGAACTTCTAGTCTAACTGTAGATAAGTGAGGTCAGAACTTCTAGTCTAACTGTAGATATGTGAGGTCAGAACTACTAGTCTAACTGTAGATATGTGAGGTCAGAACTTCTAGTCTAACTGTAGATATGTGAGTTCAGAACTTCTAGTCTAACTGTAGATATGTGAGGTAAGAACTTCTAGTCTAACTGTAGATATGTGAGGTCAGATCTTCTAGTCTAACTTTAGATATGTGAGGTAAGAACTACTAGTCTAACTGTAGATATGTGAGGTCAGAACTTCTAGTCTAACTGTAGATATGTGAGGTCAGAACTACTAGTCTAACTGTAGATATGTGAGGTCAGAACTACTAGTCTAACTGTAGATATGTGAGGTCAGAACTTCTAGTCTAACTGTAGATATGTGAGGTCAGACCTATAAGTCTAACTGTAGATATATGAGGTCAGAACTACTAGTCTAACTGTAGATATGTGAGGTCAGACCTACAAGTCTAACTGTAGATATGTGAGGTCAGAACTACTAGTCTAACTGTAGATATGTGAGGTCAGAACTACTAGTCTAACTGTAGATATGTGAGATCAGAACTACTAGTCTAACTGTAGATATGTGAGATCAGAACTTCTAGTCTAACTGTAGATATGTGAGGTCAGATATTTGCCTTTTTGAGTCTGCTGCGCACTCTCCTGCTCGATCCATTTCTTAAACTTGGAATTTCTATGTTGCACAGAGAAACCTGTTATGAAGCTGCGTCAGGCGGAAGTAACGGTCATGTGCAGTGGTAGTAACTTGTGGTAGGCGCTTATGTCACAATTAGCAGTGGCTCCATTTTGGTTGAAATGGGCTTGAATTCCATGTTATAGTGTTCCTGTAAACACTGATGTTTTCATTTACTGCAGATATCGTTGATCCAGTAGCTAATATCACTACAGTTATTGCTAGCTGTTGTTGGTTCAGTCTCGCCATTGTTGGGATTGTGGAAAAAAAAACATGTTCCTGTTAAAATGTTAGTACTCTCACTTTCATATTTTTGTGTTTTTAGACAATTGTGGGTTATATCTACACACTCACCTTCCTTTTATCTGTGCTCAGTTCTCCCTTTAGGGTCTTTGAAACATGATTTCTCTTCAGCTGCGACTATCTCATCATGAATACTGCGATCCCATTGTAACGTATGAGTAAAGCGAATAAGCGAAGAACACTAACACACAACTGTACGCCAACTTTTATTTGGGTTCACCCAAGAACAAGTGCAGCAGATTATGTTGTCAAAGCGTTAATTAATGAAAACACCAGACCTGATGCCTTTTTTTCATTCAGATACATCGGCGGTAGGAGGTAAGAGGTATGCTTGGGTCTTTGAAGTCAATTCAAATACCAGAACAGCAAAAGAAAGCAGCAGTACCTATGCTGCAACAGCAAGCAGCCTCGCATTGGAAACCATGGCAGCATCAACACTTCTGACGTGGCTCAGGTCACAATACTACACACACGTTTGATCTTTAGCGAATCGATGACCGTGCTAAATGAAATTCAGACTAATTAACTGACTGACTGACTGATTTACTGACTGACTGATTTACTGACTGGCTGACTGACTAACAGACTGGCTGACTGACTGATTTACTGACTGGCTGACTGAGACTGAATGACTGACCGATTTACTGACTGGCTGACTGACTGACAGACTGACTGACTGACTGGATGACTAACTGACTGAATGAATGACTAACTGACTGACTGACTTATTGACTGAGTATAAATTCGGTTCTCTTTGAATGATAAAACTGATGGTGAAAGCATGGCTGAAAAACTGTCCATCACATGACAAATCAAAAAGTAGTTTTTAATGGCATAATCAGCGAGTCAGTCAGTTGCATGTCCTTTGCAGAACTTTGCCTGCCTAACAGTTCTCCTATTGGCCTCTCGGTTGTATGCACGGTGCCCTGCTGCTGATGCAGCCATTTGCAGATTATCATTGAAGTCTTGCAGCCATCTTCGCCTTGGTTTTCCTCTCTTTCTTTGTCCCATTATGTATCATTCCAAGAGGGTCTTCTCTAAATTATCATGACGTTTAATATACTAAAAATATTTAAGTTTTCTATGTTTAATCCTCTTTACTAGCCAGCTTTCTTCAATATTATGTTCTTGTAGTATGGATATATTCTTTTTTGTGTCCATGATGTTTGAATAACTCTTCTGTAACATTTACATTCAAAGACATTTATGTGTTTCACAGCTGTTTTATTAAATGTCCAGGTCTCACAGGCATATGTTGTGATGAGAAAGACGCATATCCTTAAAAAAACTTATTTTTTATTGCATAATATAAGATATTAAAAATAAGAGAATGTCCTTAACTATGAAATAATGCTAACAATAGATCATTGAACACAGTGTATACTAAGTGTTCTACTCTCTGCATGTGATGCAAACATTAGCCGGAAAGTGAAAGCAGCAGAGAGGTCTTTTTTTAATAATAAAAATGAAAGAAGGTATTTCCAATGAAAGATAAATGAAGTTCACAAAGAATTTCCAGAATATCAATTAAAAAACAACCTTAATTAAGACGATGGTGCTATGACGGTGTAGCGGTTAGTGTGCTCCCTTCTTAATCAGAAAGTGGCAGGTTCGACTTTGTAACAGGGCATAATTTTTTTTCGGACACACTGAAGCCACCTCATTCTCGAAATATGGGCACCTGGGGCTTCCATAACAAAACAAAGGCATCGAGGATAGGTGATGGCGACCATATATCAAATGTTGTAGGACCCTAGAAATGTTAAGGCACTTCACAGCCCTGTGGCAAGCAGATGATACTGTTAAGTTAGATAGACGCTTTTAGATATAATTAAAACGCTAAGAACATTGCAATCAAGATTCTGGTCTAAGTGTTGGTCCTTCAAAGAAATTCAAGCTAAATGAAAAGAACAAAGAACCGCAAGCAGTGGAGCACATTTTCCATTGACACTGCCCATATTGTTGAAATACAATCCCCATTCTCCATTGACACTGCGCATATTGTTGAAATATAATCCCCATTCTCCATTGACACTGCCCATATTGTTGAAATACAATCCCCATTCTCCATTGACACTGCCTATATTGTTGAAATACAATCCCCATTCTCCATTGACACTGCCCATATTGTTGAAATACAATCCCCATTCTCCATTGACACTGCGCATATTGTTGAAATACAATCCACATTCTCCATTGACACTGCCCGTATTGTTGAAATACAATCCCCATTCTCCATTGACACTGCGCATATTGTTGAAACATAATCCCCATTCTCCATTGACACTGCGCATATTATTGAAACACGATCCTCATTCTCCACTGACACTGCGCATATTGTTGAAACATAATCCCCATTCTCCATTGACACTGCGGATATTGTTGAAATACAATCCCCATTCTCCATTGACACTGCGCATATTGTTGAAATACAATCCCCATTCTCCATTGACACTGCGCATATTGTTTAAATACAATCCCCATTCTCCATTGACACTGCGCATATTGTTTAAATACAATCCCCATTCTCCATTGACACTGCGCATATTGTTTAAATACAATCCCCATTCTCCATTGACACTGCCCATATTGTTGAAATACAATCCCCATTCTCCATCGACACTGCGCATATTGTTGAAATACAATCCCCATTCTCCATTGACACTGCGCATATTGTTGAAATACAATCCCCATTCTCCATTGACACTGCGCATATTGTTGAAATACAATCCCCATTCTCCATTGACACTGCGCATATTGTTGAAACATAATCCCCATTCTCCATTGACACTGCGGATATTGTTGAAACACGATCCCCATTCTCCATTGACACTACACATATTGTTGAAACATTATGCTCATTCTCCATTGACACTGCGGATATTGTTGAAACACGATCCCCATTCTCCATTGACACTGCACATATTGTTGAAACATTATGCTCATTTTCCATTGACACTGTCAGGTTTTCTTGTATGTGTTGGTCTCCATCTAATACAAAAACTAATTTTCAGTTGTGAACTTCACTGACTCAGTCTGATTAATCTTAGAAGTGGATTGACACCTGCTACAGTAACAACTGAAGTTCACTGTCACATCATAGATATGTGATCGACTGCCTTTTCCTACTTTGTTCATGATGTGTGTTATATACGTTTTTAGAATCAACCAAATAATTTTTATGTTATTAGAAAAAAAAAAATGCATACTAAACACTTCAACATTGTTCTTGCATAATTAATCATTTTCCAAAGTTCACACAGTGCACAGAATAAGAGGACATTAATGCTGCAGAAGACACCTAAATGTATTACTTACCATCTGCTCTGTTGTATAAAACGTATCTGGTCACTCTCTGTGGCTTAGAAAACCTGACAGCCCAGTTATTGCCAGTGTCACTGTCCCGTGTATGAGAGCAGGGGTATCCATTTTTATAAAACTCCCCAGACGTGTCCCCATCTACAGCTTTGTCTGATGTGAAAGATATGCCCTTATTTCCGGTCAATGATGTCAGTTCCCAGTAAGTAGATGACTGTGACGTGCTTTGTTTCAGTGCCACGTTACGACCTGGAAGTTCAATCAAAACAAATAAATAAATTAAAGGGACATAATTATTTATATTCAAGTATAATTAAACAAACACGATTTGTTTAGCATTCATTTTTTCTTTTTTTCCCACATTTACCTGTGCCACAAGAGTGTGCATGTGATTTAGACTTGTATGACTTTTGAAAGGTTTTATTTTATGTTTGCAAAAATTAAAATGTGAATTATTCAAATCTGTGATAGCTAGTAATTTGTTAAACGCACCTTATATAGTTTTAAAGAAATGGAATATGTGAGGATATCTATCTAAACATCTATTTTTTATGTTCTTGTTAAAGTGAGAAGACTGTGATTTGTCTGTTCCAATTCTTAAAATATTTCTAACGTCGCATCTTTCACTATTCTCAAAACATTTTCATTTCAATCTTTTTTTTTTGGGGATAGTTTAACACTTCTTAATGAACTATGGTGGCGTTTCTTTTTGTTCCTCGTACAGAAGGCGCCAGAGTTTCCTAACTGCGTTCTTTCTTCGCTTTTCAGTTATAATCATCCCTTACTCACTCGTTAATGGTTCGCTTTTTCGTCATGTTTTACCGTCGACACTGACACACGTATTCTATTCCATGGTTGCCTGTCACATTTAAGAAAATGGTCACCATGACAACCGACAGTTAGCGTCGGCACTGACGTCATTAATGTAACCTTTAAACTTACACTGGTCGTCATTTTGAAGGATCTAGGTTAGGATATCAAACTCTGTCGCCAACAGAACCATTTTTTTCTGTGTGTTCCGAAGCTGTTCAGAATAGTGTAAGCAAGAAGTGATATTTCTGTCACGTGGACAGAACACTGGCTAATCTTGGTATCTAGTGGTACAGGCTTATTATCTCGTGGTATAGAATGCTTTGTGTGTCTGTGGCGAAGTGGTTAGTGCACTGGTCTCTCATGACGAAGGTTGGGTGTTCAAATCCGGCCGGAGTACCCCAGTCACCCAGCTGTAGAAATGTGTACCCGACTTCTTTTTTATTTGGGGAAGGAAAGGCGTCCAGGCATCATACTGACCATATCACCCTATAGTGTGCTGACAGGTCAAGGAAAATATGGGCACTAACACCATATCCCTATGTGTCTCTAAGGCAAGACAGGATTACCTTTACTTTTTATTACATTGAGTACAAACATACTACTGCGATACATATCTATGTTTATATAATGACAAACGATTTCGGAAACAATTATGACTTTTGTGTACAAACCGATCATACAACAGGGTGTGAACCTACTACAGTGAATACAGACCTATTACTATGAAAATAAATATATTTACTGAACTTGACAAAAGAAGGCGAAATATAATATAAGCATTACCATACAAAATGGCGTGTAAGCAAATTTGATGGAGATATGTTAAACAAAACGTTGAAACTTTTAACATGTGTAAATATCGTTGTAATTTGGATTATTATTGAATAACTATACTTGTATATAGAACATAGAAGGGAATCATTGTTAAAATACAAAAAAAGGGCAACCTTAGTGACTGTAACAACTGGAGAGGAGTAACCTTAATATCAGTTGTGTCAAAAGTATTTTGCAAGGTCATTTTGAATAGACTCAAAGATATAGTGGATATTGCAATGAGAGAAGAACAAGCAGGATTTCGAAAAGGGAGAAGCTGTCTCGACCAGATCTTTACTCTCAGAATAATACTTGAAGAACATATTGAAAAGCAGAAACCATTAATACTGAATTTCATAGATTTTAAGAAGGCATTTGATAGCATACACAGAGATTCATTATGGAGAATTTTATGTCTATATGGAATACCATCTAAAATTGTCAACATCATTAAGGACTTATACAATGGATATGGTTGTGCAGTCAAGACAGAAGAAGGGATGAGTGAATGGTTCCAGATTGAAACAGGCGTGAAACAAGGATGTATACTGTCTCCTTTACTTTTTGGGATTACAATAGACTTCATAATGACAAAATGCTGCAAAGGTAACACAGGTATTGACTGGGTACATGGGACCCAACTAGAAGATCTTGATTTTGCTGATGACATAACTCTTATCAGTAATAATGTGAATTCCATGCAAGAAAAAACAGATAGCCTATCTTCACTGGCTAGCAAAATAGGACTTGAAATTAACAAGGACAAAACAAAAATAATGAAAATTCCCATCAATCAAAATGGAAAAATACACATAGAGGGGACAGATATTGAAGAAGTCAATCAATGTGCATACCTTGGCAGCTACATAGACCAGGATGGTGACACAAGAAAGGAAGTTAGGATCAGAATTGCAAAAGCAGCATCAATCTTCAAGAATCTTGAGAACATATGGAATTCAAAAGTTATAAGCACAAAAACCAAGTTAAGACTATTCAATTCAAATGTAATATCCACCCTCATTTATGCATGCGAAAGCTGGAAAACAACTAAAGAAATAGAAAAGAAATTAGACTCTTTTGAAAACAAATGCCTAAGGAAAATACTCGGCATCAAGTGGAATGAATTCAAGAACAATGCAGAGATAAGACAGATGACTGAACAACAACCAGTCTCACGGGTGATCAGGAAAAGGAGATGGACATATGTTGGTCACTTGATGAGAAGAAATGATCAGAGAATCCCAAAACAAGCTATCAAGTTGAACACAACAGGCCGAAGAAAAAGGGGCAGACCGCGTGAAGCTCTGAAGAGGACATTATTAAGAGAGGCCAAGTTAACAGGCATAAAATCCTTTGTTGAGGTTGAAAGACTCGCCGAAGACAGGAAAAATTGGCGAACTACTTTGCGAGCCCTATGTGACGTCTAACGGCACGGGAAGGATATAAGATATAAGATAAGATAAGATACTTGTATATGTGTAGTTGTTATGATGCACTTTTAACTATGTTTCTGCATGCTAGAAATAATGCCACTACTTGAATCAGTTCATGTGAATTAATTGCATAATATTCATCACATATTCCAGGCATGATTATTTGTGTGTAGTTGTATAGTGGAGTCGACTTTGTTGACTTGAGAGAATAAGAGTGGGAATAAGAATTGGAATAAGACTGTGAATAGTTAAGTGACTAATGAAGCTTGGGATGACTGGAAATATGGAATGGGGAATTTGAGTAAAGAGAGAAGTGTTAATTATTAATTATGAGAATAATTAATTATTGGAGGCGTCTAAGGTAAGAGACAGACTCAGGAGAATAAATATCAATTAATTAGGTTTTAACGCACAGCAGTAATTTAAAATAAAACCAACAGAAGAAATAAAAAATGGGTTTATCATACGACAGCAAATTAAAATACACCAAAAGTCCTTACAGGACGGAATAGTCATAGATAGATAGATCGATAGAGAGATGGGGGAGAGAGAATGATACAGAGAGAAATTGAAGTAATAACATATAATAAGTAAGAGGATAAAAAAAATTGTCACCGATTGAGAGAGAAGAAGAGGAATAGAACGGAATGGAAACGACCTTTATCTGCTGCAATGAACCTTAATGTCTCGGAAAACTGAAAAAGAATAAGAAGAAGAAGAATATAATAAATAACTTCAGACTCTTCTTTGTCTGTATATTCAAGTTACGCGAAGTACTAACTACAGATCTAATCGCGGACCACCATGAATGATAGTAATAAAAGTATTAGTAATAGACGCATTAAGCACTCCCCATTTATATTGTACATATAATCACCATAAAATGTACAATTAGAATTCAATGTAAACTATATACTAAATAGAGATCAACAAATTCCTATTTATGTATACAATATATCTTTTAGAAATGTTCTGCCGCTTATCTTTAAATGTTCGCTCATAATATCGTGTGTTTAGATTTGTGATAATACTCGTAATGACACATACATGTATCGATGAAGCTAAAGAAACCAACAAGATTAGCAATTTGCAAGAAAAGTTAAAAATGACAAAAATTGTACAAACTGGCCAAAGCTTGTAAAACATTTGATGCAACTGTTAAGAATAGTCCCCAAGTTTAACAAGAAGTAAAACATTTACATCAATGCAAACTAATCTCAGTAGATAGCGGGATAGTTTTAATTGGTGAGACAGAAACAAAAAACTTTTAAACGTGTGGATATATCAATGTACTGAAACTTCCTGCTTCAGTGTGTGATTAGTAAACAACTTACTCGCGCTTGGTCAACTTATTTCAACCTGGAATAACATACACTTAAAAATTCGATGTCCTGGAAGAGGATAAGTTAAGGTGTATGCATGTACAAAGAAGCGTTTTCTTTTATTACTTATAATATAATTCAATCATCAGCCTGCAACACAACTACCGAGTGTGAGAGTACATGCGCTAAAACTAGTCAAGTCTTGAATTAGAAAGGAATTACTGCCGAATATGAAGAAATTCGTCACAACAGGAAGTGGTTTTGACGAGAGAGGAATATCTCGGGAGATATTGACGCGACAGTAGAGATTGTAAATACATTAATTTTAAAAGAAGGGTGAATAACAAGATTTATTAATGTTGTTGGTGGTTGGGGGGAGCATTTATCTCATCTCTGATCAGTATTACTTCGAGTTCTCAATGGGAAAGATGTACATTCATGTGGTATATTTTCCACAGGTCAACTGTTAATGGAATATAAGTAATGTATTAGCAACGTTTGTGGCAGTATATTATTAAGTTCATTCAAAAGAGAAGTAATAAACTTTAAATGTAAGGGTGCTTGGTTTAATCACTTGTAATACTGATTTTCTTTTTTTTTTTTTGTCCACATGAGAAAACTGGGTAAAGCTGGGGCGACCATCCCCAACCCAGCGAGTTACAGGTGGCGGATGGTGAAAGTCCTCCAGATGTGGAGGATCCCTGTGAATAAGGAGTTGTCCAAATAAGCAGGCGCGGACCAACTGGCGGTAGACTCAGAGAGCGAGGAGGGGTAGTAGGTGGCTCTACTACTCCTATAAAGTGCCTCAGGTGCTCAGTGAAGGGAACAGCAGTCGGGTCAGAGGCGTCTTAAAACGTCTCGCTCCCGCTGCCTTGCGGGTAGGACAGGGGGTCCAAAGGCTAGCGCAAAATCCGTACACAAACCAATAGAAGGCAACGGGAAACCACTGTTGTAGTTCCCAAGAATAATTATGCTTGAACAGAATAATCGATTCATCATGAACGACGTTAATGGATGTTCCACTGGAACAGCCTCGTCCGGTAGGGCAGCTCACGAGCCACAAATGGGGCCAGATCGTCATCAAGTTACTGGTGGCAAATCTAACAAGTTCAAAATAGAAACATGGAATGTTAGAACTTTATTCCAGGCTGGAAAATTAGAAAATGTAAAGATGGAAATGGAAAGGATGAAGATCAACATATTAGGAATAAGTGAAGTTAGATGGACACCTGTCCATCTAACTTCACTTATTCCTAATATGTTGATCTTATATCATATATCATATATCTAATATGTGCAGGGAAGATAAACTCAGATAAATATACAATAATATATTCAGGAAGTGAGAAACATGAACGAGGAGTAGGAATTATATTTGATGAACAAACAGCAAGGACAATTGTAGGATATTTGAACATCTCGGACCGAGTCCTGCTAGCCCAACTGAAAGGACAACCAATAAACATAAATAGTATACAAGTGTACGCTCCAACATCTGAAAGTTCTGGAGAAGATGTACAGCTATTTTATAATGATATAGAGACAGAACTAAAACACACAAAGTCACATGAAGTTACCATAGTCATGGGAGATTTTAATGCCAAAGTTGGTAAAGGAAGAACTTCAGACTTCGTTTGTGACTATGGACTGGAGGAGAGGAATGACAGAGGTTTGTAAATTAATTGAATGGGCAAGAATACACAGCATGGTTGTAGGAAACACCTGGTTTAAACAACATCCTCGAAGACTGGCAACGTGGTGCAGCCCAGACAAAAAACGTTTAACCAGATAGACTACATATTAATCAACAAACGATTCCGCAATGCATTACAGACAACAAAAACTATGCCAGGAGCTGACTGCAATAGTGACCATGATCCACTCTGTGGAAAAGTTAGAATAAAGCTAAAGAAAGCAGGCAGAAAAGTGAGAAACATCAAACTGAATACAGAACTTCTTAAAAATGAACAAGAACTGCGATAACAATACAAAATTATTATAACAAATAGATACAATGCAATAGCAAAGATAAATAGTATGGATGAACAATGGGAAATGTTAAGAGATTCTATCCACCAAACCGTTAAGGAGATAATACCATAAAAAGAATCCTCTAAAAATAAATGGATGACAGACGACATCTTAGGACTGATGGACAAGAGGAGGAGGAGTAAAAATAACAAGGAAAAATATAGCAAGATAAATAAAGAAATAAAACGCAAATACAGAGAAGCAAAAGAATGCGGTTAAATGAACAGTGCACAAAGATAGAGGTCTCTCATAATAAAGACAAAGAAAACATGCACAAACGAATTAATGAACTCACAGGCAGGAAAACAAAACATACCACAGGATGCCTGAAATCGAAAGAAGGTTAAATGTTAATGGGAAAAGAAGACATTGTGGACATGTGAACAGAGTATATCGGTGAGCTATATGGAGGAGAAAGGCCAGAATTAACACCAGATAATGAAAACTGTGAGGGACCACCAATACTTGAAGATGAAATCATAGATGCCATCAAACACATGAAGAAAGGAAAAGCGACTGGGCCTGACAATATAACAATATAAGAAATAGAGGCACTAGAGGAGACATGAATAAAAATAATAACCAAGTTACTGAAAGACATTTACAGCAGTGGTTATATTCCCAGTGACATGATTAAATCCATGTTTATAGCACTACCAAAGAAACCAGGTGCAAAGGAATGTGACGACCACCGGACTATCAGCCTCTCATGTCACATAACGAAGCTATTTCTGAGAATAATTATGAGAAGAACAAGGAAAAAGACAAAAATAGAAATAGCAGATGAACAGTTTGGATTTGTTGAAGGAAAGGGAACACACAATGCCATTTATGCTTTACGAACACTAACAGAAAGAGCTTTAGAAGTACAGAAAGATCTATACTTATGCTTCATTGAGTACACCAAGGCATTTGACAAGGTGAAACATAATGAAATTATTAAAATGCTTGAAGACACCAATATAGACAGCAAACACCTGAGGATTGTAAAACATCTATACTGGCAGCAAGAAGCAGCAGTTCGAATTGAAAACAGAATAGGAAAATATCAACCTATAAAACAGGGGGTGCTATAAGGACGTGTAATGTCTCCAGACCTTTTTTCTCTGTATAGCGAGATTATTCTAAGAACAATCATCACAGAACCAGGCATAAAAATTGGAGGATACAATATTAACAACCTTCGGTATGCTGACGACACAGTACTGATAGCTGAGAACCAACAAGACCTGCAAAATCTCTTGTATAAGGTCACCAAACAAAGTGAACAAAAAGGTCTTACTTTGAAAATCAAAAAGACAGAGACTATGGTTATATCTAAGGAACAGAATCCACCAGCATGCAGTATTAAATTAAACAGAACTATTCTAAAGCAGGTGCAGAAATTCAAATACCTTGGAGCAGTAATAACTTCAGACGGGAAATGCAGAACAGAAATTAGGAACAGAATAGGCCAAGCAAAGACTGCATTTCAGAGAATGAGAAACATATTAACTAACACATCTTTATCAGCGAATGTAAAAAACGAGTCCTAAAATGCTATATTGAACATATCTTGTGATATGGAAGTGAATCATGGACAATAGGCAGGTCTGCACAAAAATCACTGGAAGCAGCAGAAATGTGGTTTATTAGAAGAATGTTGCGAATCCCCTGGACAGCAAAAATAACTGATGAAGAATGTATGAGAAGAGCTAGAGAGACAAAAAACGAAAAAAAGAAAGAGACAATGTACTTTCATAGGACATGCAATGAGAAGAGGGGGCATTGAAAATATTATAACAACAGGAAAAATAGAAGGAAGAAGATCAAGAGGAAGACCAAGAGAAATGATACTGGACAGTCTGACGGGATGGTGTGAGAGGAGATCACCAACTGAACTGATGGCCTGCATGAAGGATCGAGTACTCTGGAGAAGCTTAATAGCCCACGCCATTCGGCACGGCACCTGATGATGATGATGATGACATGAGGATGTTAGTTAGCTCAGGTAACCTTGACTGATAGTGTACATTTGCACGGGATAAGCGAGCTTAGGTTAGGAAAAAGTTAAAATGTCAACATTGGAATGTCAACAAACTAAATTTAGTATTAGAGATTTTAGTTGTTAGGAAATTGTTTGTATAAGAAAATAAAGGTAATAAAAACATGATTATTTATGTGTAGTGATCTTTGCTTCATGTTCGAATATTCGGGAATCATGAGAAGATTTACTATGGACTATTTAAACTTAAGTACGTTTTTTGAAGGGAAGATTTTTTAGTAATTTTGCTGAATAGTCATTTTTTTGCAAGTAGTCAGTTCCAGTGATCTAGTAGACTCAGTTTCAGTTATGTAGTAGACTCAGATTCATCTTGTTATCTTTTATGACAGGTTTTCTTTGTCAGTGAAATGTAAGCTGTTTAGTAGTGATTGTCATTATCAGGACAGAACTGTATTGTACTGGCTTCCAACTTTTGGAAGATATGTGTGTTCTGGATATTTATTGGAAAGTCACTAATTTGTAAGTAGTTGATTATAGCAGTCACTAGTTATCAGACATTTCTTCCCCATGACGTTGATTACGCGCCTAGGAAGTTCTTGTAATATTTGCTGATTCAACCGGAAGGCGAGAGTTAAGGTGTTTCGATGCAGAAGCAAGTGGTTTGTCCCTCGAGCGAAGAATGTAAACGGCTAGTCAGCCAGGTTCGTGCTAACGATGCAGTACGGTTGTGTCGACCGATGGTCTCGAAATTGGCCCATCTCTCACAAAAAGTATTGGTTCTGCAGTATGTACTGTGCGTTTGTTGTGGGTGACTGGGCTCTCATCTCGTTCGCCAGAGCAGAGAGAGCCTCCGGCCGCCTGTTAAAGGAAGTGAAACGCCGCCGGAGTCGAAAGGGATCCGCTCTGAGCAGAGCGCTGTCTCCCTTGCCCCGCGTCGGTCTGTCGGTAGATATCCGACTAAGGTTCGGTGAAGAAAGCTATCTGGTTGATCCTGCCAGTAGTCATATGCTTGTCTCAAAGATTAAGCCATACATGTCTAAGTTCACACTGTCTCACGGTGAAACCGCGAATGGCTCATAAAATCAGTGGAGGTTCCTTAGATGAGACGATCCTACTTGGATAACTGTGGCAGTTCTAGAGATAATACATGCTTACCAAGCTCCGACCCTCGTGGAAAGAGCGCTTTTATTAGTTCAAAACCAATCGTCGTTGCCCTTCGCAGGGCTCGGCGTCCCAACTGGTGACTCTGGATAACTTTGTGCTGATCGCATGACCTTCTGTGCCGGCGACGCATCTTTAAAATGTCTGCCCTATCAAATGTCGATGGTACTTGACATGCCTACCATGTTTGTAACGGGTAACGGGGAATCAGGGTTCGATTCCGGAGAGGGAGCATGAGAAACGGCTACCACATCCAAGGAAGGCAGCAGGCGCGCAACTTACCCACTCCCGGCACGGGGAGGTAGTGACGAAAAATAACAATACGGGACTCTTTCGAGGCCCCCTAAGTGGAATGAGTACACTTTAAACACCATTAACGAGGATCTACTGGAGGGCACGTCTGGTGCCAGCAGGCGCGGTAATTCCGGCTCCAAATAGCGTATATTAAAGTTGTTGCAGTTAAAAAGCTCGTAGTTGGATTTCAGGCGCAGGCGGGCAGTCCGGCTCGCGCCGGTTCACTGCCCATTGTCTCCTGCCCTACCGTCTGCCGGCTCTCTCCCGCGGGTGCTCTTCGCTGAGTGTCCCGGGTGGCAGGCGCGATTTCTTTGAAAAAATTAAAGTGTTCAAAGCAGGCTCCAGCTGCGTGAATAATGGTGCATGGAATAATGGAATAGGACCTCGGTTCTATTTTGTTGGCTTTTGGAACTGGAGGTCCGCTGCTGGGGGGATTCTTCAGCTGCCGTGGGTGGAGCGGTGCTCCTCCCGGCCAATGAAGAAAGGTGCAATGGCGTTGCCGCGCAGTACCACTGCGGAAAAGGTAGTAGAAAGGATAAAGCTAAGCAAACAGTCAAATCACGGCACCTCTGGTCTGGAGATCGGCCACGTCCTGAGTGCAGTCATATCGTGGGGAATGCATGAACCGGCTGATCGCAGAGGTTAAGACGCTGCTGGCGAGACTCTTCGAATGTCGAGCGTGGAGTGAAGCTTCTCCCGGTCAAGGAAGAAAATGGGGAAAAGAAATAAAGGTTGCTGTGCGGCGTCGATATGAAAAGGTGGTGGAAAGGATAAAGTGAAATTTAATCGGCATGTCCAGTAGTATTGGTGCGAGAGCTACACATACCACGTCGCCTTTGCTCTAGAGGCCGGCCACGTCCGAAATACACCCATACTGGTGAAATATGCCTAAATCGGTTCATAACAGTGGTGAAACTTGAAGGCTACGCATGTTGGGTTACCTCTGCTGTAGAGGTCGGTCACGTCCCAAACACGCCCATACTGGGATAAAATGCCTTAACCTAGGGGTGGAAGTCATTAGTGGCGAGGATTCGTCCTCCTGGACAAAAGCTCCATCCTGGTCACAACTAGGAAGCTGAAGTCGGAGACACTGGACCAGAGCAGTCTAGATAGGCAACCACTTCTCACCCGGTGGGGATGTTTGCGTATTTTAATCACGCTGAGGTTTTCCGGTGAGAAAGTCCAACTCTGGACTGGATGGGCATCAACCTCTCACCCGGCGGTGATACACGGGTATCTCAAAACACGTCGAGGTTTTCCAGTGAGAAAGTCCAACTCTGGCCTGGGTGGGCTGCCACCTCTCACCCAGCGGGGATGCACTGTAATCCTAAACACGTCGAGTTCTTCTGGTGAGAAGAACTCTAGATTACACTGGTGCAACGAAAACTACGGTGTCACGCAATCCCGCCTCAGAGACCCACCAAGAGTACAGGCTAAAGCCCTGCGATACTCTGAACCTCTTGTGGTCCTCTCGGGGATCCCATGTGTTCCTTTCGGGGACCACACAGGAGACCACGGGACCTAACTAGGACCACAGACGTAAATTCATTAGGATCACAGTGCGGTCTTTGTGGTAGAAGCGAACGAAGAAGAAGAAGCTGATTCAACCTGCCATGTTGTCAACTCGTTCTCTTTTCTCATCTCTATTTTTCATAGTTCATTTTTTCATTCAATAAATGTTTTGATGTGTATCCTTGTAGTTGGACTGTTATTATCTTCATGGTGTTTTCTAGCTTTTAGTCTTGTCCAGTGAGTGGGAAGTCCTGTCAAAGTTTTCATACGTGACACTGTCATTTTGTTGTAGCAGTTGGCATAGTTGTTGTGTCACTCGGGGTGTACCATAGTGACAAGATTGCCTTTTTGGTAGACTAGTGTTACCAACTCTTTCCGGCAACAACACCATGTAAGTCTATCTAAATACAGTGAAAGTCCACAACATTCTATTTGATGCCTTTGAGACGTCACAGATTTACAGTAATATTGCTTTAGTGGTGCCCTGCTGGCACGTCAGTACTTGTCCTAGAAGGATACGCCTTTACCTTCTCGATGTGATAGTTATTAACTAGCCATGATTCGTGATCCATAAGGCATGGATCACCTCAAGATGTTTGTGAGTGAAAGCGAACTATTAAGAGTGTATCAGGAGCCGATTCTGCATCGTTTATGAACAGATTGGGAGAACATTTGTGCAGGCAAGATTGGCGACGGAGAGAAGATGGGGAAAGTCAAGCATACATCGATCTTCCATACTAATCCTTAACACAGGAAAACTTCTATACCATCCATTCTTTGAACTCTTGCTTGTTTCTCTACGTATATTTTTAGACCTTCTCCCTAAACTTTTCTCTTCGTCGCCTTCTTTGACCGTTGTGACGTCACTCTTACACGTCATCAAAGGCGGCCTTTCATCAAGCGTGTTTCTGTGTCAGTATACTTTAGGTGAGAAACCATTCTGTTACATGTATTTTCCAGACCAAACCAGACACAATGTTCCTCTAAGCGAAGCACTTTCCAGGCGAAAGCTTTAAGTCATTTAATATAAAGAAGGCTAGAGAAGGAAATGTATCAAGGAAAGAATATTCGTGACTAGGAAAGCTGGTCTGAGAGAAGTAAGACATGACCAAAATCACATACGTGCAGGAAGAAGCAGCTATCACAGTTACCGCAGGTGCAGAAATGTATTATGCACAAGTTAGTTTTTTTTTAATATAGAAGATGGTAACTATAACAAGGCACATATTTTCAGTATAGATGAAATGGATCAATACTGAAAGAAAATGACATCTAAGTTTTTCATAGACGAAGAGGAAAGGGAGTAAATGGAGCTGGCAACTCCAAGATAAGGTATACGGTGATTTACCTTATATATAATTTAAACGCTAGTCTTCAAAAGCTTGGATGACAGATTTTATTTCCATCTTAGTTCTAATTATCTAAAGCCTGCAGTTAAGGCTTGCTGCGAGAAACTGTTGATAACTCTTTAAATCAGACCTCAAGCGGTGGTTGCCGCCTACAAAGAAATTAATGTTGCTTGCCTCCCTATTAACATAAGTTCATTGCTATAGAGAGTAGATCAGTGTGTGACTGCATCATTCAAATGATTGCGTTATCGAAGGAGGTCTCTGGCAAAAGCTACAGCTGTATTCAGTGCTGATGTTTCTAGGCGTTCAAAGTAAAATAGGAGGGAGATTCAAATACCAGGCAACAAACACTTTAATACCGGTAAAAACTTTGAACAACTGAACGTTAACGGTTACATGACTTCTCTACACAATTTCTACGCATTTCTTGTATCCTTCCACTATTTCCTTCACTCGTTGGGAGAAAATCTTTCTGGCTGAGCCGGAGTTTAGGTCTGCACTGAGTCCTTAAGCTAATCACCAGAGGTAAGCCTGACACAGCGTATAGTTTCTAAAGTGCACCAGAAACGTGACAATCACATTTCGCCAACAAAGGGGTGTAAGGGCAATGCAGGTAATCAAATCATAGGGTCGCATTGTCTCTACTTTTGTGGACGCTGCATAAGAGGTGGACTGTCATGGTTGTAGTATCAACATTATTTTTTAAAAGCATTTCCTTTTTTCAGTTTCTAAACAAAGTAAGATACGTTGCACTGCTCACTGCTTGTCAGTGTTCCTGAACATGCGTCAAAACATGACATTTCAAGCCCCCCCCCCCCCCCTCCTCCAGAAGGCCAGCATGACTTTCTTGGCTGGGAAATGTTTGCATTTCTTCTTTACTAGAGAAAACGGAAGTTTCCACTGTATGTTTTGTCCCTTACTTTCTCCAGTTTCCAGGGATAGACTTGAATTCTCGTCGCCGGTGACAGTCCACTCAAAAACACTGGAAACTTTCTCATAAAGAAAGGAATTTCACTATGATACGGTGTTCAGCCTTAGTATAATCCGGACACAAAGCTCATATTTACCCTGGCTTCAACTAGATTAAGGTATACCAACAAGGAAGGTTCATCATCCTTGGATTCAAATAGACTAAAGGATATCAACAAGGAAGGTTTATCATCATTGGATTCAAATAGACTAAAGGATATTAACAGGGAAGACTTATCATCAGCCGTTGTGAACGTGGTCTGTTGTGCTGCAGCGTTTATTAGTTGTGGTCACGTGACAGTTTTCAAACTGCACTTTCGTTTTTATTCTCTCTCGTACATTAAAAACATTTGTGAAGGCTTCAGTAATTTAGTTGACATTAAAATAACGAATGGCATGAAGTGAAGTGGTATGAATGGGGTATGGAAGAAGTATGAACAGGGTATAAAAGGGGGTATGAAAGGGGTATGGAAGAAGCTTATTCCCATTATTATGGAGGATTGTGAAGTCTTTGAGGCTTCAGTGGCTGATATCACAGAGAATGTAGTTCAGTGGCTGATATCACAGAGAATGTAGTTCAGTGGCTGATATCACAGAGAATGTAGTTCAGTGGCTGATATCAAGAGAATGTAGTTCAGTGGCTGATATCACAGAGAATGTAGTTCAGTGGCTGATATCACAGAGAATGTAGTTCAGTGGATGATATCACAGAGAATGTAGTTCAGTGGATGATATCACAGAGAATGTAGTTCAGCTGCTGGATTTGGAAGCTAATCCTGAACACGTTAGACTATTGCGTATCTTTTATGAGCAGGCCTTAACAGACGGAGATCTTCAAACTGAAGAGTAAAGTAGGTTGCTTCTTTAAGAGGAGTATCATCATAAATAAGAGCTGTAACTACTAGAGTAAATGAGGAAGAAATCGGCAAATAAGACTAAAATTATATTTTGGGAAATGACTGATACCAAAATTTGATAGAAATGCAATGTAAAGGCATTGCTACAAAACTCAGTACCCTGATATAAAGACATCGTTAGATGAAGAAGAAAGACTTCAATGTAAGAAACTTCACTGCTTTCTTACTTCGAAACGTCACCTTCAGAGCTATCTCCATTCACCCCTAAACTTTCAGATTTAGAACTGGTAACATGTCCCTGTAAGATCTCCAGCAGAGTCACCTTCTTCAGAACGAATGAGAATATCTTCAATTTTCTATGACGAAGCTGAGGTTCAACATTTTACTGACTCTTTTAAAACAATACACTTTCATTTCTTCTTTCAAAATACTTGAAATATTGAACGGTAAGTTTCGGTTGTTTTTGTTTCTCTATGTTGTAGTTTTGCATATTTAAAAATAAGCTTTGGTTTATTTATGTTTTTTTCGCTTTTGCACACACTTGCAAGTGAGATTTAGTGAGTTATTTACTTTTTTCAGTGGCCAAACAGAGGCTCTACTTCGTCCTTCGTTGATTTTCGCTACTAGTCAAGGCTCTAACTAATAAGCGGAGGTCTCCTGTATTTCATCGGTGATTTATTAATAATATACTCATATCAATATATTACGGGTTGACATTGCTCGTTTTCAGTGAAAACTTTTTACGATGTAGCGGCTGATTTTTGTCAGAGCTATCCTTGATTTTATTTCATATTTACATGATTGTCTTTTATATTTACATGATTTTCTTTTATATTTACATGATTACCGTTTATATCTACATGATTGCCTTTTATATTTACATGATGCTCCTTTATATTTACATGATCTTCATTTATATTTACATGATTTTCTTTTATATCTACATGATCTTCATTTACATTTACATGATTGTATTTTATATTTACATAATGTTCTTTTACATCTACATGATTTTATTTTATATCTGCATTATTTTCTTTCATATCTACATGATTTTATTATATATTTACATGATTTTCTTTTATATCTACATGATTTTCTTTTATATTTACATGATTTTCTTTTATATTTACATGATTTTCTTTTATATCTACGTGATTTTCTTTTATATTTACATGATTTTCTTTTATATTTACATTATTTTCGTTTATATCTACATGCTTTTCATTTACATGTACATGAATTTTCTTGTATATCTACATGATTTTTTATATCTACATTATTTTCTTTTTCCTGCCCATATATTTGTTTGTATGTCATACTGTAGGGTGTCCTTTACTGTTTTAGTTTCCTTCATGTTGTCTAGGACGTGATCCTTCCTTCCTTCCGCATATTTTAAAACTATTTCTATATTCATGGGGCAGAATCTCTGGTAGATCTCAAAACGGAAGATATACAACTTCTAGGGAATACGACCAGAATGTCGAATCTTTCTTTGTCAAGAAATGGAAGAACCTACTTTCAGTATAGGAAACTTATATCTAGAAAAAGAAATGTAAAAGTGTGTAATGTTTAAACTCTAAGACAAAGTGGCAAACTTGAGAATCTTATTTTAAATAAACGTAGACAATACTGGAAGAAGTAGAAACTTAATAGAGTGATGTAGGCTAAGAATATGAAGACAATCACATATTTATATGAATATATGCATTAAAATCCTGGACATACTGATACATTTATTTCGATAAATGTTTTTAAAGAACAACAGAGCAATATTTATTTCCCAAATTACCGTGAAGAAAATGGATAGAAACAACTAAGTTTAGTTTATGTTTACTATAAAGTATGTGAAAACAAGATCCAAAATAATGTATCACATTCTAATAATGAACTAAGACATAAAAGTAATTGTCTGATAGAAAGACATATCAAATCAACAGATACAATTATTCAAGATAACAGATAGAATCAAAGCAAGAAAAAATATATAATTATAGCACGATAACAGATAGAATCAAAGCAAGACAATAGATAGAATCATAGCAAGACAACAAACAGAATATAAGAATATAAGAAAACAGATATAAATCATAACATATTTATTGTAAGAATATACAGAGTCAACGTGACAAATGAAGAATCTCTTGGAGAATCAGTGACAGAAGAAATTTAAACAAAATTACAAGAAGACAGTCAACATAGTTTGGTTGCTTAAATAAAAGAGAGGATGGACAATACTCATCATAATAACAGGAAAGATAAATGAGTAAAGAGGCAGATGATGACAAAGTGAGAAGATACTCCAACATATACTATGTCTGATAAAACAAAATCAGTGACTGAGCAACAGAAAACATCAAAGATTTACATCTGTTGATAGAAATCATAACCAACATTAGCTGGGACAGCTTATGATGATGATGATGATGCTATCTATCAGTGGCATCATAATATCGGAGATTAGTGACCTACCTCCACTGACGTAAACAGAACACAGATACCGTACTGCCGTCCCTGTCAGAGTGACAGTCTGGACTCTCTGGTTCAGGTCACAGTAGATGTCTAGTGTTGTATCGTCCACGTTAGAATTTCTTGGGTTAGTACAACTTAACCTGGAGTTAAATGTTACCGTCAGATCGTGCAGGAAATCTGTTGTATAAACAGGATAAGTTACATGTACAAACAAGCGGCATCTCTAAAGTCTGGGAAGTGCAGGAAATCTGTTGTATAAACAGGATAACTTACATGTTCAAACAAGCGGCATCTCTAAAGTCTGGGAAGTGCAGGAAATCTGTTGTATAAACAGGATAAGTTACATGTTCAAACAAGTGGCATCTCTAAAGTCTGGGAGGTGTGTAATTTGTGTACGAAAGCAAAGGTATCTAATTAGTGTGTCGGCTTGGGAGTGGGTTATGGCGCCTATTTTTTCAGTTCCTGGGGGTAGGTAACAGGCAGTATTTCTGTAATATTTCTTTAATAGATTCCACCGTCATGGGGATTATGGCAATCCCTGCCTTGTTATCCCATCTGGGCCTGTTACAGGGACGTCCAATAGAGAGATGGGGCAGGGTCTTGATCGGCTGAGGTTGGCTAGCTCTGACGCTAACATGTCAGCTATATGTCACTGGCCGCCAAAACAGAATGACATCTTTACCTCCGATTTGGGGGGGGGGAATATTTATAATGTGGGGGGAGGGAAGAAGGTGAGCAAGTTATTTCTACGACATACTACAACTCACTCATATTTTTGTTATATGAATTTTGGCAGAGAACTTCAGAAACAGAATTATTAATTTGTCTGCCTATTTTTACTTTGTTCTGGTCTCCACTTATAAGAGCAGATAAGAGACTCAATTTCTGTTCATGTAGTTTCATTTTACTGGCATTGTAGTTTTCCAATAATCTTCTACAAATGCTTTCTTCATCTATTCGTCTTCCAGATACAAATAACAAGCATCGGTTCCAGTTGTTATAAGGAAGGCAATGTCACGAACATCTTTCTTAAAGTTTTCACTTACCAGGCTGTCTGAGGTGAACTCTGAGCCAGGTAAAATGGTACGAGTCATCCAGAGTCAGCGTCACAGACTGTAGCCTCGTGGTAACACAGGTCGTTTCGTCGCCGTCTGTTATTCTCTCATAGTTGCTTCTCTCTCTGGAGGCCAAGTCCACTGTCAGCAAACATAGCTTCTTACTTATTATGTGAAACTGGCGGTGTTCATTATCTTAAATAGTAATATTAACAATAAGAAATGGAATATAAATTATAAAAGTGAATGATAATAATAATAATAATAATACTAATAATAAATATTAATTCATGCTATTGTAATTCACGTCAGAAAATATTAAACTAGTAAAAAGAAAAGCTGGCTACAATTTTATTTGAACATTCACACAAGCCAGGGTATGGCTGCCAGCCGTTCTTATTTCTTATGTTTATGTAGTTTCACTTTTTCACTCTATTTTTTTAAACTTAAATTTTATTTGATTAATTCAAAATTAATGCTGTTTTTTTAGCTAGTTTGTATACTTGTAATTCGCTATAATTACGTTTATTTATTCAAAATGAAAATTACAGTTCCACCTTTTCCACTTTTTCTTAGAGCAGTTTGTATAAACACGAATGTGACACATCCAGTGGCAGACCATACAGAGGCAGACCATCAAAGTTGTTTAGGAGTAAGTGTTTCTTTGTCATGTTTAAATAAAAAAAAATATTGTTGTCATGGCCAGGTGTTATCACACAGATTTATAATGTGAAGTGATTCACCGATTTGTGTTTCAGGCAATGTTTCGTACAGTTCACAAATTTATTATTTCTTATCAACGCAGCCGGTCCCTTGCAAACCTTTGCCTCCCTAACAGCACTCTTGTAGGCCTTTCGGTTGTGAGCAAGATGGCCTGGAGCTGATGCATCCATTTACAGTTTATAAACGATGTCTTGCAGTCGTTGTCGCCTTGGTCTTCCTCTCTTTCTTTTTTCCCATTATGTACCCTTCTAATACCGTCTTTTCTAAATTATCATGAAGTTTAATATATCCAAAATATTTAAGTTTTCTCTGTTTAAAAGTCTTTGCTAGCCAGCCTTCTTCATTATTAAGTTCTTGTAGTATGGATATATTTGTTATTTTTTGTGCCGATGATATTTGAAGAACTCTTCTGTAGCATTGTCATTCAAAGACATTTATGTGTTTCTCAGCTGTTTTGTTAAGTGTCCAGGTCTCACAGGCATATGTTGCAATGAGAAAGATGCATGCCCTTAAAAATCTTATTTTTGTAGTTCTGTCTGTTCCTCTCCACATATTATTTAGTTCTTTTACTTTTTTTAAAAATTTCCATCATTGAATCTCCATTATTAGTTAGTAGTGATCAAATATATTCAAAACTTTTCACCTTCTAAATGATACATATTTCAGCTGACTTATTTGTTTTGTCACTTGTCACCACTTTAGTTTTCTTCGCATTAAGATAGAAGTTTTGTTCTTCACTATTCTTACTGACTGACATAATTAGTTTTTCCAGTTCTTTTTTTGTGTTGTGGACAGTAATACTGTGTCATCAGCATATCTAATCTATGGTATTTGATAACGTCCAATTGTTTTGGCATCATAATATTCTTTGTCTACATTTTCCCTGACATTCCTCATTATATTTTCATTATACAAATTAAATAAGTAATGCGGAAATATGCACCCTTGCGGATAACTTTTTTTATGTCAAACCAAGTTGTTGTTCACCATTTTTGTTTTATTCTGTAGATCTGGGTATCTTGTAGTTAGATGACGACGCAATTTCGTCGGATTCATTGCCTCATTAGAGATGATTTGCAAACAAATAACACACTGTGGTAGATTTTGTTAATGGAACGAAACTGTACTTAATATACTCCACATCATATTATCGAAGTATTTAGTTTCAAATATCAACGTTAACGTCGCCTCGATAACAGTGACTTTCGCTGCCAATGCTATCAATATGTTTGAGCGAAGTCGAAAAATTAGGTTGCACATATCGATCCATTTTAGCGCCTAAAGTTTTAAAGTTTAAACAATAAAAGGCTATAGGAAAAGTCTTCACCATCACTACGTGGGTAACTGGAATCCCTCGATTTATCCAATACGAATTGAATTACACACACAGCACCAAGACCGAATAGCGGCTCTCAAGCCAACGAAATATGATTTTTACACTAAAACACAATTGCTGAGAATGTTATTTTACTTCTGCTCTCTCGTAGCATCTACGCAGACTGTTCTATAAAATTACATTGTAAAACTGCACGTTCCAGCAACATGGTCAGAAAGACGCCGTTGTTGCACTTCAAGAGCGATGCTGTCGTTTTATTTTACTTTACATTTATGTTTGATGCTGGAATAAACGCTGTCCGGACTATCCTATCTACAATAGTGGCACTGCGAACATACTAATAAAGCAATCTACAGTCCTGCGGCTTGCATCCGTGCAGTCTGCCCATAGGTCCCATGCATTGCGTGAACAATGTGGAATAATGCTTTATTGTATCTACTTTTTTATCTCTCTTTTTTTTTTCTTTTTGCTGTTTTGAGCCTTCAGCAAGGCCAACATTACCCCCTGTCATATCCCACTTTGGACCGCGGCCAACTGCTCTAATATAAATTTGAATTATTATTTATATTCCAAGCTATCCTACTATCTCTATTACTTCTTTTGTTATGCAATCAAGTCCTGATGCTTTGTTGTTTTTGATGTGGCGTATAGCTTCTTCACATCTGTAGTTAATATACATGATCAGTTCTTATTATTTTCTATATTTACTTCTTCGCTTTCTTCGTAATAAAGTTCTCTGATGTATTCCTCTAATCTTTTGAGTATTTCTCTGCTACCCAAATATACTTCCCTCCTTTGACTGTAAACTTCCTGTCTTATGCCTTTTCCTCTTCCTGTCAAGTCTTCAGTGTTCTTATACATATCGCTGCTGTTCTCTTGATGACTGCATTCTGTTTCCTACATTTTTTGCTCAGCCATTTTTCTTTAGCTTTGTTACATTCATTCCTGATTGTATTGTTCATATGTTTGTATCTTGTTGTTTCGCTTTTTAACATTCTTCTTCTGTCTATTATTTCCAATATCTTGTTTGTCATCTACAGCTGCTTTTCTTAACACTTTTCTGTCTGTATAATATCTTTTGATGTCTGCTGGATAGAGTCCTTTTGCATGCCTCACTGTTCATCTATTGTCTCAGCTTTCTCTATGACAGGAATCATAATCATCTCTTTTAAATTTATAAGAGCAGTTGTCCGCCGCGCAGAGCGGGCCGAGCTGCACAGCGCGGGCTGCTGCTGTTGCGCAGGCCGACCGTTCTTTTGGCGAAAAAGCGTTCTCGAGTTCCGTGCGTGGGGAGAGAGGCTTTCGCTCCCTTCCCAGACGGCGAGAGTTAAGGTGTTTCGATGCAGAAGCAAATGGTTTGTCCGTCGAGCGAAGCATGTAAACAGGCAGCCAGCCAGGTTCATGCTAACGATGTAGTACGGTTTTGTCGACCGATGGTCTCGAAATTGGCCTATCTCTCGCAAAGAGTATCAGGTCTGCACTATGTAATTTGTGTTGTTTGTAGGTGGCCAGGCTTTCTTCTCGTTCGTTAGAGCAGAGAGAACCGCCCCTGTCGGTTAAAGGAAATAAAACGCCGCCGGGATCGAAAGGGATCCGCTCTGAGCAGAGCGCTGTCTCTCTTGCCCCGTGTCGGTCTGTCGGCAGATATCCGACAAAGATTCTGTGAAGAAAGCTATCTGTTTGATTCTGCCAGTAGTCATATGCTTGTCTCAAAGATTAAGCCATGCATGTCTACGTTCACACTGTCTCACGGTGAAATCGCGAATGGCTCATTAAATCAGTCGAGGTTCCCCGCTGTTGGCGAGATTCTTCAACTGTCGTGCGTGGAGCGGTGCTCCTCCCGGCCAATGAAGAAAGATGCAAATTGGGCTGCCGCGCAGCATCACTGCGGAAAAGTTGGTAGAAAGGATAAAGCGAAGCAAACAGTCAAATCACAGCTCCTCTTGTCTGGAGGTCGGCCACGTCCTGAGTGTAGTCATATCGGGTGGAATGCATGAACCGGCTTAACTCAGAGGTTAAGAAACTGCTGGTGAGACTCTTCGAATGGAGTGAAGCTCCTCCCGGTCAAGGAAGAAAATACGGAAAAGAAATAAAGGTTACTGTGTGGCCCCGATGTGAAAGGGTGGTGGAAAGGATAAAGTGAAGTTTAATCGGTATGTCAAGTAGTATCGCTACGAGAGCTACACATACCACGGCACCTCTGCTCTAGTGATCGGCCACGACCGAAATACATCTACGTTGGTGAAATATGCCTAAACCGGCACACACCAGGGGTAAAATGTGATGACCAGGCACGTCACGCCACCTCCGCTCTAGAGGACGATCACGCCTGATATACACCCATACTGGTGAAATATGCCTAAACCGGCTCATACCAGGGGTGGAACTTGAAGGCTAAGAATGTCGAGCTACCTCTGCTCTAGAGGTCGGTCACGTCCCAAACACGCCCATACTGGGATAATATGCCTAAACCGGCTCAACACAGGAGTGGAGGTCACTAGTGATGAGGATTCGTCCTCCTGGACAAAAGCTCCATCCTAGTCACAATTAGGAATGGTAGTGGCCACGACCACAAAATGCTGTAGTCGGAGACACTGGACCAGGGCAGTCTAGATAGGCAACCACCTCTCACCCGGCGGTGATGCATGGGTATCTCAAAACACGTAGAGGTTTTCCGGTGAGAAAGTCCAACTCTGGCCTCGGTGGGCTACCACCTCTCACCCAGCGGGGATATCTTGATATCCAAAACACGTCGAGGTTTTCCGGTGAGAAAGTCCAACTCTGGCCTCGGTCGGCTACCACCTCTCACCCAGCGGGGATATCTTGATATCCAAAACACGTCGAGGTTTTCCGGTGAGAAAGTCCAACTCTAGACTAAACTGGTGCAACGAAAACCATGGTGTCACGCAATCTCGCTTCTGAGACTCACCAAGAATACAGGCTCAATAGCTGAGATACTCTGAACCTCATGTGTCCTCTAGGGGATCTCGTGTGGTCCTTTCGGGGACCACGGAACTTAACTAGAACCACAGGAGTAAATTCATTAGGATCACAGGGCGGTCTTGGTGGTAAAAGAGAACGAAGAAGAAGATAAAAGCAGTTGTCAGTCCGACCCACGTCCTGAAATCTGAGAGTAATTTTGTCAATGTAGCTGAGACGAGTGTTAATTATAATTTAAAGTGTCAGTTTGAAAAATCACGACGCTAATGTTTTTTCTTTACTTCCTTAACATCACTTTCAGCTTATGCCAGTCAAAGTGTGAACATTTCTAGATTCCTTTAGAAGTCTAGGGCGCCATGAAGTTCCTGTCCCGCGGAAGAAAACTACAAAGAAAATCCATGAGTGTTTGCAACGAACATTGAGTGACAAGCGCTTATCACACTCAACTATGAAGAAGTCATGTGCTAACTTTCAAGAAGGAGATTATAAAACTGAAGATGCAGCAATTCCTGTACGACCTTCAATAGCCCCAGAAACTGTTGATTGTACTCATGACCTGAACAGTTTTACTGAGACACTAGATATCCAGGGAATATGTTAGGTTTATAATATATAAGTATTTGACTATGTAGAAACGTTCGGTCAAGCGGGTGTCGAAATGTTTGATTATCAACGAGAAACGAAATCAAGAGGACACCGCCAAGTTGATTTTCCAGCATTTTAAGCGATCTATTGATAACGTCTTGGAAGGACTAGTCACATTTTATGAAAACTGAGTTACTCCATTCTAATCTTGAGACCAGACAACAGTTCTCTCAGTGGCAGTATTTGAGTTCTCCGCTGCCGAAGATGTAAAGCCCCAGAAAGTCAGCAGGGAAGCTTGTCACTGTTTTTTTGCGAAAAGGAAGGTATTTTGATTTCTGACTATCATCCGAAGGTTCATACAGAACATTGCCTTAATTTGCTGTACCAATTAAAAAAAATGAATTGAAAGAGTAACAGAAAGGACATCTGCGACATAACGTTCTCTTCTTGCAGGATAATGCGCGTGCTCTAAAGACATTTGATGTTTTGAAGAATTTAGGGTTTGAATGCATAGATTATTCAACCTACTCACCAGATCTTTCTTCATATGACTATTTCGTGTTTGAAAGAGAGGAAACTTTCAAATGATTTAGAGATGAAAGTAACAACAGAGCACTATTTCAGTAATGAAACATCCGATTTTATTTTTGGGAGAGTTAATTAAATTTGAGAAACGATATGACAAATGTCAGGGCGAATGTGTAAATGTCAATCAAGTATCAAAGCCCAAAGAAACCCCTCTTGACTGGGTCGTTAACTTTTCAGCACCCTTTTGTATTTTCATCTAATTTAAGGAAGTCTACTTAGCATTTGCAATATATGTTCAGTATTATTTTTTAACACATGGACCAAATGTGATCCTCCTTCATGTAGGTCTGTCTCGTGTAATAAATTCACATCTACGTCACAATTTCCTTATGCATCCCTAAAATATTCAACCTCTTTGTATTATTTTCATCTTCCTTTCGTTTCCGATCAAGTTTTAGTCCTATTATGGTTTTTAATATCTTGATTATTAAGAAATTGGCTCTGAAAACTGGTACAGAGGGTTATATTTTCAATCCATTGTGTGGAGTTCATATATTTTGTTTGATTTCATCTATTTTTATATCCTCTGAAAATAAATACTGTTGTGAATAACTCAAACGTATTTTTTAAAACTTTAAGGCCTAATGACATTATATATATATATATATATATATATATATATATATATATATATTATACATTAATATTAATGTCATAACATCCTTCCCTTTCCGCTAAATGTCATATAGGGTCAGCACGCTAATTCGCCAAGATTTCCTGTCTTTGAAGAGTTGTTCAATCTTATCAAAGGATGTTATGACCACTGAACTGGCCTCTCTTAACAATGTCCTCGTTAGAATTTCATGTGGTCAACCTCTTTTTCTTCGGCCTGTTGTATTTCACCTGATAGCTTGTTTGTGGATCCTCTGATTGTTTCTTCTCACATGACCGACATATGTCCATCTTCTTTTTCTGATCATCAGTCTTATCTCTGTGTTGTTCTTGACTTCGTTCCACTTTATCCCGAATATTTTTCGTAGGGATTTGTTTTCGAAAGAGTCTAATTTCTTGAATATTTATTTAGTTGTTTTCCAGCTTTCACATGCATAAATGAGGGTGAATATTACATATGAATTGAATAATCTTAACTTAGTTTTTGTGCTTATAACTTTTGAATCCCATATGTTCTCAAGATTCTTGAAGTCATTGCTGCTTTTGCAATTCAAATTCTAACATCCTTTCTGGTGTCACACTATGAAGCGGAAGAGATATGCAAAAAGGTTTACTTCTTTAATAGCTGTACATTCTTCGTATATTTGTCCTTCGTGGTTAATGATTGGTTAGTGGGGTTGGGGTATCCAATATCAAAGGCATATCAATATCCTCTGTCAGTCTACGGAACACCCTTGGGCAAGGTGGAGTACCCGTGTAGCCCCCCGATCAGGGTGACGTGAAGCCATGGGAGCAGGTGGTGGATGGAATGGGAGAGCAGCTGACAGATAATGTTGGTTATGGTCACCATTCTATGACGGTAGGCAGATGATCTCAATGTAGGGACAATGGTTACGATCACTGTCTAGTACAGTAACAGCCCGCAAGGAAAGCAATGGTAGATTATCTTCTGGAAATATACCAACAAACCCAAACAGCAACATGAAGATCAGATAGGGAAAAGATCTGGTGGCGAGTCCCCCAGACCAGATAGATCTAATTTTATCACTAGGGAAAAGTGTGAGACAGAGGTCAGTATTAGTAATTGTGATGACGGACAAAATCCTGACGGTGTTACTAAGGAAAACACTTGCATCAAACTACTAAAAAAGAAAAAAAATAAGAGTAGGAACATGGAATGTGAGAAGCATGTGTGAGGGAACGTATCAAATAATAAGTGACGAGATGAAAAGACTGGGGATACACATTTTGGGAATTTGCGAACAACGATGGAAAGAATCAGGACGCTTTAAGAGCGAGAATGATAATATCTTTATATACTCTGGTGGAGAAGTAGGAGGAAAGAATGGAGTGGCTTTTTACTTGGACAAATCAACATCAAAAGCATTACTAGGTTACAATCCAGTAAGTGATAGAATCCTCACAATCAGACAAGGGCACTCCTAGAAATGTAGCAATCATTTAGATATATGCATCTATACCAGCAGCAGAAGAAGAGGACGTAGAAAAGTTTTAAAACACACTGCAAACGACAATAGACCAGGTACTGAAAAATTATACTGTAATAATAATGGGTGATTTTAATGCAACGTTTGGTAAAGAAAGATCTGAAAATGAAGGATATGTTCTGTGAAAATTGAGCAAATGACATAGAAATGAGGTCGGTGACAATCTAATGGCCTTTTGCGTGGAAAATAAACTAATGATCGCTAACACACTTTTTAAACAACATCCAAGAAGACTTTACACAGTGACATCACCTGATGGGAAAACCAAGAATCAAATAGATTACATTTTAGTGCAAAGAAGGTGGAGATCAAGTATAACATCAGTAAAAACTTTACGAGGTGCTGATTGTGACACAGACCATGAGTTATTAATAGCATACATGAAGATAAAGATAAAAAAGACAGTTACGGGATAAAGGTCACTCCTTTTTTATATTACAAATATACCAGAATAAACGGTACAGAAGTGAAGAACAGTTGAATTAGCTATGCAGGCCACAGATATCTTAACATCAAAAAACGTGGTTCCAGTAGAGAAAACACAAAAGATGGATGGTTACAGCAGGCACACTAGAACTGATAAAACAACGTAGAGAAATGAAGACCCAAAGGAAAGTGACAAAGAGGAATATAAACCTTTGACAAAAAAATACGAAGAAACATAAGAAGAGACCAAAAAAACACAAATAATACAAAATTGTTGTGAAACAATACAAAGACATCAGAAGTGTGGAAGAGATAGTGAAATGTTTAAAGAAATTTTAAAAAATTGACGAGAAATATCACACCTAAGCTAAATGTAAGTTGTGACGAGATGGGGAATACCTTGATAGAGACAGAGGAAATTCTAGAAAGCTGGAATGAATATTGTAGAAGAATGTATGAAACAACCGACTGTGAAAGCAGAAATCAACAATGTTAATTATTATTGGAGGAGAAAGAATGCGAACCGACAATAGAAGAAGATGGTTTCAGGTAACGAAAAGGATCAACAGATCATATATTCAATATATCATTAATAATAACGAAATGCAGAGAGTTTAAAAATGAATCAACATTTATCTTTTATTGACTGCTCAAAGGCATTTTATTGTACAGAACACCAGTAACTTTGGAAAATTATGAAAAAATGGGATTTCCAACACATACAATTAACATCACTGCTGTATCTAGACCAACAAGCAGCAGTAAGAATAAATGGTGAAACAAGAACTTGGTTTGACAAAAAACAAGGGATCCGTTAGGGGTGCATATTGTCACTTTATTTAATTTTTATACTGAAAATATAATGAGGAATATAAGAGAAGATGAAGACAAAGAATATTACGATGCATTTCAATTTGAGGTTATGAAATACCAGAGATTAGATATGCTGATGACGCAATACTAGTGTACTACGCAGTGATTTCCAGTATGTTCTTCGAGTAATATTCATAGTAAATATCTGATCGAGACAGCTTCTTCCTTTTCAAAATACTGCATCAAATATATCTATAATTATGCTCTGAATAACTTTGCAAAATCTAAGAATTCAAATGATATTAAGATTGCCTGTTGTCGGTATTTCAACAATAATTTTTCTTTTTTTCCATTAAGAGGAACTTTTTCTTCTTTCAATCTTTATTACACATTCTCTGTAGTTGGTTCATGCTGTCATTAGCTTTTAACATTTCGACTGTTATTTCATCTTCACCTGCATCTTTGGTGTTAACCATTAGATTATCTGCTGTTTCACTTTCATGAAACGTTATTTCATCTAGGTTGACATTTAGTTGTGGGGTTGGTAAGTCGGTTTCAATTCTTTTGAGTGTAGTCGATTAAGTAACTCTTGGAAGTGTTCGGGTCATCTTTGTTGTTGGTCTTTACTTGATGTTAATAGTGTGCCAGTTTTGCCAAGGGTTGGTCTTTCTTTAGATGTAACAGTACCTGTAAGCCTCTTGTGTATGTTATATAGAGTTTTGTTGTCTCCTGTTTTTGCTGCTTTCTCTGCTTCTTTCCCCATATTGTCTAAGTATTCTCTTTTATCCCTTCTAGCTGAACGTTTTACTTTATTGTCTATTTTTTTTTTGTATATTGTGTTTGTCAAATCTCTTCCACGATATGTCCTTATATTCGATACGGCTAATTTTTCTGCTCATCTTTTATGTATTGAATTCCATGTGTTAACCAAATAAGGTTATCGCTGAATAAGTGATCGCAATATCTCATTTTGGTATCTTAGGCTGGCCAGTGTGTCATGGATGACATGAAGAGGGGTCTTAGCTTGTAGAATGAAGACATCCCAGACCATGGAAGAATCTCCCCCGCAGCGATTCACTTTTTGAATTGTGTCATCACTTAAACGCTCTATTTCCTTCTCCAATTACAAACCCTACCATCATTAAATCACAGAGTGAAGTGGGGCTCATCTGTAAAGAGCACTTGACTCGGCTGACGTTCTGTCCAGTTGATGTGCTCACAACATCAAGCAACACTGGCTCTGGGGTGAGCTTGGAATGAGAGGGATTCTGATTTCTGGTCTTCCTGAAGCAAGTCAGAATTGATGTAAGCGCCTGCAGGCTGTCATCCTGCTGAAGTTAATGTTTGCAGTGTTGATCTGCTGATGTCGTAGAGTGGTACAGATGACTGGCCGGTGGCTAAGGGGAGAAAACAAGAGATATCTGTCATCCTGTCAGTTCGTATAACGTCCGCGTCCTGACGGTTTCGGTCTTCTTCTACTCTGGTGGGTTTGAAAATCACCAAAATCCTTTGGATTGTAGAATGTGAAACTCCCAAACGTCTAGCAGACTGACGAGAGGATTTATCATTCTCAATCCACTCAATAATCTGAACACATTCTAGAGTGCTAAGTTCATCAAACTAACAAAATGTCATTTTATCACTAGTTTTTAACGAATGAAAAGTGGCGTCAGCAAGAGTCCTTATTACTTTTGTATCACAAGTCAGCATAATTCTTCTACCTGCGTGGGGTGGCGGAACGGTGGTTTATATATATGTGTGTATATATATATATATATATATATATATATATATATATATATATACACAAGCTCCGACAATTAAGTAATGGGACTAATTACATACAAATAACATTACATCCTCAATTTACACTTAACATAACGTTATTGTATGTGATTTTAACACTCATCGTGATAATGTTATACCTCACTTGCGTAGAGGACTGTTTGTAAATGCCACTGAAACTTTACCGTATCAATATAAAAATGTGTTGAAAATAACTTCTAGGCAGTAGTATATTTAGAGAAAGAAACGTTATTCCCGTTTTAACCAACACTATAGAAATGTTAAAATTTCAGTTAAGATTTCATGAAATATTTGTACAAGAAGACCTTCTTGAAAGGTTCTAAGAAAAAATACTGAAAATACTAATAAAACATTTTCAAACCTACCGTACTGACACCCTGGACCAAACCATCCTCTCTTACATTTATAACCTGGTGTACACTGACCATCGCTGTTACATTGGTCAGAAGTACATCGACATCTGTACAGGCACTTTGATCCGAACCACCCCGACTCACACGCTGTAAACAAAAGTTATTAAGATTGTTGCTATTATTTCAGTTTAGTATTTATCATCGTTATATCAGATCATGTTTATGACTTGACCAGAATATGGCTATGTTGGTTAAAACAATCCAAATCGTAATTTTCACTGCTTGATTCTTTTTTGTTTGTTTTCTGACAGTATATTATACCTTGTCAGCTAGTTTTAGTTAGCTGTCTTTGACTTAAAGTAAGAATTGAAAAAGGCACTGTCTGTCTTCACTTTCGACATTTGAAGAGGAAAGTTTTTTTTTCCTATTGGTGATGATGATGACTTTCACTGAGCAATTTGGCGTTTAGTTGTGGGATCACAGGGGAAAATCCATGTTCCATCTTCTGCAACAATCACATTTAAAAAAAACGTTTATTCCTGCGACACATTTTGATGATATTTTTCGCTTACGCAACACGCTGAAGTTTTTGGTCATCAGACAACGAATGTGGCACAAATCGACAAGCAACTTTTCTCTTGCCCAAATCTTCCACTAAAATTATGCAAATGGTCTCTCGGTTAACACTAAATTCATCTACTATCATTCTCACAGTCAAACAACGATCTTCTTGTATCCGTTATCTGACGTTTTCAATGAGTTCCTCATTACTAACAGAAATTGCGCGTCCATTTGTTGTTGCATTTGTAATCGTTTCTACGCCAATTTTGTATCGTGAATACCACCGGAATATCTGTGCACGAGATAAAGAATTATCCCCATAAACCTGTCGCATCAGTTCAGCTGTCTCAATGGCATTTTTTCGAATTTTAAACAGAATTTAATGTTCGCTTTTTGCTCCATGCTGATTACGTGACAAAGCACCTCTGACTAGGTCAACAAAATGGCGGCTTGTGTTGTCGGCTTAGGTGGCGGCGACTGAAAGTTGCCATATCATAGATGAAGGTTGCTTCTGTGGATTCCATTCTTTGCTTCATAGATGGCATTTTTGTCTTGGCTATAATAACTCAGTCTCATTATTTAATTGTTGTACCTTGTGTGTGTGGGTATATATATATATATACATTGGCTTGCATCAGTTTAGATAGAGAAAGCATATATCTGTGCGGTGTCTTATTTAGTTGTGCCTTTGAATGTCCTGTAAATTCATGTGTATTTTTGTGATCGTTGATTATATTTTACCCGTGCCCACCTCATATGGTGTAGAGTAGGTAGACGTGCAGTAAGCTGTGATGTAGTTTTCTGTATTTTCAGCGTGATTTATCAGTATATTGGGTGGGCAACATGTTTGATTCGTTATTATGCTTCATGTAGATTTATCTTGTGGCAGCAACACGGCTATATAGAGGTGTGCCGTGGCAGCCGTAGCTGAGTGGAATAAGTGCACATTAGGTTCGTAGTGTAGGCTACGTGTAGGGCCAAGAGAGTCAGGGACCCCAGGCCCATCAGGTTTTCAATAATGCAACATGATAAGTTATTATCATGTGATACCATACTTAATTACCATAATAATAACACATTCCTGATGTAATATTAATGTCAGTGTCAGCTGTTTGTGATGTTGTGGCGTATAGTGAGATTAAAAATGCTGTGCCCTTAATTTCAGACTTGGTGATTTGTACTGCACGTCAGTGTTTTGTGTGCTGACTGAATGCTCGGTATTTATGCATAATTAGCATACACTATACCAAGGCGATGGTTGGGACATGTGCTCCGAATGACTGACAACTCATTACCAAAAATAGCACTAAGATGGACACCACAGGGGAACAGAAGTAAGGGTAGACCAAAAGAGACATGGAGAAGAACAACAGAAAGGATGTTGAGCAATAGAGGGCTCACCTGGGCAAGAGCAGAACAAAAGGCGAAAAACCCTTGCGGAAGCCCCATGTGCCCTGGGCACTTAAGGTTCAGAGAGAGAGAGAGATACCAAGGAGGGGAGAACCTGGGTTGTCGGTCATGATGGGGGAGCTAGGCTGGCCTCGAGTAAGGTAGTACATTGCCAAGGATTGTTGGTCTGTAACCATGCATAAGAAAATATTCCTTCCAATAATTATAAATGTAAACTTGCACTAAACAAGTTTTACGTCATTACCCAGTTCTGTAAAGTCTCTCTTCTCATCACGTTTCCAAGACATCTTGACTGTCTTTACTTATAATTTTAATCAATTTTTTATATTGTTCTGGAATGTCTCAGGAGACCGTCTCATTTGTTCGTCTGGCTGTCCAGGGTACATGTTGCAACTTTCTCCAAAATATCTCTGTTCCTCATAATTTATTTACCATCTGTATTTTCCACCTTTCTCACATTATATGTGAGCACATTTTGTTAGTTACTTGTTTTCTTGCCCATGATAATCTAACTATGAAAGAAAAGAAATACACATTAATGAATATAATTACTTACCTATGGCCTCCAGAGAAAAACAAAACAACATTAGGCCACACGACCAAACAGTCCAGATGCTTTTATGCTTTCTTCCCATGATAAGATATGAGAATCCTGGCAAACTATTTCATCTGCTAAACTGTGAAGAATATAAATAACGTTACAAAGTTCACGTATATACGTAAAATAGAACATACTAGCAATATCAGTCAATCAAGTGCAGTGCCACGTGGCGTAGGCGACCATTTCTCTCCACAGTTCCCTGTTTTTAAGTCTTGATTATGAGATCTGCCGGTGATTTTCTTACTAGCAACACTGACAGCCCATCTAGTAACTTCTCTCTCTGTCTTCCTCCATCAATTTTTCCAGCTGTCACAATGTGTTCCAATTTTCCTCTTCTCAGAAACTGTATTGCAAATCTCGCTTGTCTGCCTCTAATCTTTGTTGTAATTTGCCTTTTAACTCCAGCCTCTCTTAAAACGTCTTCATTGGTTTTCTGGGCTGCCCATGGTACCTTCAACATCCTTCTTATAAACCACATTTCCATGAACTCCATTTCTCGCTATACCCTGTTATTCATGGGCCATGCTTCACATCCAAAAAAGAAAATTAAATTGGCTCGATGTAACATTTAAGAATTCGGAATCTTGTTTCCATTGATATGGATCTGTTGTACAAGATGTTTCTCATTTTCTGGAATGCTGACGTGGCATTAGCACGTCTGCTTTTTATTTCATTGTAACATTTTCCACCATTTGTTATAACTTTACCTAAGTACTTCAGTCTATAAACGTGTCTCAGTTATGTTCCATCGATGGTAATGCTACAATTTGGTGGTATTCCTTTCTTTGAGATGACCATCGCTTTAGTCTTCTGTTTGTTCCGGCTGAGACCTTTACTTTTACTTTCACGAACCACGATGTCCAGAAGAGCCTGTAGCTCCCTTTCACCTTTAGCAATCAGGATTGTTTCGTCTGCATGTCTTAAATTGTTAAGGTTGTACCCGCCAAATGATATTCCTTTAAGCTCTCTGTATTTCTCATTATGTTTTCGCTGTACAAGGAGAAGAAGTCAGGAGATAGAACACATCTTTGTCTCACTCCCAATTTATGTCTTGGAATGCTCCTATTTGATTCTCAACCTTAATTGCTGCTGATTGCTGCCAGTATATATCTTTGATGAGTTTGAGATCTTTCCCAACTAGGTTGATGACTTCCAGTATTCTTATAATTTCTGTGCGTATCACTTTATTGAATGCTTTATAGCAATCTATGAAGCATAAGTATAGGTCCATCTTTAATTCTGTTGATCTTTCCATCAATGTTCTCAATATATACACGGCATTATTTGTGCCTTTTCCTTTTAACGAAGCCACACTGTTATTCAGCGATTTCTCAGCGATTTTCAACCCTAAGGACTGTCATAACTAGAGGTGGGGTGAATGATAAGCTCCATTCCAATTATATGTCTCCAAAGCGTGCATCGGAAATAATCTCTGACAATCCAAGTCCAGCTCCTGGCCTTCTCGTGGCGAAACTGTTTAATCTGACAGTAGGAGGGACGAAAGGCGAGTATCTGGCGCCTGAAAACAAGACGCTTCGGGTAGATGAGACTCGTTAGTCTTGGTTGGTAGCTCATCTAGGAGAAGGAAAACTCTGATTTCAAACCCCCTGCTGCCTTGTCGGGTAGGCTCTGGCCAGAGTCAAAGGCTAGTGGAGTAAACCATAAACAAACTGGTGGAAGACAAGGGGAAACCAACACTGTAAAATCCCAAGAACAATCATGACAATCCACGATTCTTTGAGTCATAACGACGTTAATTGAGGATCCAGTAGAACAACCTCGTCCGGTAGGGACTATCGCGTGTGAAGGTGATACCAGATCGTCATCTAACTACAGTACGCAAATAAAAAAAAATCACAAATAACAGCACAGAAATTGCAACATGGAACATTAGAACACTAACATAACTTGGAAAACATCGAACAAGAAATGAAAAGAATGGAAATTAACATCCTTGGTTTATATAAAATGAGATGGACTGGAGCAGGAAGCAGAGATCATAAAGACTTCAAAATAATGTATTCCGGAGGAAACCAATGTAGAAATAAAGTTAGCATAATATTGGAAAAGAAGACAACAAAAACTGTAAAAGGTTACTCGTGCATATCGGACAGAGTGATAATGGTTAAATTACTAACATTATAATAGCAAATATAAACTTTACAATAGAGTGTATTTCAAATGAAGAAGAATATTAATATTAAAATGAAGAACGTTTTATAGAGAAGTAAAGAGGGTTAAAAATGCTACACTGGGCTATCTTGTTATATAGAAGTGAATCATGGACATTAGTCAGGTCCACACAAAGATCACTGGACACTTCTTTTTTCTATTTCTTCGTTCGCTTCTACCACCAAGACCGCCCCGTGATCCTACTGAATTTACTCATGCGGTCATTGATAGGACCACAAGAGACCATGTCGTCCTATGTGATCCCCGAAATGACCATAATAGATCCCCGAGAGGACCACAAAATGTTAAAAGTTTCGCGAGGCTTGGGCATGTATTCTCATGGGTCACAGACGCGGCATGCGTGACACTGTGGGTTTCCTATCACTGGAAACATTAAAAATATGGTTTACCAGAAGAATATTGCGAATTTCCTGGACAGCAAATATAACTAACGAAGAATGCATGAGAAGAGCTGGAGAGACAAAACTTCTTGTCCAGAAAATACAATGTACTTTCACAGGACATGCAATGAAAACAGGGGAAGCTGAAAATATTGTAACAGCAGGAAAGATAGATGGAAGAAAAACAAACGGAAGGCTGAGAGTGGACAGTTTGAAAAGGTGGTGTGAAAGGAGATCGTCAATTGAACTGATGGCCTGCATGAAGGACCAGGTACTATGGAGAAACATAATAAGTAACGCCAGTTGGCACAGCACATGCTGCTGCTTCTGCTGCTGCTGATGATGATGATGATGGTGATGATGATGATGCAAGAGAGTAAAAAAACAATTTTAGCTCAGAAGTCCTTCACAGTGAGGAAAATAAATATGAATACCAACGTTTAGGTCAAGAAACAATCATACTAGATTACTTGTACTACAAGATGTAATTAAACTTAATAATGTAGATATAATATGTAACATGTTAGTTTTATATCTAAATGGAGCTACATAATGTTTTGGGTCTGTCTGTCTTTCGGCGGGGATTCGTTTTCCTTATCTTTTTCACAAAATTTTGTTAACACCTCAATAGATGATCACCAGAAGGTCTTTATTTTGTGAAAGACGAAGTGTTTCTGCGTTATCATTATTTATCTGCAAGGACATGTCGCTAAACTCTTTGTGCGCACATAAAAGCTGCAAGAATCATTTGATGCAGCAGTTAATTGTGTGGACTCAAATGAAAGTTGTTTTTTTATCTGAATAGTTGGAAGTCTGCAGATAGTGTACGCATGCACGTCAAACTAAGATTATTAAGAGACCCAATAGTCTTTATGATAAATGTTGGATATAAGAAATGATGTTGTTGGGTAAATTTTGCATAAACATAACACTCGTACTGTCATTTCTGCCCTGGTCAATTTCGGTCAGTTAGAATGAGTTACTAGGAAAATGATGTACATTAAAACATAAAACTAGCGCTAGAAATTCTTGGCACCGTCTTATCCTCATATAACTTAACATTACCAAGTTACTGATGACTTGAGGAACGTCATGCAGGTGACAGCACTGTGTCCACAAGCTGCCTGGCGTTTTGGTATCAGTGTAAAGATGGCCGCTTATCTAGGCACATGAAAGTAGAACCATGTTTTGCATCAGACAAAGAAGGCTCGAGACCCGTGGCAAAGTCCTCGACAAGAAAGTTCACAGAATAGTGGCGCGTGTCTCTCACTGCAGCAAATTTACAAGTAGGAACATTCTAAATATTCTGAGTTCTGATTCTGTATCTCTTCGTCCAGGTCAGGCATACTAGAGTAACCTATAGCAGGTGAAGGTTTTGTGACTAGCCTACAGCAGGTGAAGGTTTTGTGACTAGCCTACAGCAGATGAAGGTTTTGTGACTAGCCTACAGCAGGTGAAGGTTTTGTGACTAGCCTACAGCAGCTGAACTTTTTGTGACTAGCCTACAGCAAGCGAAGGTTTTGTCACTAGCCTACGCAGCTGAAGTTTTTGTGACTAGCCTACAGCAGCTGAAGTTTTTGTGACTAGCCTACAGCGGCTGAAGTTTTTGTGACTAGTTTACAGCAGCTGAAGTTTTTAAGACTACCTTACAGCAGCTGATGTTTTTGTGACTACCCTACAGCAGCTGAAGTTTTTGTGACTAGTCTACAGCAGTTAAAGTTTTTGTGAGTAAACTGTAGCAGATTAAGGTTTTGTCACTAGCCTACAGCAGCTAAAGTTTTTATCAGTAGCTTAAAGCAGCTGTAATTTATGTGACTAGCCTACGGCAGGTGAAGGTTTTGTGACTAACCTACCGCAGGTGAAGGTTTTGTGACTAGCCTATAGCAGCTGAAGTTTTTGTGACTAGCCAATAGTAGCTGAAATTCTTGTGTCTAACCTACAGTAGCTAAAATTTTTGTGACTAGCCTATAGCAGCTGAAGTTTTTGTAACTAGCCTACAGTAGGTGAAGTTTTTGTGACTAACCTACAGCAACTGACATTTTTGTGACTAGCTTACAGCAGTTGAAGGTTTTGTGACTGGCCTACAGCAGCTGAAGTTTTTATGACTAGCTTACAGCAGTTGAAGGTTTTGTGACTAGATTACAGCAGCTGAAGGTTTAGTGTCCAGCCTACAGCAGATGAAGTTTTATTTACCAGCCAACAGCAGCTGAAGATTTTGTGATTAGCCTATAGCATCTGAGGTTTTGTGACTAGCTTACAGCAATTTAAGGTTTTGCGACTAGCTTACAACAGTTCAAGTTTTTGTGACTAGCCTTCAGCACCTGAAGATTTAATGACCAGCATACAGCAGCAGAAGATTGTATGACTACCCTACAGCAGCTGAAGGTTTTGTAACAGGCTTACAGCAGCTGAACTTTTTGTGACTAGCCTAAAGAAGCTGAAGTTTTTCTGACTAGCCTACAGCAGTTGACATTTTTATGACTAGCCTACAGGGGCTGAAGGTTTCGTGACTAGACTACAGCAGCTGAATGTTTTGTGAGTAGCCTACAGCATCTGAAGGTTTTGTGACTAGCCTACAGCAGCTGAAACTACTGTAACTAGCCTACAGCAGCTGAAGGTTTTGTGACTAGCCTACAGCAGCTGAAGGTTTTGTGAGTATCCTACAGCATCTGAAGGTTTTGTGACTAACCTAAAGCAGCTGACAGTTTTGTGAGTATCCTACAGCAACTGAAGTTTTTGTGACTATCCAACAGCAGCTGAATTTTTTTGTGACTAGCCATCAGCAGCTGAAGATTTTGTGAGTAGCCTATAGCAGCTTAAGCTTTTGTGACTATCCTACATCAGCTGAAGGTATTGTGACTAGCCTACAGCTCCTGAAGGTATTGTGACTAGCCAACAGGAGCTGAAGATTTTGTGAATTAGCATACAGCAGCTGAAGGCTTTCCGAGTAGCCTATAGCAGCTGAAGGTATTGTGAGTAGCCTACAGTAGTTGAAAGCATTGTGAGTAGCCTATAGTAGCCGAAGATTTTGGGACTAGACTACAGCAGGTGAAGGTTTTGTGACTAGCCTACAGCAACTGAAGATTTTGTGACTAGCCTACCGCAAGCGAAGGTTTTGTGACTAGCCTACAGCAGCTGAAGTTTTTGTGACTAGCGAACACCAGCTGAACTTTTGTTGAGTAGCCTACAGCAACTGAAGTTTTTGTGAGTAGCCTACAACAGCTGAAGGTTTTGTGACTAGCCTGCAGCAGCTGAATGTTTTGTGAGTAAAATACAGAAGTTGAGGGTATTGTGAGTAGCCTACAGCAACTGAAGGTATTGTGATTAGCCTACATCTGCTGAGGGTACTGTGAATATTCTATAGCGACTGAGGTTATTGTGAGTAGCCTACATCGGCTGAAGGTATTGTGAGTAGCCTACATCGGCTGAAGGTGTTGTGAGTAGCCTACAGCGGCTGAAGATATTGTGAGTAACCTACATCGGCTGAGGGTACTGTGAATATTCTATAGCGACTGAGGTTATTGTGAGTAGCCTACATCGGCTGAAGGTATTGTGAGTAGCCTACATCGGCTGAAGGTGTTGTGAGTAGCCTACAGCGGCTGAAGGTATTGTGAGTAGCCTACATCGGCTGAGGGTATTGTGAGTAGCCTACAGCGGCTGAAGATACTCTGAGTAGCCTACAACAGCTCAGGTTATTGTGAGTAGCCTACATCTGCTGAGGGTACTGTGAGTAGCCTACAGCAGCTGAGGATATTGTGAGTAGCCTACAGCGGGTGAAGGTATTATGAGTACCTTCCAGCAGCTGAGAGTATTGTGAGTAGCCTACAACAGCTGAAGGTTTTGTGAGTAGCCTACAGCAGCTGAGGGTATTGTGAATTGCCTACAACGGCTGTGGTTATTGTGAGTAGCCTACAGCAACTGAGGTTATTGTGAGTAGCCTGCAATGGCTGAGGGTATTGTGAGTAGTCTACAGCAGCTGAAGGTTTTGTGAGTAGACTGTAGCAGCTGAATGTATTGTGACTAGCTTACAGCAGTTGAAGGTATTGTGAGTAGACTGTAGCAGCTGAAGGTATTGTGACTAACTTACAGCATCTGAAGGTATTGTGAGTAGACTGTAGCATCTGAAGGTATTTGAATAGACTGTAGCAGCTGAAGGTATTGAGAGTATTATTCATGCTCTACCATAATGAATTTTATAAGGACATGTTCTTAGACATAAACTGGAAAGAAGTTACCCTACAAATAGGTTTAAAATGTCCTACTTTTAATTTTATTTGGGTTTTGCCTAAGTATCAATCTGCGCCTTGATTCACACAGACAAACAAAACCTACCAAGATTTTTACAGAACTTTGTAAACTGTCAGTGCTATTTTGGTTAGAAAGTGTTAACTCTCCCTAGCCACTGATTTAGACACTGATTTAGACACGATTTAGACACGATTTAGACACTGATTTAGACACGTATTTTTAATTCTAAAAAAAATCAACAGAAACGTTTTTAGTTCACTGAAGTAAATGAGCCAGCCAATGACACAATATTTTAAAAGAATTATTCTGTTGTACTAAGTGCTTCTGTAGAAGTTTTGCCATCTTGAAAATAGACCAGAGAAGAATTAACGGATGTTATAATAACAAACTGTCAACAAGAAATGTTTAAAAGTTATGTCCAAATAGCGCAATAATTGTTATTTATGCACAACATCATAAAACTACTTCAATACTTCTTCTAAGAAGAAAAATGCAAACAACCTCCCAACTGAGCGATACTGAACGACCACTGCAGACAGTGACATCCAGAGCATACCATAAGTAGCATCAATATTATTATTATTACCAGGGAGCAATATGTTCTTAGACAAACTATTTGGTAAAAGAACCCGAGTTCTATAATAGAGGAGGTTCGTCTTTCTTCTGAAGTATGTTAGAAGGCAGAAGACACTGGTACTGATCTTAAAGAAAGTTTAGAACAAAACAGTTTCTTCGCTTGTAGAGACGAACACAAAAATCAAATTTTTCTACAGGCATTCAAGAACCAAATCGATTGAGGTAGGTTGACCATACACAGACAGTAATGTGTTGTTCCAGCATGATGGGAATAATGAATACCTCACAGAATGACGAAGTACATCATGATAACGTGATAACTCCAGACACTCAAGATCTTCCATCCAAGATTACAGACACATATTCCAAAGTTCAGCCCAAGCCATCCTCCTCTCACCACAGCTAAACCATAAATTGTCTTTTCCCTGTTTTCTTTTTTTCTTTTTCCAAGCAGGCTCTCGTGAACTCTGACCGTCGCTGACCTTTGCCCTGTAGTGTTTATTTACTCAGGCTATAGCACACTACTCTACACGTTACAATAAAGTGAGAGAGAGAGAGAGAGCATTGTCTTCTTTCTTTCTTTCTTTCTTTTCTTCTTATTCTTACTTTCTTTATTTCTCCTTCTTCTTCTTCTTTGTTCTTCTTCTTTCTATTCTTCCTTCTTCTTATCATTCCATTAGGGTCGCAGGAAGTTTAAGACATCGTTCAAGAGCAAGATGAGAGACCCAGGGTTGCTGTCATGTTACGTTTCCTCAGTGTGTCCTTCACCCCATCTTTATTCCTTTTCTCCCCCTATTTTCAGAAGTTTTAGAGTGGCATGCACGGCCGCTGGTTGCTCTGAGTTCATGTGTACCAAATGTCCGAATCAATCTCTGATTTCCGATGTAGTCCCTGACAAGTGTCGTTATCACCACGTGTCAGATTATGCCATTTCTCAACTGAGACCTTCTTGTCTGTTATATGATCAGCCGAGAAAAACACACGGAGCTAAGGACATGACAGGAGGAAAAACAGTGGGAGAATGTGACTGCAGACACGAACTTTAGTAAAACTAGCAACTGAAAACAGGACAGGACAACATATGCCAATCTTACTTCTGTACCAACACACAGGGCATCATCAGTCTTACGCTGTAGCTTTGTAGGACGTCATTATGTTTATACAGTTCAGACAATCACAAACACTGACAAGTCCTATGATTGCTGTTCTCTCTATTGTATGGGATTTTAAAATGTATTTTATGATAAATCAAACGCATTACCATCTATATGAAACATAGGTTTCTTTATTAGTGTGTGAAGAGACCTAAAGCTAAACACCATCTATCCATCCATCCATCCATCCATCCATCCATCCATCAATCCATATATCCATCCATCCATCCATCTATCCATCCATCTATCCATCCATCCATCCATCTACACAGACACCAGAAAAATATACTACATACCACAGATACAAACACACTTTGACTATTGTTAAACAATTGTATATAGTTCTTCCATGTCAAACATGAAAAGACTGTACTCACTTCAAAAACGAGCAGTAAAGTTTATATATGACAAACATGCAGCATGCATTATAAATAAGGACAAACATTTTGATATTCTACCCATTAAGAAAAGATTTATTCTCAAGAAGCCCAAATTACGTTATACACTGGTTCTAAGGACTGCTATTGTCGGAGGTGGGGTGGAGTATTCGATTTCCACTCCAACGGCGTGCGTCTCACACAGTCTCTGGGAGTCAAGTCCAGCTCCTGGCCTTCCCGTGGCAGAACTGTTTAAACTGACAGGAGAAGGGGCGAGGGCGAATATCTGGCGCCTGAAAACCAGATACTTAGGGTAGATGAGTGGCACATTTGGTAGCTCATCTACCGCTGTTGGTGATATTCTTCGGCTGCCGTGCGTGGAGCGGTGCAGCTCCCGGCCAACGAAGAAAGTGCAAATGAGGTTGCCGTGCAGCATCACTGCGGAAAAGGTGGTAGAAAGAATAAAGCGAAGTAAACAGTCAAATCACGGCACCTCTGGTTTGGAGGTCAGCCACGTCCTGAGTGCAGTCCTATCGAGTGAAATGCATGAACCAGCTTGTCCCAGAGGTTAAGACACTGCTGGCGAGACTCTTCGAATGCCGCGCGTGGAGTGAAGCTCCTCCATGTCAAGGAAGAAAATACGGAACAGAAATAAAGGCTGCTGTGCGGTGCCGATGTGAAAAGGTGGTGGAAGGGATAAAGTGAAGTTTAATCGATATGTCCAATAGTATCGCTGACATAACATGGCACCTCTGCTCTAGAGGCCGGCCACGTTCGAAATACACCTACACTGGTGAAATATGCCTAAACTGGCACACACCAGGGGTGGAACTTGATGGCTAGACATGTCATGCCACCTCCGCTCTAGAGGTCGGTCACGCCTGATAAACACCCATACTGGTGAAATTTGCCTAAACCGGCTCACCCCAGGAGTGAATCTTGAAGGCTATGCATGCCACAGTACCTCTGCTCTAGAGGTCAGTCACGTCCCAAACACACCCATACTGGGATAATATGCCTAAACCGGATCAACCCAGGGGTGGAAGTCACTAGTGACGAGGATTCGTCCTCCTGGACAAAAGCTCCATCCTGGTCACAACTAAGAAGGGTAGCGGCCACGACTGCAAAATGCTGAAGTCGGAGACACTGGACTAGGGCAGTCTAGATAGGCAACCACCTCTCACCCGGCGGGGATGTTTGCGTATCCTAATCACGCTAAGGATTTCCAGTGAGAAAGTCCAACTCTGGACTGGATGGGCAACCACCTCTCACCTGGCGGTGATTACACGGGTATATCAAAACACGTCGAGGTTTTCCGGTGAGAAGGTCCAACTCTGGCCTGGGTGGGCCAACTCTAGACTAAACTGGTGCATCGAAAACCACGGTGTCACGCAATCCGCTTCAGAGACCCACCAAGAATACAGGCTAAAGCCCTGCAATACTCTGAACCCTTTGTGGTCCTCTCATGAATCTCATGTGTCCTTTCGGGGACCACACAGGAGACAACAGGACCTAACGAGGACCACAGGCGTAAATTCAGTAGGATCACAGTGCGGTTTTGGTGGTAGAAGCGATCGAAGAAGAAGAAAAAGAAGACTTCATACACTTCTATCGCACAATGTTCCACTCTACAGTCAACGCCGAAGCAATTGTATTCTCCCAAAACCAAGGATTGACATGTTTAAGAAAAGTTTCTCTTCTCAGCTGCTCACCTTTAGAATTTCCAAATAAATCATGTGAAATGTATAAGTAACATTCTTTCTTATAACTTCAGACTTTATCAGTATCTCTTTGATATGGACTATATGTATCTCTAAAATGCACTTGTGTTTCTGTGTGTTTTCATATATATTGACATGTGTAAGTATGTATCTAGATATGTGTGACTCTCTATATATGTGTATGTATGTAAGTAGATTCTATTGGTATGTGAATTACAAATATATACATATATATCTTGTACTTGTACTATCTCCCTGTAACTGCGAGCTGGTGTTCTTTGCAGCTGATGCTGTGAAGATGTTGAAGCAAATCATCGTATCGGCGTGGGATTGTGTTATGACTGCTATTTTTTCAGTCCGGAGGACAGCTAAAATGCAAGGTTGTGCAATGCTTCTTTACCAGAATCCACCACCATGGGGACTATGGAGATCTCTGCACTGTTAGTTAGGCTAGGCCTGTTACTAGGTTATACGAACGAAGAGGTGAGACAGGCGCTTAGTCAGCTATGGGTCGCTAACCCTGACGCTAGCATATCAGCTGTGTGTCGCTAACCATGACGCTAGCATATCAGCTGTGTGTCGCTAACCATGACGCTAGCATATCAGCTGTGTGTCGCTAACCCTGACGCTAACATATCAGCTGTGGGTCGCTAATCCTGACGCTAGCATATCAACTGTGGGTCACTGATTGCCTCATCGGACATCGTCTTCACCTCCATATATAATTCATTCATTTGCATGTCCCTTGCGGAACTTTGCCTCCCTAACAGCTCTCCTGTAGGCCTCTCAGTTGTGAGCAAGATGCCCTACTGCTGATGTATCCATATGCAGATCATAAACGATGTCTTGCAGCCATCTTCGCCATGGTATTCCTCTCTTGCTTTTTTCTATTATGTACCCTTCCAAGACGGTTTTATTTAGATTATCATGAAGTTTAATGAGTCTAAAATATTTAAGTTTTATCTATTTAATCCTCTTTACTAGCCAGCCTTCTTCAATATTAAGTTCTTGTAGTATAGATATATTTGTTCTTTTTTGTGTCCATTATATTTGATGAACTTTTCTGTAGCATTTACATTCAAAGGCATTTATGTGTTTATCAGATGTTTTGTTAAGTGTCCAGGTCTCACGGGCATATGTTGCGATGGGAAAGATGCATGCATTTAAAAATCTTATTTTTGTGGTTCTGTCTGCTCCTCTCCGCAGATTATTTAGTTGTTTTACTTTCTGAAGAGCCATAGATGTCCTCCTTTTAACTCATAGTATCTCCACTACTAGTTAGTAGTGATCCAAGATATTCAAAACTCTCAACGTATTCCAGTTTCTCCTCATTGATACATATTTAAACTGACTTTCTTGTTTTGTCAGTTGTCATCAATTTAGTTTTTTTTTCATTAATATAGAGGTTTTGATCTTCGCTGTTCTTATGGACTGACATAATTAGTTTTTTCCATTTCTGTGTGTGTTGTGGACAGTAATACTGTGTCATCAGCATATCTAACTCTGGTATTTCATAACTTCCAATTGTTACGGCATCGTAATATTCTTTGTTTACATCTTTTCTAACATACACATATATATATATATATATATATATATATATATATATATATATATCTTATCTTATATCTTATATCCTTCCCGTGCCGTTAAACGTCACATAGGGCTCGCAAAGTAGTTCGCCAATTTTTCCTGTCTTCGGCAAGTCTTTCAACCTCATCAAAGGATTTTATGCCTGTTAACTTGGCCTCTCTTAATAATGTCCTCTTCAAAGTTTCAAGCGGTCTGCCTCTTTTTCTTTGGCCTGTTGTGTTCCACTTGATAGCTTGTTTTGGGATTCTCTGATCATTTCTTCTCATCAAGTGACCAACATATGTCCATCTCCTTTTCCTGATCACCCATGAGACTGGTTGTTGTTCAGTCATCTGTCTTATCTCTGCATTGTTCTTGAATTCATTCCACTTGATGCCGAGTATTTTCCTTAGGCATTTGTTTTTAAAAGAGTCTAATTTCTTTTCTATTTCTTTAGTTGTTTTCCAGCTTTCGCATGCATAAATGAGGGTGGATATTACATTTGAATTGAATAGTCTTAACTTGGTTTTTGTGCTTATAACTTTTGAATTCCATATGTTCTCAAGATTCTTGAAGATTGATGCTGCTTTTGCAATTCTGATCCTAACGTCCTTTCTAGTGTCACCATCCTGGTCTATGTAGCTGCCAAGGTATGCAAATTGATTGACTTCTTCAATATCTGTTCCTTCTATGTGTATTTTTCCATTTTGATTGATGGGAATTTTCATTATTTTTGTTTTGTCCTTGTTAATTTCAAGTCCTATTTTGCTAGCCAGTTAAGACAAGCTATCTGTTTTTTCTTGCATGGAATTCACATTATTACTGATAAGAGTTATGTCATCAGCAAAATCAAGATCTTCTAGTTGGGTCCCATGTACCCAGTCAATACCTGTGTTACCTGTGCAGCATTTTTTCATTATGAAGTCTATTGTAATCCCAAAAATAAAGGAGACAGTATACATCCTTGTTTCACACCTGTTTCAATCTGGAACCATTCACTCATCCCTTCTTCTGTCTTGACTGCACAACCATATCCAATATATAAGTCCCTAATGATGTTGACAATTTTAGATGGTATTCCATATAGATATAAAATTATCCATAATGAATCTCTGTGTATGCTATCAATTGCCTTTTTAAAATCTATGAAGTTCAGTATTAATGGTTTCTGCTTTTCAATATGTTCTTCAAGTATTATTCTGAGAGTAAAGATCTGGTCGAGACAGCTTCTCCCTTTTCGAAATCCTGCTTGTTCTTCTCTCATTGCAGTATCCACTATATATTTGAGTCTATTCAAAATGACCTTGCAAAATACTTTTGACACAACTGATATTAAGCTTACTCCTCTCCAGTTGTTACAGTCACTAAGGTTGCCCTTTTTTGGTATTTTAACAATGATTCCTTTCCTCCAATTAGAAGGGACCTTTTCTTCTTTCCAAATCTTGTTAAACATTCTCTGTAGTTGTCTCATGTTGTCACTATTGATAGCTTTTAGCATCTCGGCTGTTATTTCATCTTCACCTGCAGCTTTGTTGTTAGCCATTAAATTCACTGCTGTTTCAATTTCATGCAATTTAATTTCATCTAGGTTGACATTTAGTTGTGGGGCTGGTAAGTCAGTTTCAAGGTTTAACAATTCTTTTGGGTGTGGTCGATTGAGTATTTCTTGGAAGTGTTCAGCCCATCTTAGCTTTTGGTCTTTATTTGATGTTAATAGTGTTCCAGTTTTGCTAAGGATTGGTCTTTCTTTAGATGTAATAGTACCTGTTAGCCTCTTTTGTATGTTATATAAAGTTTTGCTGTCTCCTGTTTTTGCTGCTTTTTCTGCCTCTTTCGCCATATTGTCTATGTATTCTCTTTTATCCCTTCTAGCTGAACTTTTTACTTTCTTGTCTATGTCTCTGTATTTTGCTTTTGCCAAATTTCTTTCATGATCTGCTTTTGTATTCAACATGTCTAATTTGACTGCTCGTCTTTTATGTATATACTTCCATGTTTTATCTGATATCCATGCTTTTCTATTTGGTTTTTCCAATCCAGCGCTTACTTTTGCTGCTGTGATTTTGGCTGTGCTGTAAGAATTCCATAACTCATCTATACCTATCTCCTCAACTTCACTGGGTGTTTTGGAACGATTGGCAAGTTCCTGATTGAAATTAATGTTAGTATTTTCTTCTTGTAGGCTGTGGCTGTTTATCTTTCTGTGTACTGATTTCTTGTGTTGACTTTTCAATTTTAGTTTTATGTTCCCTATGCACAGGTTGTGATCACTGTTGACATCTGCACCCCTATAAGCCCTTACATCCATGAGAGATGTTCTGTATTGCTTTCTAATACAAAAATGGTCTATCTGGTTTCTAGTTCTATCATCTGGAGATATCCATGTTGTTTTATGTATCTCTTTGTGTGGGAATAATGTGCCTCCAATGACCATGCCCTCTGTTAGACATACTTCAATTAATCTTTCTCCATTCTGGTTAACCATGTCAATTCCTTCTTTCCTCATCACTTTTTCAACGTCGGTATTATCCTTCCCTACCTTAGCGTTGAAGTCCCCCATAGCAATTAAGATGTCGTGTTTAGGGACTTTGTTGATGATTTGTTGTAGTTGGTGATAGAAGTCGTCTTTCACATCATCATCTCCATCATTCGTGGGTGCATAACACTATATTATTGTCATTCTTCCGTGTCGTAGGTTGTATCGTGCTCTTATTATACGACTGTTCACCGGTTCCCATTCTACAAGGCTCTTTGCAGCTACATTTGACATAATAATGCCCACTCCTTCTCGGAATTTACCGTCATTTCTGCCTGAATGTATAATTAACTTACCGTTTTCCGCCGATCTTTTACCTGCTTCTGGCCATCGCATTTCGCTGATGCCCAGTATGTCTAGATGGTATCTCTCCATTTCTCTGATGACATGAGTAGTTTTTGTTGGTGCTGCCATCGTTCTCACATTCCAGAATCCAACCATTGTCACATGTTTGGGGCCGACGAATGAGCTCTTCGGAGTTGGCATCCCTGATGCTCGGTTGGTTTCTCTGCGAGTTTCCATAACGATATCTTTTTTTCCCATCTGGGGTTGCCTCTAGATAGGTCCCAGGATTAAGGTTGTTAGCCTTATGCCCAACTCCCGGTACATGATATGTAACAGATCAAGCGGAATTCCGCTGATTTCTGCATGCCGGCGAGAGCGTTTTAAAAACGACCGCCATCTTGCACGTCACGCCGGAAGTTGTTCAGATATATATATATATATATATATATATTATATATATATATATATTATATATATATATATATTTATATAACTACGTATATGTACATGTGTGACAGCATATGTTTATGTGCATGCATATACATATATAGGTGTATATGCGTGTATATGTGTGCATATTTGTGATGTGTACTTGAATTTATGTGTGAATATATGTATTTACATGTACGTGGATATACAAAAAGTATATATATATATATATATATATACTGTTCACAAAGAGAAACTCAACAAATACGATGTTGATATTTAAACTGAAGTTTGCTGATCAGACAAAGGCAAACTGCCTGAAACGTTCACTTGGATACCAACTTCACGTGCTGACCTGATGTGTACTCAGCAGATGATTCATGAGCTAAGAAAAGGGACACTAGTGAAAACAGCATTTATGACAATAACTCATGACAGTTTCACGAGAATTTGAAAATCCATTGTTCAAATATGGCTCAACTCACAGAACAAAGACTCATCATCATTTGTGTTTACACACTGGACAGTCAGAAAGTGTAGTGGCCAGACAATTTAATATGGTTAGAAGCACCACTAGTCCCCTTTGGAGACGAATTCAAGAACTGCCTCAGTTGCAGACTGGCCGCGCAGTGAAAGATCCATAGTCACAACTCTTGCCGAAGATCGCTTCATACGGCTGTTTCACCTCAGGAATCATTCGCATCTGAATCCTCAACAGTCAGGAATCGGCTGCAAGATGCTAGCCTTTGAGCTAACAGACCCTATAGAGGTTATGTACTAACTGACGGGCATCGCCAGAACCCACGACAGTTGGTGAACCAGCATCGTCACTGGACCGTTGCGAATGATTAGAGAAGGATTTGGTTTAGTCATTCTTTCATCATTCCTTCTGCTCCAGTGACACGATAGCCGAAAGAAGAGTTTACCGGAGAGTTCAAGAGTGGTTCGCCCAGAACTGGATGGATAAGGCTCCTCCGCATGGTGGTGGAGGTGCGGGGGACAAATAACTTCATAAGAAGAAGTGACCTGGTTCAAATTGAAGGACGCCTGAATGCCCAATGATACGTGGCTGGAAATATTCGTCCTCGCGTCCTTCCAAATCCAGCTGCACCAGGGTCGATTTTTCAGTAGGATAACGCTCGACCTCGTGTGGCAAAACTCACAGCCAAGTTCCTCGCTGACAACAACGTCCAGACCGTGGTCATCTATGTCATCAGACATGAACCCAACAGAACACTTATGAGATGCACTCAACAGACAAGTACACCAGCGAAACGTGGTGTCAAACAATCTCCGAAAGTTGCCTCCTGCACAGCGTGAAGAATGGGCAACCATCCCACAACAACAGATCCAACGGGTAATCGGATCATTGTCAAGGAGATGTCGTTCCCTGATACAGGCATGAGGAAGCTGTATACCTTACTGAAACGGAGGCCTCAGTCGCGAGGAATAAACGTCGCAACCAAATTTAATGAATATCATTTCATTGCTAAGGTCTTTAAGTTTCTTCATGCCAAGATTGAAACATTAATTCCGTAAATAATATGTTGATACAATTTTGAAATTTGGTGTCCATTACGACTACAATATTGATGCGTTTCTTTTTTTTTTTGATATATATACATACGTCCGCCTGGTTAGCTGAATGGTTAGATGCTCGGTTTACTAATCCAGTGGTACCAGATTCAGTCCAAGCAGTGGAATTGTTTTTTTCTACTACACACCGTAAAGGCCTCGGGGTCCAACTGGCCTCTAAAGATGGGTACCAGAGGAATCTAAGAAGGTAAGAGGCCAGGCGTGATACTGACCACATCACCCTTTTCATGTGCTGAAGGTCATGGAAAATACGAGCCTAACACAATACTCACCAATATGTCTTAATGACGTGCAAACTGGAATTTTACGTGTTATTTATATATATATATATATATATATATATATATATATATTTCACCTTTCCCATCGCAACATATGCCCGTGAGACCTCGAAACTTAACAAAATAGCCGAGAAACACATAAACATTTGGATATAAATGCTACTGGAGAGTCTTCATATATCATGGACACAAATCTGAACAAAGACGTTCTTATATCCATACTACAAGAACTAATACTGAAGAAAGCTGGTTATTAAAGAGGATTAAACAGAGAAAACGTAAATATTTTTTGTACATTAAATGTCATGGTAATTTAGATAAGACAGTCTCTGAGGGAGGCTAAATGGGAAAAAGAAAGAGAGGAAGACCAAGACGAGGATCATTGATAATCAACAAATTGATGCAGCATCATGACATCTTGCTCACAACCGAGTATATATGTATATATATATAAAGGTGAAACATAATGAAATTATTAAAATGCTTGAAGACATCAATATAGACGGCAAAGACCTGAGGATTGTAAAACATCTATACTGGCAGCAAGAAGAAGCAGTTCGAGTTGAAAAGAGAATTGGAAAATATCAACCTATAAAACAAGGGGTGCGACAAGGATGTGTACTATCTCCAGACCTTTTTTCTCTGTATTGCGAGAATATTCTAAGAAGAATCATCACAGAACCAGGCATAAAAATTAGAGGATACGATACTAACAACCTTCGGTATGCTGACAGTACTGATAGCTGAGAACCAACAAGACCTGCAAAATCTCTTGGATAAAGTCGCCAAAGAAAGTGAACAGAAAGGCCTTACTTTGAACATCAAAAAGACAGAGACTATGGTTATATCTAAGAAACAGAATCCACCAGCATGCAATAATAAATTAAACGGAACTGTTCTAAAGCAGGTGCAGAAATTCAAATACCTTGGAGCAGTAATAACTTCAGATGGGAAATGCAGAACAGAAATTAGGAACAGAATAGGCCAAGCAAAGACTGTATTTCAGAGAATGATAAACATATTGACCAACACATCCTTATCAATGAATGTTAGAAAACGAGTCCTAAAATGCTATATTGAACCTATCTTGTTATATGGAAGTGAGTCATGGACAATAGGAAAGTCTGCACAAAAATCATTGGAAGCAGCAGAAATGTGGTTTATTAGAAGAATGTTGCGAATCCCCTGGACAGCAAAAATAACAAATGAAGAATGTAGGAGAAGAGCTGGAGAGACAAAAAACCTTGTCAAAAAGATAAGAGAGAGACAATGTACTTTCATAGGACATGTAATGAGAAGAGGGGGCATTGAAAATATTATAACAACAGGAAAAATAGAAGGAAGAAGATCAAGAGGAAGACCAAGAGAAATGATACTGGACAGTCTGATGGGATGGTGTGAGAGGAGATCACCAACTGAGCTGATGGCCTGCATGAAGGATCGGGTACTCTGGAGAAGCATAATAGCCAACGCCAGTCGGCACGGCACATGATGATGATGATATATATATTAGTTTCAAGTATGACTTGATTGTTGTAATGATTTAATACATTTTTTCCATAAATATGTTACTTTTGAATGAATGTAAGAATGTAATAGAATTTGTTTTATACAGTTACATACCTCAGAGCGTGGAGTGTGTGGACAAGAGATACGCTTATTATTTATTTAGGTGATGACTTAATTGTTTCTTCATACTAGTTGTTGTCATTGTTAAATTCTGAATAACTGTGACTGATTGAAAGCTGTTTGATGAAGGGAAGATTGTTAGACGGACCTGCGTGTCCATTTCGTAAACATTTAAAAATAAGCTATGATCTATCTATCTATCTATCTATCTATCTATCTATCTATCTATCTATCTATCTATCTATCTATCTATCTATCTATCTATCTATCTATCTATCTATCTATCTATCTATCTATCTATCTATCTATCTATCTATCTGTCTGTATGTCTGTATGCATGTCTAAACATGCCCCTCTGTCTGCCTTCATGTTGGTTTCTCTACTGTCTGTCTTATATCTCTGCATATTTACCTACTTACCCGCCTTTTGTTTGTGTCTGTCTGTATATGTTTATACATTTGCTATGTTGCTTAGCTAGTTATATCTGTCTCTGGTCTGTCTGTAATACGTATTATACAAATATGTCTTTTCTCGCAGTATATTTCTTCTTTCAAATATCCTCACCGCAATTTCCTACCTCATTACCTAGTGCTTTGTATTTGCTTACAGGTGGATTTTATTGTGATTTTCATAAAAATTGTAGTATACATCTTTATACTGATTTCATATAGACATACAGTATACTTACAGTCATGATAAAAGTAAAAGTGCATCGATTACAACCTGTCTATTTGGACAGTATCTAATTATTTATATCCAGTCAATGTTAAAACGAGAATGTCCAATGTTACCCATCCACTCTATAACATTAGACATTTACAGACAGAAACTTAGTTCGGCAAGAAACGTTTAATGGACATATCCGGAAGACTAACCTACAGTAGCACATATTTAACTGGGTTTTGAACAGCCCATGTTTCTGGTTGTTTGAGTAATTTACTTCCTTCTCCTCAGCGTGCGACTTAGAGGGAGTGTTGTTTATTTCTTTGTTTAATTTATAACAATGGTTTTCAACCTGGGAGCATATAAAACTGGTTGGCGCAAGTTTACATGTTATCAATATTGGGTGGAATATTTTATGAAAGTGGTTTACATACCGTCAATCTTGACAGCCAGACAGACAGACAGACAAACATACAAATAATATGAGAACCACTGGAATGACTAAATAATGGGTCTAAGGACTGTTATTCCCGGAGGTGGGGTGGAGAATTCGCTCTCCGCTCCAACGTCGTGCGTCTCAAATAGCCTCGGACAGTCAAGTCCAGCTTCTGGCCTTCTCGTGGCAGAACTGTTTAAACTGACAGGATAAGGGGCGAAGGCGAATATCTGGCGCCTGAAAACCAGACACTTAGGGTAGATGAGTGGCACGTTTGGTAGCTCATCTACCGCTGTTGGCGAGATTCTTCAGCTGTCGTGCGTGGAGCGGTACTTCTCCCTGCAAATGAAGAAAAGTGCAAATGGGGTTGCCGCGCGGCACCACTGCGGAAAAGGTGGTAGAAAGGATAAACCGAAGCAAACAGCCAAATAACTGCACCTATGGTCTTGAGATCAGCCACGTCCTAAGTGCACTCATATCCGGTGAAATGCCTACACCAATTTAACCCAGAGGTTAAGACACTGCTGGCGAGACTCTTCGGATGCCGCGCGTGGAGTGAAGCGCCTCCCAGTCAAGGAAGAAACTGCGGAAAAGAAATAAGTGTTGCTGAGCGGCGCAGATGTGAAAAGGTGAAGGAAAGGATAAAGTGAAATTTAATCGGTATGTCCAGTAGTATAGCTGCGAGAGCTACACATACCACGGCGTCTCTGCTCTAGAGGCCGGCCACGTCCGAAATACACCTACACTGGTAAAATATGCCTAAACCGGTATATACCAGGGGTGAAACATGATGGCTAGGCATCACGCTACCTCCGCTAAAGAGGTCGGTCACGTCCCAAACACGCCCATACTGTGATAATATGCCTAAACCGACTCAACCCAGGGGTGGAAATGTCATGTGGAGAGGATTCGTCCTCCTGGACAAAAGCCCCATCCTGGTCACAACTAGAAAGGGTAGCGGCCATGACCACAAAATGCTGAAGTCGAGACACTGGACCAGGGCAGTCTAGATAGGCAACCACCTCTCATCCGGAGGGGATGTATGCGTATCCTAATCACGCTAAGGTTTTCCGGTGAGAAAGTCCAACACTAGACTGGATAGGCAACCACCTCTCACCCGGCGGTGATACACGGGTATCTCAAAACACGTCGAGGTCTCCCGGTGAGAAAGTCCAACTCTAGACTAAACTGGTGCAACGAAAACCACGGTGTCACGCATTCCCTCTTCTGAGACCCACTAAGAATACAGGCTCAAGCCCTGCGATATTATTAAACTTTTGTGGTCCTCTCGGGATTGTGGTCCTTTCAGGAACCACAAGGGGGACCACGGGAATTAACGAGGACCACATGCGTAAATTCAGTAGGATCACAGTGCGGTCTTGGTGGTAGAAGCGAACGAAGAGGAAGAAGAAGAAAAAGACTAAAAATTAGGACATGTTTCTCACACCTGGAAAGCAACACTTGAAATCTGTGTGCTAAAATCTGGAGTTAGTTATGTAAATGACGTGTATTAGAAAATGAGTTTGAAAGTCACTAACACAAACTCATGGTCTTGTGACTGTTACACGCTTTCCTTTTCGCTGGACACTTTTCCCTAACAAATATATCCAGTGTTAATTTGACACGAATACGTTAATAAACGACCTTTAGAAAAATTAGTTTAAAGTTTTGATGAATAAATGGGCCATGCCTTAACTGACAAAAATGAGGTCATGCTAGAACTTAGTAGGCCTTACATCCTCAAGTTCCCAGACCACCTAAGCAGATTTATGAAGCCTTACGTTGTCACAGCGTCTAGAACTTGTGTCTGAGGCTGAGATATTGTCATTTGAACTTGGAGAAAACTGTCGGGTTCAGCCTGCTGATTTTAGACTGTTATTATCAGATGCTTATGCGAAAGAAGATGAACGCGAAGACAATAAAAACAAATGCTATTAGAAACTCATGTTATACAAAAATTGATTAACTATTAAACACTTAGGAAAGTTGTAGTTGCAGAAATGACCTTCATGATAAACATATAAATTAGATTATTCATAAGGAAAGGAAATATGCAGTTCATAAAATAACACAGCTAAATTATTAAAAACCTCATTCTTCACAGAGGAGAAAGTCTGGGTAAGATATCCATCTTAGAAAAAAACTCTAGGTAAGTGAATGTATAGAAAAAAATTCTGGATAAGTATTCAGTCTAGGAAAAAAAAACTCTAGGTATGTGACTGTATATATATATATATATATATATATATATATATATATAGAGAGAGAGAGAGAGAGAGAGACTTGGTAAGTAATCAGTCTAGGAAAAAAACTCTAGGTAAGCGACTGTATATATAGAGAGAGTCTTGGTAAGTAATCAGTCTAGGAAAAAACTCTAGGTAAGTGACTGTATATATATAGAGAAAGTCTGGGTAAGTAATCAGTATAGAAAAAAAAAACTCTGGGTATGTGACTGTAATCAGTCTAGGAAAAAAACACTAGGTAAGTGACTGTATAGAGAGAAGGTATGTTTAAGTAATCTGTGCAGGAAAAAACTCTAGGTAAGTAAGTGTATAGAGAGAAGGTCTGTTTAAGTAATCTATCTAGGAAAAAAATCTAGGTAAGTGAATATATGGAAAGAAAGTCAGGGTAACTAATCCATCTAGGAAACAAATCCAGGTAAGTGATTGTATTTAGAGAAAGTCTGGGTAAGTAATCGATCTCGGAAAAAATCTCTAGGTAAGTGATTGTATAGAGAGAATGTCGTAGCAAGTGAAAATATGAGAAAAAGGTATTGATAAGTAATGGAATTGTGAGAACGTCTAGGTCAGCGAAATGTATGAGAAGAAAGTCTAGAGAAAGGAATGATTAGAATATAACCTTGGTGAACAATCGCACGAGCATAAAAGATAGATATAAATTCGCGCGAGGAGAAAATATAGATAAGAAATCATCTGAGGAGAAAGTCTAGAAAAGAAATCGTATGGGGAGAAAGTATAGTAAAGAAATCATGTGATGAGAATAGTTGTTTAAAACTCGAAGACTAACAGAGCCATACAGTGAAGTTATGTACGCTCGAAGACTAAGAAAGCCATACAGTGAAGTTATTTAAGCTCGAAGACTAAGAAAGCCATACAGTGAAGTTCTTTAAAACTCGAAGACTATGAGAGCCATACAGTGAAGTTATTGAAAGCTAAAAGACTATGAGAGCCATACAGTGAGGTTATTGAAAACACGTGTGACGAGCGATATAAGGAGAGTTCTGGAGCCTCCTTGTCGGGCCCCTCTTCCTTACCTTATCGTCTGCACTGGGCTACGGGGAGGGTGGGGGAGGTCAGTTAAGTTCATGTTTGACTTTACTGTAGAGTAGCACTGGCTTGTGAGAGCCCTAGCTGAAAGCAGTGAAAGCAGTCTTGTCTGCTCATTTGAATTTACAACATCAATATAGAAGCTACTTCCGTATTGTTACAAGGAGGTTCTTGTCCGCGTGTATGATTTTACAGTTCAGTGGACGTTGTACGTACAGTCATATCATGCCCTGAGATTCTGCAATTTTATTATTTATTATGGTACACACTACATGGAGATGGACGGTTGGCTGAAGGCAGGAAAACTGAGAACTGTGCCACTGAAGTATTCGTCACCGACTGCAAATGTCTGGGCCATCTAATGCTCTTTCTGAGAATCAAGAAACTGTGTTGTTAGGTGTGCAGGACATTCCTTCCATGGCGAACCAACACAGACAACATGGATCTGTTTTAATCAAAGTCTTAGCAGCAAAAAGTAAGAAATAGAAGAGCAATAATAATTACCAATTTTTGGAGTCCAAGCGTGTCTTATGTAACAAGTTGTTACTGACCAGTTACAAGGTACATGTATACTTGTGTCGGCATCTTGAAGCAATACATGGGGACAGCAAAGACAAAAAGTGGAGTATTTTGTGCCCACGTTTAATGAGCTTTTGAAGATCAAAAACTGTCAACGAAAGGATCACTGAGGCAGAAGCATCTTACATGTTTAATTATCGCACAGCACTGCCATGAGAATTCACACGACAGCCGAGAATCACATCAAGCCTTGGCCAATCGACATGTCTCCGTGCGTGTTGGATGAGAAATCAGAGAACATCTGTCTGTAACAAGCCTTACAAATGACACGGTATCTCGGAGAATTACTGCATTAGCAGCCATTGTTACAGAGGAGCCAACCTCCGGCATCAAGAGCATTTGATTCCGCTGCTCAAATGGTTTAGTCGCTAGGCGTGGCCGGACCTGTCCTGATTCTTGTGCTTGTAGGATATCAACTCAAATCCTAGAGAGCAGAAGACGTGATTTGTGTGCTAACCTGTATAGACTAGTGCAGCTGTAGCTGACATCGTAAGTAAATTTATGTGGAGCAATGATATTCCATGAGACAAATGATTTGATATTTACACTGATGGTGCCAAAGCAAGGGTAGGAAAGACTGCAAATGACAGCAAATCCTAAATGTGCCCTGGACGAGGCAGTGAAAATTTTAATTTCATTAAATCTTAGATTCTGCATACACGACTGTTCAAGGTTATCTGTGAAGATATGGGGAGTTTCCAGGGATGTTTGCTGTTTCACACAAAAGTAAGATAGTTTTCTCGTAGCAATATAACCCCCTGCTACAGTTTTTAGTTGCGTGCTGAAGTCATCGCTTTCTTGGCTGATCACAGACGTGATTTGCAATCTTAGATGACTGATACGCAGCGGATGACAACATTTGCCCTCTTGGCAGATGTCTTTGCAAAAATAAATGGCGTACATCTAGCACTGTAATTAAAATGCACCACTATATTCACTTAAAATGATAAAATCTTGCCTTCGAGATAAAGATTTTGGGCGAATTCTGTTCACCGCTGGGACATAGACAACTTTCATGCCCTAAAGAACATTTTATATGAGATGGACGGACGATTTGGATTTCGGTTTGTTCTTTATGAAGAAATTGTACAACATTTGGAAGATCTGATTGACCCCCTTTCTCATTATTTCCCCAACGAAGTACAGGAGAAATGACAAGATTATTTATAGATCTAGCACGTGTTCTTGCAAGGAGAAGCCTCATCAGTTCACAACTCTCCACTCTCAGAAATTCGTGTCAGGGAGAGTATCAGATAATATCGACGGTTAAATTCTGATGCAGTCTGAAGGACGAATATCCTGATTTTTCCAAGAAACCTGTCTCTGTTCTTCTCTCACTAATCAGGACCTATGTGCATGAAAGCAGATTTTTATATAAAAACTAAGCATCACATTTCTAACACGATGCTGAGGTTTGAGAACCCCTGGATACAGACTGTATGAATAGAGACTATATAGCAACCCATAGTCAAGAAAAGCCTGTATGACAATCCCGGGTGTGAATCTTTTACAAAAGATATAATACTTGCCTGCCCCACTTAAGACGCAGTACTTAACAGATGAGTGTGCCAATTCCGGACTCGGCTATTCACACGCTATCTACCAGAAAATCAGTTTCGATGTTGCTAAACAATTAACATTTGTTTGTGTCTGTTACATGATTTTACTTCTGGATCACGTAGTTCTGAGACACATTTCCTTAAAAAGTGACATATGTCAATGTTACATAAATAAATTTACAAAATAACTTCACTGAAATTTGCTACAACTCGTAAATGAACAAGTTGATTATGCCCCGAAGAGAAAAAAAATGATATCTAGATGGAACTTAGCGTGTCTTTCCTCTCAATAATTTGTTGTTAAATATATGAGCCAGCCAGACATATCCTGTTCTGTTTATGAGAGAAGCAGCTCTAGAGATGTGACATATGTGACAAATGTGACATACATAAGTCACATCAGAAGAGTCGCCCTGGCAAATTTTGATGGCTTTGTGGTCCGTGTTGTCTACTGTTGATAGGTAGCATTGTCGAGTCTTCTAGTGCCTTCAGAAAGTGCATACCCTAGTAACTTGTGGGTCTACCAGCTTGATGATTAAAATAGTACATCTCTGACCCGATGTGTCCCCATTCCAAAGTGGGCAGATTCATGAAGCCACTCTTTGCCATGGAGAGATTATCTAAGACAGAAGCTATATCACAAAACAAGATATCTATGTAAGATTTAGGCGAACTGTCCATGAAACATAACAAAAAAATATCCTAGAGTGGGAATAAGCTGTAAGCCAGTAAGAAAAATATATATATATATGGAAACACATGAGTTACTAGAGTTTTTTTTTACCAAAATGGATGCGAAGATAGAGACCAAGTTCTTGTGGAAAAACAAAAATGAAAACAAATAAAAAAGGCCACGTTGTAGATGCAGTCTCAGCTAAAGGGAACTAGAAGTTTGTGCTTGGACTTGTTTGAAATGAGAGGAAATATTTATTGTTTTATATTGTACAAATCAAACTCTCAAATGGTCACTTAAGCTAAGAAAGGCCTGGGAAAGGTGTAGGTTGTACTTTGGAAACATTGTGTGAGTGTTAAGATTTATAGCGGAAGTTTATTTTTGCCTTGAAATATAGAACCATAGCCATGGGTAACCAGTGTGCAGGTCAAGAAGATGGTATGTGGTTTTTTACTGAATATTATGTAAGACTTAATGATAGGCTTACACAATGCCAGGCTATTCAACTGCTGTTAGATTTTTATGGTGGAAAAGGTTGATAATGACAGGTTTAGGTCCTTTTTTTACCGACCAAATGATTGTAGTGATGAATTCTTATACAATCATCTCAAACATTGTGCGATAACTCACCAGGATTGTATTCAACTTAGGACACCATGGCCACACCTCCATCCACCTCTTTATCCTCACTTGCACACAAAGACAACACAACCAACAAAAAGTTAAATAACAGAAATAAATAATACATTCTTCTTTTCTTAACATCCAGATTTAGTGTACAACCAGAAACAATAACTTCTCAACAACTCGGCTACACTAAACGAAGATAACACACGCTCATACACACCCTCACAAACTCACTCACTCACACATACACTTCCACACACATTCACACATTGACAAACACACACACTTACACACGCCATATACACACACACACACTCACACACAATCACAAACACACTCACACACATCCACACACACTCACACACATCCACACACACTCACACACATCCACACACACTCACACACACTCACATACAGACACTCAAACGCATGCACTCACACACATTCATACTCTGTTACACACGAACATACTCACACACAAACACTCACACAATCACTTATACAAACACTTACACACATACTCACACACATTCACACAACCGTTCATCCACACATGCATTCATACATACAATCACACATAACACAATCAGACGTACACTCATAGACACAGACTCTCACACACCCGCACACATTCACACACACTAAAACACACTAACATACACATACGTACTCAGATGCATACTCACAAAATCATGCACACACACTCACACACAAACAATCAAGCACACACACTCACTCGCACACACGCACTCACAGACACACACTCACGCATTCAGACGCACACTTACACACGCTCACATACAATCAGACACATTCAGAAGCACACTAACAAACACTTACACACACTCAGACGCACATTCACAATCACACACACTTTCACACGCTCACACACACGTACACACATTCACACTCACACACACACTCACACACTCACACACATTCACACTCACACTCACACACTCACACACACTCACACATACACTCACACACACTCACACACACACTCAGATACACTCACACAGAAACACTCACACACACACTGAAACACACACTCACACACACTCACATACACTTAGGCGCACACTCCCAAGCACACTCACACGCACACTGACACACACACTCACACACACTCACATACACTTAGGCGCACACTCCCAAGCACACTCACATACACTCACACACAATAACACACATAATCACACACTAACCTGCACACACCCACATACACACACCCACACACACACTCACAAGATACTCACACACACTAATATACCACCTCGCACACACACTCACACAGATACTCACACACACTCATACGCACACTCACAAACGCACACACACACTCACTCACAAACTCACACACACTCACTCACACAGAAAAAAATCACTTCTCTCTCACACACCCTCACACACTCAGACGCACGCTCACACAGACCCTCTCACACACACACATACTTGTACAAGGACACTCCAACGCGGGGCAAGGAGTCACATGACAACTTCTTCCACATGGACTCCACAACACACTACAGTCAACCAGCTGTTCTACTTTGGCTACACGCATTCTTACACAGCAGTTTACAGTACAAAACATAACATTAAACACACATAAGCAAAACATAAAGTAAATCGTAATCAGTATTCCAATAGGGAGACTTCAACATTGTCATCTAAGTATATCTCACTAGACTACCCTTCCGTAGAGACAATAATAAACAAAACTTCAGTATAATCAAGATGATCTATCTCAACGCTCTACATACAAGACACATTTTATTTATGAACTTTCAATCCTTCCTGCGGGAAATTCGTTAGAAGATTTGCATTGCATTCAACAAAACAAATAATCAAATTCATAAACACCTTAATAACTCCACACACACACAAAAAATCAATGAGTTAAAATTCATAAAATAAGTAAAAAAAATTTCTCAATACACGTGAGGCACAAAATTATCACAAGACAAAACTATGTACAACATGGACATTTTCTTCTCAGTCGACGTTAAAAAGATGCAGGAAGAAACTAGACTGAGACACGACATTGTAACTCTAAGAAAAAGATATTCTAGACTGAGAATAATGGAGCCTAATAAAAAGAAACGTATTTTTGTCCATTTTAATGAGAACTTTTATTGCTTTGAAATGTTATTTTTTAGATAAAAGAGAAAGAGGAGAACTATGAGGTAGATTTTTGTTCCAGCTAATTAACTCTGGTGAGCATTTTCAAGATAGAATTGATGATCTTATTTTGTGTTGACTCTCGTGTTGTAAAGTGCTATATGAAACAGCATCTGAAATCAGAGATTAAAAATATAATCACAGACTTCAATAGCAGCATTAAAACTGTGATAATTCTAGACGATTGGACCAGCAATAGCCACCTCATATCTTTGTCTAAAGCAAACAGGAATCACAGAGAGTTGTCAGGTCACTAAACCAAAACACTCAAAAAAACGTATGGTGACCTGATGGAAGAAAAAATTATAGCCAGGAAAAATCACACACGATCTTGAAAATTCTGGAAAACTGAATGCCACAGTGGGGGAGGGGTGGGGGCACCAGGGAGAAACACCACCATCAGGGAGAAACACTACCACCAGGGAGAAACACTTCCACAAGGGAGAAACACCACCACCAGGGAGAAACACTACCACCAGGGAGAAACACTTCCACAAGGGAGAAACACCACCATCAGGGAGAAACACCACCACCAGGGAGAAACACTACCACCAGGGAGAAACACTTCCACAAGGGAGAAACACCACCATCAGGGAGAAACACCACCACCAGGGAGAAACACTACCACCAGGGAGAAACACTTCCACAAGGGAGAAACACCACCATCAGGGAGAAAAACTACCACCAGGGAGAAACACTACCACCAGGGAGAAACACCACCACCAGGGAGAAACACCACCACCAGGGAGAAACACTACCACCAGGGAGAAACACCACCACCAGGGAGAAACACTACCACCAGGGAGAAACACTTCCACAAGGGAGAAACACTACCACCAGGGAGAAACACCACCACCAGGGAGAAACACCATCACCAGGGAGAAACACTACCATCAGGGAGAAACACTTCCACAAGGGAGAAACACCACCACCAGGGAGAAACACCACCACCAGGGAGAAACACTACCATCAGGGAGAAACACTTCCACAAGGGAGAAACACCACCACCAGGGAGAAACACCACCACCAGGGAGAAACATTACCACCAGGGAGAAACACCACCACCAGGGAGAAACACCACCACCAGGGAGAAACATTACCACCAGGGAGAAACTCTACCACCAGGGAGAAACACCACCACCAGGTAGAAACTCTACCACCAGGGAGAAACACCACCACCAGGGAGAAACACCACCACCAGGGAGAAACATTACCACCAGGGAGAAACACCACCACCAGGGAGAAACACCACCACCAGGGAGAAACATTACCACCAGGGAGAAACTCTACCACCAGGGAGAAACACCACCACCAGGGAGAAACACTACCACCAGAGAGAAACTCTACCACCAGGGAGAAACACCACCACCAGGGAGAAACACCACCATCAGGGCAGGCACAGTGACGTATGAAGTATATGAAAGGTCCCAAAAGAAAGATGAAACGCTCCTGGTGACCCTGCACCTAGAGGACGCATACTTACTCCGCCCTACTTACACTAATGTTGGAATCAGGCTCTGACACATGGCTTGTCAGGGCACTCTAAGCATGAAATATAAATCTTGGACATCCAAACCAACCAACTTATATCCTGATCTCCCTCAAGGATCCCCCTCACCAATATTGTTTTACATATACACTGTGAGACTAGCTCAAGTGAATCAAACGCTCCCTGTTCATACACGATATTACAACACATGCACAAGGTCTAAACCACCAAGATGTGGCAAACATAGTACAGAGACAAGTGAATCTCGGTACGACATGGTGGAAAGATCACACCGGGTCAATTAACCCACCCAAAGCCAAACCATTATAGTTTTCCTTGAATATCCAAACCAAAAGCCGAAATTCGCTGTGAAAATACCTGCAATGAAAGATTTCACACAATTAAATGTTGGGGATTATCTTCGACAGATGTTTATCCTTCAGGCAACACGTGACAAGGAGGAGACGATTATGAAAGCAAAGAAAGGCCTAGGAGCATTAACAGTAATAACAACTTTGGGTCTCTCACAAAAACATCTGTTATCAACAACGAAAGAGCTGGTAATGTCAAGACTGGAACATGGCAACGGCGTGCTCACTTTATCAACAACTCAAACAACCTGGCTCCTGGAGAGAGTTATGAATGAAACAATGAGGACGGTGGTCGGATGTCCCGGGAACATACCGGTGGATGCCATGCTACACTTACTGAACATGCCGAGCATGAAAACTCAACATACACGCGTCATAGTAAAGGAGTACATAAGATCAAGAGCATGGAAGACCAGCCATTGAAAAAGGAGACTCAAACACAAAAAGGTACACAACAAAACGAGGTCATTCATTTATATCGGAGACTGAGACAGACCATGAGACAGATACGCAAGGCTGAAGAAATCCCCATGGTTGCCGACTGGATTGATGCCTGAAAATATTCACACTTTACAAACATTCATACATGGCTCAGACGAGAATGCTGAAATTGGGGGACAGGACTTCTTTCTATCTCTTAGTATCATGCCCCCGTAGATAAGAGAAATGACAACTGCGGTAAAGCTGGTTCTAGTCATGAAAGAAACTTGGAAATGATGTTTATGATTTGTAGAATGTTCCTCTTTCCATTCTCACAGTTATAAAACGATGTTTATTAATATTTCATCCTGTCAGTGTATGAATGATGCTCTCTTTTTTATCATCTCGCTTCTGTAACAGATGAGAGGTTAGCTAAGGCTTTGGTCACAGTGAGGCTGCCCACAGACTGGAAACTGTCAGTATTAAACTTGGCCTGGAAAAATATTCTGGGTATGTTAATATGTTCAGGTGTAAGGATTTAAATTCGGTGAATCGTTTGCGTTAGAGTGTACCCATAGGACGAAGAAAAACATGAACAATAGATGTCTTTTTGGTATAATGTTTGAACACATAAAACCTTATGTAAAATATCCTGCTTGCTTTGCTGTCCATGGAAATAGACAGACAGACAGAAACATAGATAGTTAGACAGAGAGACAAAGACATAGACAGACAGACCGATTAAAAATGGAATTTGTTTCACCTCATAGCTTCGCTTCCTATTTGTATAAAACGGAATATATTACATCTAAAGTTTTATTTAATTTGAGTGCCTAAAATAGCCGAAGCCTGATTTAATGTGACACTTAACAGGTGTAGACATTCTGACAGCAATCTTGTTGCTGATGACAGCATTTCAGATGGAAAACAAAATCTGTTAATTAATGCTGCGACAATGATTGCTTTGTAACTTTCTTATCAGAACAGTAATACACGATATTACAACACATGCACAAGGTCTAAACCACCAAGATGTGGCAAACATAGTACAGAGACAAGTGAATCTCGGTACGACATGGTGGAAAGATCACACCGGGTCAATTAACCCACCCAAAGCCAAACCATTATAGTTTTCCTTGAATATCCAAACCAAAAGCCGAAATTCGCTGTGAAAATACCTGCAATGAAAGATTTCACACAATTAAATGTTGGGGATTATCTTCGACAGATGTTTATCCTTCAGGCAACACGTGACAAGGAGGAGACGATTATGAAAGCAAAGAAAGGCCTAGGAGCATTAACAGTAATAACAACTTTGGGTCTCTCACAAAAACATCTGTTATCAACAACGAAAGAGCTGGTAATGTCAAGACTGGAACATGGCAACGGCGTGCTCACTTTATCAACAACTCAAACAACCTGGCTCCTGGAGAGAGTTATGAATGAAACAATGAGGACGGTGGTCGGATGTCCCGGGAACATACCGGTGGATGCCATGCTACACTTACTGAACATGCCGAGCATGAAAACTCAACATACACGCGTCATAGTAAAGGAGTACATAAGATCAAGAGCATGGAAGACCAGCCATTGAAAAAGGAGACTCAAACACAAAAAGGTACACAACAAAACGAGGTCATTCATTTATATCGGAGACTGAGACAGACCATGAGACAGATACGCAAGGCTGAAGAAATCCCCATGGTTGCCGACTGGATTGATGCCTGAAAATATTCACACTTTACAAACATTCATACATGGCTCAGACGAGAATGCTGAAATTGGGGGACAGGACTTCTTTCTATCTCTTAGTATCATGCCCCCGTAGATAAGAGAAATGACAACTGCGGTAAAGCTGGTTCTAGTCATGAAAGAAACTTGGAAATGATGTTTATGATTTGTAGAATGTTCCTCTTTCCATTCTCACAGTTATAAAACGATGTTTATTAATATTTCATCCTGTCAGTGTATGAATGATGCTCTCTTTTTTATCATCTCGCTTCTGTAACAGATGAGAGGTTAGCTAAGGCTTTGGTCACAGTGAGGCTGCCCACAGACTGGAAACTGTCAGTATTAAACTTGGCCTGGAAAAATATTCTGGGTATGTTAATATGTTCAGGTGTAAGGATTTAAATTCGGTGAATCGTTTGCGTTAGAGTGTACCCATAGGACGAAGAAAAACATGAACAATAGATGTCTTTTTGGTATAATGTTTGAACACATAAAACCTTATGTAAAATATCCTGCTTGCTTTGCTGTCCATGGAAATAGACAGACAGACAGAAACATAGATAGTTAGACAGAGAGACAAAGACATAGACAGACAGACCGATTAAAAATGGAATTTGTTTCACCTCATAGCTTCGCTTCCTATTTGTATAAAACGGAATATATTACATCTAAAGTTTTATTTAATTTGAGTGCCTAAAATAGCCGAAGCCTGATTTAATGTGACACTTAACAGGTGTAGACATTCTGACAGCAATCTTGTTGCTGATGACAGCATTTCAGATGGAAAACAAAATCTGTTAATTAATGCTGCGACAATGATTGCTTTGTAACTTTCTTATCAGAACAGTAATACACACATATAATAAACACATATAATAAACACATATAATAAACACATATGTTAATCTGAAACATGTTGCCTGAGAACAAACGTAGACTCTTCATAAACAAATTAACCAATATATAGAACCCAGATGATGGTAATTCTTTTTTTATTTTAATCGAACAGCTAATTTTCTGCCCCATGGACCTCTAAAATAATTTCTGGGTTTCCCAGAGTCCCCCAGTGGTCCAAGGACCCCAGATAAAGAACCCATGTTATAACACCTAATGACATTAGTGGTTTAATTTAGAAAGTAATACTTGTTGAGGTGTAAATAAGAATTATTTCCTCTACGATACTGTCATACATTCATAAATGAATTTGTTTATTAACCTTCCGTCTAAAATGTTTATTGCTGACTGTATTTATCTGTCACATTTCTTTTATCTTTTTTCAGTTATATTTTCGTTGCAAATGTCTTCATAAATAGTGTATTAATGTTTTCTAAAATTTTTTTTTTCTCATTCTACCACCAAAAGTGAGATAAAATTGATGTTATCCCATATAGATAGTTTCATAGCAAATGCCGTAGAGGATGAAGAGTTAGAGACCTCATTATGATGGGCCATCAGCGTATGAGGTATGAATGAATGAATGCATAATCTTTTTTTTTTAAGGTAAAGAATTGGGCAAGCAGGCCCGTCTTACATTCTGCCCGTCATCACTCCATCTTTCATTCTTCCCACACACGATTTAATATAAATATAAAAATTACATTAGGAAAAAAATATCAAAAGAATATAAGGTTTAACTATTACACTCAAAGTAAAAGAGAAGAAGTAATTAAGCTAATAAAATAGCTCTCACGCACACATACACACAGACATATACATAAACAAAAATACATTTTAAATACAGATCTTCTAACATGTTTTTTAACAACCATTAACAGAGTTTCTAACAATATCTAACAAGTTACTTCTCGAACTATGCTATTTTAGTACTTGATGGTGCCGAGTCATGTGTTGAGAGAGTGTTAGTTATTCTATGGAGGCATATAATTACAAAGTAAAGTAAAGATAGTCCCATAGCAAATGCCGTAGGGGGTGAAGCGTTAGAGA
>CM019721.1:7864687-7952106 GCA_009760885.1 Achatina immaculata
GCTCTCATCATTTAACTGGTTGATTAGTTTCCACAGTTTTCTTTCATCTTTTTCAAATTTTAGGTACTCTGTTTTCTCTCTCCAGCTTTCCAGTCTGGCTTGCAGCTTGGCTCTCTGAAATTTGGCCTTAGAATGTTGGTAATTATTGTGGTGTTCTTGGCATGGTCTATTTTCTGCTTCCTTTCTAGCTCCTTCCACGTCATCATGGAGTTGTCCCAGCTCACTAGACCAGTATGGTTTATAGTCCCTACAAGCTGCTATGGGAATGGTTTCAGGGGCGGCCTGAAGGATACAAGCATTGAATTCCCTCACTGTGCTGTTAATATCCTTACCTTCTATGGACAGCTGTCCCACCAGGATACCCGTACAATGTCTGTACATTGTCCAGTTTGCTTTTTTATAGTTCCATCTGGGGAGAGGGCTACTGGTGTTAAGGAGTTCATTTTCTTTTGTCAGGAAGACTGATCGATGATCTCCATGTCAGACGGTTTTGAAATAATTTTAAGATAAATCACCATATAATAGTTTTAAATATTTTTTAGTTAAATCAGCATAGACTAAAAGACAAGCTTTAAATAATTTAAAGGTAAATCACCATAGACTAAAAGAATAGCTTAAAATAATTTTAAGGTAAATCACCATAGACTAAAAGATTCGCTTTAAATAATTTTAAGGTAAATCAACATAGATAAAAAGAATGTCTTTAATTAATTTTAAGGTAAATCGCCATAGACTAGCTTTAAATAATTTAAGGTAAATCATCATAGACTAAAAGACAAGCTTTAAATAATGTTAAGTTAAATCACCATAGACTAAAAGACTAGCTTTAAATAATTATTAGGTAAATCATCATAGACTACCTTTAAATAATGTTATGGTGAATCAATATAGACTATAAGAAAAGCTTTAAATAATTTTAAGGTAAATCATCATCGACTAAAAAACAAGCTTTAAATAATTTAAGATAAATCATCATAGACTAAAAGACAAGCTTTAAATAAGTTTAGGGTAAATCATCACAGACTACAAGACTAGCTTTAAATAATTTTAGGGTAAATCATGCATTAGTTCCATTTCCTCTTAAGCTGAAAGACCTAGATGGCATTTTCTTTCAACTCAGGCACGTTTCGTCTACACTGAAAGTCTTTTCCTTGGTATAACTAGTATTTATCATCTGTAATTTCCTTGTATACTTTTTCATGTTACATTTCTGCAGTTGTAGTATCTGGACTAGCTGCTTCTTTCTGTCTGCTATACTTATATTGTGTGACTTTGACATTCTCTTAATTCTGTCACACCAGTCTTCTCTAGGCATAAATGTTCGTTCCATGGATATCTTTCCTCCTCCAGTCTTCATTGTATGTTCGCAGAAAAAAAAAAGATAAGAATATAACACTATATAGGGCACTGTGCACGTGTTCTTGAGTGAACTGAAATAAAAGTTGGGGGACGATTTGATTGGATAATGATTAACATACAAATTGATCCGTTTGGTTTCATGAAAGTGTCATTAAACAAAGAGAAAAGCCCAAATCACTATGACACCCCACAAGGAAGGAACATCTTGATTTCAGATCGTGTAAATCCACTCTGGACTGTTATCACTGCTTGACACCGCTTTCTCATTGAGTTAATGGCAAGTTGAGTTCTTTGTTGAGACTTGTTATTCTGTTCATCTTTCAACGCTTAGGCTAACCGGGCTTTGGCTTCTTCGCAGCCTACACTCCAGTTCTCCTCACAGTGCCCGTTAGGAGATAGTGCAGGGGAAGCAACCGGCCATGGTAAGACACCAGTCTGTTGTTGTTGAAAGTGGTCCCAGACCACATGTACCACATGTTGGCGAGCAATGTCTTCCTGCAGTATCATGTCTGGTCCATTTGGTTTGAGGAAAGTCTCTATGTGTGTTGTTTTGATTTCATCTCTGTATTGTAAACCTGTGAGGTTGTCATTGATGATGACGATGTTCTCTTCTGGCTGTGTATGAAATCCCGCCCCAAACCATGATACTGCCTCCTCTCTTTCTATTTCTCTGCTGAATACAGTTATATCCATAACGTTCTCCTTGACGCTTATACACCAAACCAGGTCCATCATTGCCTTTCAAACAGAATCTGGACTCATCAGAGAATAGAATCCGTCTCCACTGATGACTGGGCCATGACACATGCTGTCTTACCCAAGCCAAGCAGGCTTGTCTATGGCCAACTGTCAAGTACTTGTCTAACTACAGGTCTATGATTTAACTCTCTGAGCCTTCTAAGCATTGTCCTGCCCGACACATGTCTTAAACTTGAATGTTGCCGACAGTCCACGTTGCCCGGTGAAACCTGTTACGAAGATGCATGAGGCGGATGTAACGGTCTTATGCAGGGGCGGTAACTCGTGGTCGGCCGCTTCTGTGGCGATCATTTTTATAGAAACGAACTTGAATGCATGATCTAGTGTTCCTATGAGCATTGAAGAGCTGATATACTGCTGATCTAGTGTTCCTGGGAGTATTGAAGAGTTGAGATACTGCTGATCTAGTGTTCCTGTGAGCATTGAAGAGTTGAGATACTGCTGATCTAGTGTTCCTGGGAGTATTGAAGAGTTGAGATACTGCTGATCTAGTGTTCCTAGGAGCATTGAAGTGTTGAGATACTGCTGATCTAGTGTTCCTGGGAGCATTGAAGTGTTGAGATACTGCTGATCTAGTGTTCCTAGGAGCATTGAAATGTTGAGATACTGGTGATCTAGTGTTCCTAGGAGCATTGAAATGTTGAGATACAGCTTATAGCGTGGATCCAGCAGCTGACATTCCACAAGCTATAACTCACTGTTCTTGGTTCAGTCTTGACATTGTAAAACAAAACAGGTTTTTCTTGTAATTTTAGTTCTCTCTTCCCCCCCTCTCTCTCTCTCTCTTTCTTTCTTTCTTTCTTTCTTTCTTTCTCTCTCTCCTTCAACGATTACGTATTCAGATGGTTGTCGTTAGCGCTACACATTTAAATTCCTTTTATCTCTGCTCAGTTTCGCCTCACTGGTTTGGCCTTTGCCTGTGATTTCTTTTGAGTTGTGATTATCTCCCCATGAATATTGCGATCTATTTTTTGCTGCAGGTTTAAGTGAACAACACTCACAACTGAACAACAGTCCGCTAAATTTTATTTGAGTTCTCTCAAGATCAAGTAAAAATGTCCTATACAGTTCTACAGACTTACCTTTTATTATATATTAACCGTTTTTGCATGGAACAGTGGTGCGCATGGAGGAAGATTGTGGCTGATTACGTCTTGAATCCAAGTAACAGACTTCATACTTCAGACATGCAGACAAAATAGCTCGCTGTGACACGAACATAAAAATCCTGACACGCTAACACTTACCAGGTAGACCAGGAATAACACTCTAATCAATATACAAACAAATGTTCAGGTAATCAAGACAGACCCATAATATACAAACAGATATTCAGGTAATCAGTGCAGACCCATAATATACAAACAGATATTCAGGTAATCAGTGCAGACCCTTAATATACAAACCAATAATCAAGTAATCAAGACACGCCCTCAAAAAACAAACAAATATTCAAATAATCAAGTCATTATCGCAATATGCAAACAAATATTCAGATAATCAAGGCAGGCTCTCATTATACAAACAAATATTTAGGTAATCAAGGCAGGCCCTCAATATATAAACACATATTCAGGTAATCAAGGCATGCCCTCAATATACAAACAAATATTCATATAATCAAGACACGCCCTCAATATACAAAGAAATATTCAGGTAATCAAGACATGCCCTCAATATACAAACAAATGTTCAGGTAATCGAGGCATGCTCTGAATATACAAACAAATATTCAGGTAATCAAGGCATGCACTCAATATACAAACAAATATTCAGGTAATCAAGGCAGGCCCTCAATATACAAACACATATTCAGGCAATCAAGGCAGGCTCTCAATATACACATTTTCTTTACAAGCATCCAGATGATGAACAAGTAGGAGAATGATCAAAATAAATAGAGTAATCATTCAAACTAATCATAATAACATGAAGTACACAGCAAGGGCCAGGTCTAAAAATTAACGTTACCTACGCCACCAAAAGAACTCTAAATATCTACGACACAACTGACTTCTCGACTGTTCAAGCACATGTACAGAAACTATATCTTCTAACTGTAACAGCGACCGCACGATCAAACGTCCACCTCAGGCTCTGTAGCAAGCCAAGGTTTCGAGCTAAGACTTTCTCCTTCTGAGATGTTATGAAACCTCAATTTTTGTGAAACACAAATCAAGGGCTTTAACTCACAAAAACGTAAGTAGGGTTATCTACCTTGTCCAGCAAATCATGTTCTGTTACAGCTGGATAAGCGTAACAAGCGCGTTTCATGACGTAAGGGCGTGAGGTCAAAGAGGTCAAAGAAGGCGTCGACAAGAAAGAGTAAAGGAGAAGATCTATAACTGGACAAAGAACATTCACGGTTTAAACAGTGGACGGTATATACGTTCTCGCCATGTTAAAGATTAGCTCCACGACTAAAGACTCAGATAGTTGGTTAGTTGTTGGCTTCTTGTAGTTGAGTATTTCAACTGATGTTTCATTCAGGCCTATACGAACCCCCGCCCCTTCCATGGGGGAATGACTTTTTCTGTATACCTGTTTACAGCTGGACTTTGTTCTACCTTGACATGGAATTTTAAGTGCGCGTCCTTCCAGAGTAAATCAGGCTGTCCATGTGCGAATAAGTTCTTTAGTATTTAAGTGTTACACCAGAAAGAATGTATTCTCTGACATATCAACACATTTAAAATGTTCTCCATCTCATCAGTTAAATTATCCCGTGTTCTGAGGTTAGTTTCCACCATCTCAACAGTTTAAATATCCAGTGTTCTAGGGGTAGCTTGCACCATTTCACCAGTTAAACTGCCCCGTGTTCTGAGGTTAGTTTACACTATATCACCAGTTAAACTGCCCCGTGTTCTGAGGGTAGTTTGCACTATATCACCAGTTAAACTGCCCCGTGTTCTGAGGGTAGTTTGCACTATATCACCAGTTAAACTGCCCCGTGTTCTGAGGTTAGTTTGCACTATATCACCAGTTAAACTGCCCCGTGTTCTGAGGGTAGTTTGCACCACCTCACCAGTTAAACTGCCCCGTGTTCTGAGGTTAGTTTGCACTATATCACCAGTTAAACTGCCCCGTGTTCTGAGGTTAGCTTGCACCATTTCACCAGTTAAACTGCCCCGTGTTCTGAGGTTAGTTTGCACTATATCACCAGTTAAACTGCCCCGTGTTCTGAGGTTAGTTTGCACTATATCACCAGTTAAACTGCCCCGTGTTCTGAGGTTAGCTTGCACCACCTCACCAGTTAAACTGTCCCGTGTTCTGAGGTTAGTTTGCACTATATCACCAGTTAAACTATCCATCGTTCTGAGGTTAACTTGCACCATCTCACCAGTTAAACTGTCCCACATTCTGAGGTTAGCTTGCACTATCTCACCAGTTAAACTGTCCAGTGTTCTGAGGTTAGTTTGCACTATATCACCAGTTAAACTGTCCCACATTCTGAGATTAGCTTGCACCATCTCACCAGTTAAACTGTCCCACATTCTGAGGTTAGCTTGCACTATATCACCAGTTAAACTGTCCAGTGTTCTGAGGTTAGTTTGCACTATATCACCAGTTAAACTGTCCCACATTCTGAGATTAGCTTGCACCATCTCACCAGTTAAACTATCCTGCGTTGTGAGGTTAGCTTGCACCATCTCACCGGTTAAACTATCCATCGTTCTGAGGTTAGCTTTCACCATCTCACCAGTTAAACTGTCTCATATTCTGAGGTTAGCTTGCGCCATCTCACCAGTTAAACTATCCCACGTTCTGAGGTTAGCTTGCACCATCTCACCAGTTACACTATCCTGCGTTGTGAGGTTAGCTTGCACCAGGGTATCAGTCTTAAATTAGTGTAACACTTGGACAATCGAGAGGCCTATACGAGAGCTGTTAGGGAGGCAAAGTTGCGCAAGTGACATGCAAATTAATTAATGAACACTTGAGCTTTATTCTTAATATTTGTTTCAGCTGTTCTAGCAGGTATGTCCAACTCACTACAGTTATCACGGTTTTTGTTATTTTTAGTTTTGCTTCTAAATTTTTAACATTATCGGTACCTTTAATTTCATCGATACATTAAGTATCAGCATGAGTGATATATTAAATGATAATGAGCAAAGAACAACCTGTCTCATGGTTGATCAGTAAAAGAAGATGGACATATGTCGGTCCTGTAGTGAGAATAAACAATCAGAGAATCCCCATACAAGCTATCAAGTGGATCACAAAAGGCCGAATAAAAAGAGATCGGCCATTTGAAACTCGAAAGAAGGCATTGTTAAGAGGCCAGTTCAGTGAGCATGATATCCCTTGATGAGATTGACCGCAGACAGGGTATCTTGGCGAACTATCGTGACTCTATGTGACGTTAACGGCACGAGAAGGATGTAAGATGTAAGATGAGTGATATAACCACAAGTACAAACACACGGTATTAAAAGCAGAAAAAATATTAAAGATGAAGGGAGGAAATCTCCCAAAATCTATTCTGAACACCTTTGTAAAATACACTGACACAAAAAATGGAGATGTTGTTGACACAATTTGCTAACCTAACAAAGATCCCACAAAATGGTGACATGTGTAATAATTGGTAGAGTTTGTGACGTCACCACAGAGGAAACTAAACCAGGTTTCCATCGTAACCATTGTCGACATGTGATAAGTACTCTCGTAAATGATGTATGTATCGGGGTCGTCAGCAAAACTTGACGAAATAGCGAACCGGACGACGAGTGAATAAGGGGTAATTGAAAAGTGAAGAAACAGCGAAGTTATGAAACGTCCGTGTCTTCTCTTTTTAGTGATATTTTCTTCAGAGATGAAAGAACCAAAAAAAAAAAAAAAGTATAGTTCATAAGAAGGGTCAAAATTTCTTTAAAAATTCTGAAACAGAATGAAAGATGAAGACGTTAAATACTTGATAATGTTAAAAATATATAAAAATGTTAAACACGTTATAAAGATTTAGAACATAAAAATGACAATTATTTCAGATGGACAATAACGCGGAAAATAGCTGTAACTGTAAAGAAAAATAGACCTAGCTCTGTTGCTGGTAAATGGAGGGTGGCCTCATTTCACTCGGGACATGCCCATACATCCTCGGCCTTTGAAATTATGATTTCCTTCAATGTTTTAAGAGAAATAACTCCAATGTTGTGTTGATTGTGTGTTGCCAGTGATCTAATGTTTACTTGAGATTTGCAGCCACTGCCCTTGGCTAAATCTAATGCATTAAGTCGTGTGTAACATGCACTTTGGAGGAGGTTGCCTTGCATTTGTTCATCGAGATATTGATTGATAGATTTGTACAAGTCCGTTGTGTCCATTTAGATGAGTCCCTCTAGTCTGGCCCTTGCTGCTAGCCTGTCGGTTTTGTTGTTTCATTCGACATCGGCATGGCCTGGACAGTATATCCATGTGATGTTTTTGATGTGGGAATTATTAATTATTTCTTGCCGTTCACTTCTAATAGTTTTTTGTTCAACTTTCCTTAATGGATTTTGAGAGTCGGTAATGATGGTGATGCGGTGTGTTTTCTGAGCCTCTACCCATTTTAATGCTTCTATGACGGCCTCTGTTTCCATGCGCATACTTGGGCAGGTGGTTGCATAAGACCCAGCCACGAGTTTGAGTTTTTTACCTCCTTTCTAAGGCTAAAATATCCCAACCGGTTATAGTTCCCCTGCTCACTGATCCGTCTGTATAAATGATGATATCCTCAGGATGTGTATGTTTGTTAGTGAGTTCGTTTATTTCATAGTGTGTTTTCTCCTACGCCCATTTCTGGTCATTTTCTTGTAAGGTTTATGTGTACTTCAGTGGGATTTTCATGGGCCTCGCTACAAGTAATCCATTCAGGTTCGGTTGAGATGTGTTGTGGAGCATTAACTATGCTTATTGTGTCATCTGCTTCAGTCATCCAGGATTTGCCTCTTTATTCATGAGCCTTGGATCACGTGACGATTATTATTGAATGGGTTTTGTTGTTGTTGATGTTGAGGAATTCCTTTACTTGGGCATATTTGTGCAGGTTTGTGGATCAGGAATATTTAATATGTATCTCATTGCCGCCCTGGGTGTGTCTTTGGTGCAGTCCAAAATAAATCTTATCGCCTCAGTTTGTACTCGTTCAAGTTTGATTATTTGCATTTTAGACAGCGTTAATAAACCCAGGCTGTAGTCTATTCCCGGTTAGCGGGGAAGGTGTATCCCTTTCAAAGGAGAAGTAAGGCGCCTCCTTACCTCTGTCAGTCTACGGGACACCATTAACCAAAATGGAGTACCCGTATAGTCCCCCGATCAGTGTGACGTGAAGTCATGGGAGCCGGTGGTGGATGGAATGGGAGAGCCGCTGACAGATAATTTTGGTTATGGTCATCATTCTATGATGATAGGCAGATGATCTCAGTGTAGGGACAATGGCTACGATCAATGACTAGTACAGTCACTGCCCGGAAGGAAAACAATGGTAAACTATCTTCTGGAAATATACCCAGAAACCAAAACAGCAACATGGAAGGTCAGATAGGAAAAAGATCTGGTAGTGAGGCCCCCAGGCAAGATAGATCTAATTTTAACACTGGGGAAGAGTGTGAAACAGAGGTCAGTTCTAGTAGTTGTGATAACGGACAAAATCCTGACGGTGTTACTAAGGAAAACCCCTGCTAAAAAGAAAATAAGAGTAGGAACATGGAATGTAAGAAGTATGTATGAGGGAAAGTGTCAAATAATAAGTGACGAGATGAAAAGAACAGGGATTCACATGTTGGGAATCTGCGAACATCGATGGAAAGGATCAGGACACTTCAAGAGCGAGAATAATAACATCTTTATATACTGCATAATTAGGAGGAAAGAATGGAGTGACTTTTTACTTGGATAAATCAGCATCAAAAGCATTACTAGGTTACAATCCACTAAGTGACATAATCCTCACAATCAGACTTTAGGGCACTCCTAGAAATGTAACAATCATCCAGATATGTGCACCTACGTCAACAGCAGAAGAATAGGAAGTAGAAGACTTTTACAACACACTGCAAACGACAACAGACCAGGTACGGAAAAATGGCATTGTATTAACTATTGGGGATTTTAATGAAAAGATTGGTACAGAAAGAATAGAAGATGAAGGAAATGTTGTGGGGAGATTTAGCATAGGACATAGAAATGTGCCAGGTGACAATCTAATGGCTTTCTGCATGGAAAATCAGCTAATGATTGCTAATACACTTTTTAAACAACATCCAAGAAGACTTTACGTATTGACATAACTTGATGGGAAAATCAAGAATCAAATAGATGACATTTAATGGAAAGAAAGCGGAGATCAATTATAAGATCAACAAAAACTTTACCATGTGCTTATTGTGACATAGACCATGAGTTACTAATAGCAGACATGAAGATAAAGATAGAAAAGACAGTTGCAGGATCAAGACCACTCCGCTTTGATCTTACAAAAATACCACAACAATATGGTATAGAAATGAAGAACCGTTTCGGAATCATGATGGCTCAACAGGAGGAGATGGCGACAGATGATTTGTCTACACAGGCCAGATATATCTTAATAACAACAGCTAAAGTCATGGTTCCAGTTAAGAAAACAAAAAAGAATGGATGGATTACAGCAGGTACACTAGAACTGATAAAACAACGTAGAGAAATGAAGACTCAATGGAAAGTGGCAAACAACAAAAGAGGAGAAATATAAATCTTTAACAAAAGAAGTACGAAGAAACATAAGAAAAGACAAAAAAACAATACATACAAGATTGTTGTGAAAGAAAAGAAGAACATCAGAAGTGTGGAAGAGATGGTGAAATGTTTAAAGAAATGAAGACACTGATGAGAAATGTCACCGAAGCTAAATGTAATTTGGGACAAGATGGGGAATGCCTTAACAGAGACAAAGGAAATTCTTGATCTAGAAAGATGGAAGGAATGAAACAACTGAATGTGAAAACAGAAATCATCAGTGTAAAATATTATTGGAGGAGAAAGAACCCGAAACGACAATATAAGAAGTTTTATTGGCAATAAAGAATATGAAAAGTGGTAAATCACAAGGATGTGATGAGATAACAGCTGAATTTAGTAAAGCTGAAGGAAATGAATGTGTAACAATCTATCATACACTGTGTAAAAATATATGATATTCAGGTATTTGGTCAAAAGAATGGAAAAGAACTGTATTCATACCACTGCCAAAAAAGAGTAACCTGAAATTATGCACAAACTACACAACTGTTGCCCTGATTAGTCTTCACAGTAAAAGTATATAAAAATCATAATGAGTAGACTGTGTAAGAAAACAGAAGAAGAAATCAATATGGTCCAAACTTGTTTCAGGCAAAGGAAGATGATCAAGAGATAATATATTCAATATTAGATTAATAATAGAGAACTGCAGAGAGTTTAATGTGAATCTATACTTAGCCTTTATTGACTACTCAAAGCATTTGATTGTGTACAACACCAGAAACTTTTGGAAATAGTGGAAAACAAAATGTGATTTCCAACACATTTGATACAGTTAACATCGCTGCTGTATCTAGAAAAACAAGCAGCAGTAAGAATAAATGGTGAAACAACAACTTGGTTTGACATAAAACAAGGGGTCCGTCAGGGATGCATATTGTCGCCTTACTTATTTAACTTGTATATCGAAAATATAATGATGAATGTTAGAGAAGATGTAAAGAAAGAATACTACGATGCCATAATACTTGAATGTGATGAAATAACTGAGATCAGATCTGCTGATGACATAGTACTACTGTCCAGAACACACACATAATGGAAAAAGGAATCATGTCACTCCGAAAGAATAGTGAAGAGCAAAACCTATATCTTAATGCGAAGAAAACTAAATTGATGACAAATGACAAAACAAACAAGGCAGTACATATATGTATCAATGAAGAAAAACTGGAAGAAGTAGAGAGTTCTGAATATCTTGGATCACTACTAACTAATAATGGAGATACAATGAAGGAAATTAAAAGGATGATATATATTTCTCTTCAAAAAGCAAAACAACTAAAGAATCTGTTTAGAGGAACAGACAGAACTACAACAATTCGACTTTTAAGGGCATGCAGCTTTCCCATCGCAACGTATGCTTGAGAGACCGGGACACTTAACAAAACAGTTGAGAAACACTTAAATGCCATTGAATGTAAATTCTACAGAAGAGTTCTTCAAATATGGACACAAAAAAAAAAACCAAAAAAACAAATATGTCCATACTACAAGAACGTAATATTGAAGAAGTCTGGCTAGGAAAGATGATTAAAGAGAGAAAACTAAAATTTTTGGACACATTAAACGTCGTGTTAAGTTAGAGAAGACCGTCTTGGAAGGGTACATATTGTGACAACGAAAGAGAGGAAGACCAAAACGAAGATGGCTGCAAGACATCGTTGATGATCTGCAAATGGATGCATCAGCAGTAAGCCATCTTGCTCATAAACGAGAGGTCTACAGGGGTGCTGTTGTGGAGTCAATGTTCCGCAAGGGACGTGCACATGAATGAATGAATGTAGTCTATTCTGGATAGGCCGTGTGCTGTTATTAGTGTGAACTGAGTGACGTGTCGAAGTTGTAGATAATGCCACGACTTAGATGGCAGTCAGTCCTGCCGTGTTTTAAATTTTTCTGTATGTCTGTTGAAAGATACAATTCTTTTCAAGATAATTCCTAGGTATTTCAGGTTATGGCATCTATCATGATTTGTGAGGGGGGGGGGCGGTTTAATAACAAATCTCGGCCATAATATCTTTGACGATTCTATTATTTAGTGTTATTTCTGCTTTCACTGGGTTTAATAATTCCGCGTGGTCATTGCGCCTCCTAGTGATGTTTGCCTTGTATTTTATTTATGATAGTTTGTCTATTTCTTGCCATGTGCATATAATAAAACATCATACACAAATGACGCGAGTAATTCTCAGTTTGCATAGAGAAAAGAAAATATTTCTTTTGATTCAACTTCCAGGTCGTAACGTAGCACTGAAACAAAGCACGTCACAGTCATCTACTTACTGGGAACAGTCAGGAAAGACCGGAAATATGAAAATACCATTTACATCAGACAAAGCTGTAGATGGGGACACGTCTGGGGATTTTTACACAAGATACCCCTGCTCTTGTACATTTGAAACTATCTCTAACTGGGCTGTCATGTTTTCTAAGCCACAGATAGTGACCAGATACGTTTTATACAACAGAGAAGATCGTAAGTAGAATTGTGTTTTATATGTCTCCATTGTACCATGGATGGTCTCTTATCCTATGCACTGTGTGATCGTTGCAAAATGATTAAATGATGCAACAAAAATGCTCTAGATATTTTGTGCATATTTTTTGTCTAGCAGTGAAGACATGTTAGCTGATTCTATAAAATGATTTTATCAAATCTTATGAGGTGAAGGTATGCAGAACAAAGAGAATATCTAGCAGTTCAGATATCAGTGATGTGACAGTGAACTCTTTTCTTTACTCACTGGGTGTGACTAACTCGCGCTAAAGAAAAACTTTAACTTCCCCTCTTCTCCTCGAACTCGATCATCCTCCTGATATGATTACGTCATTCAACCCGATCTCGTCCTCCATACGCAGCATGTCCAATCTTCTTCTTCTTCTTCTTCTTCGTTCGCATTGTCTGTCTATATCTGCAGTCCTGTCTCTTGGATACATTTCACTGTTTTTTGTAACTCATGTATGAAACCGTAGAGCTTATCTTCTTCAGTGGTTTCACTGGGCCAGTAATTATTTCTCAGTGTCTCGTAGTTGATGCAGTTCTGGAGGATATGTTCAACAGTTTGGGGCACCTGGGCACATGTACATAGATTAGTAGTACCAACCTTAAACTTTGTATACATATGACTTCGGAGTCGGCTGTGTCCTGTTCGGAGACGGAAGATGGTGACTTGTTCCTTTCTGTTTAGCATGTGATAGTCATCATGTGGTAGTGTTTGTGGCTTGCTGTAGTTTTTTATCATGCTTTTCTTCTGATTATAGGTGATTGGTATGTCTGGTTGCTCCATTTCAATGCCCTCTTTAGGCAGATGGTCAGCTTTCTCATTGCCTGGTATCCCACAGTGGGAGGGAATCCACGGCAAAGTGACTCCATGTTGTAAGCCAATTTTTGACAAGGCATCCTTAAGGTCTAGTAGTTTGTTGCTCTAAAGAGCTTCCAGTACTGATCTTTGCATCTGTGAGAATTACCACAGGTCATGTATCAATTCTGGAGTCTGATATTTTTCAACTGCAGCAATAATATGCCCTAACTTCTGTATCAAAGTTGTTGCAGTATTTACCAGTGGGTATGGAAATCGTGTCAATGGTGTTGTTTGGATATTCAATATATGCTCCTGCCCCTACATTCTTTATGACATTATGTGCAGATCTATCTGTATACACACGTATCCAGGTGTCACATGGATATTTGTCATCCAGAACACTAATGTGGCTGTTGATCTTACAAGACTGCTCTGCATCTCACCATTCTGCACACCTTTCACTTCAGTCTGAATAGTTATTTGTGTATAATATGATTTCTTTCCATGGTGTATGCTCTGGTACAGATGATAATGGAGCGACTACAACTGGAAGGTCAGGTATCAGCTTACGCATACGCTTGGACTGATGAATGAAGCTGCTTCTTTTAAGCAGTCCTAATACCAAGTTATTGAATCTCTCCTTCAGGGGATGGCTTACAGAGCTAAGGAATTTTTCTCCCATGGTCATGACCTTTGTGTCTCTACGTTCCTTTAGCGGTTTTACACCAACTATTTTCTGCATTTCTACTATTGGTGTGGACCTCATGGCACCTGTGATAATCCGCAGTGACTGATTTTGAACCTTGTCTAGATTATGCAGCGTAGTGTTTGATGCTGTGCACCAAGATGTTGAGCAATATTCTAAATGTGGTAGAATACTTTGCTGATATACATTCTTGAGAATTCTTTCACTAGCTCCCCATGTGGTTCCACTCAATTTTCTTAATATGGCTAGTTTTCTTCTGGCTTTTGCTTCTGCATTGTTGATGTGTTGCTTCTAAGTCAGTTTTGAGTCAAGAGTCACTCCTAAGTAAGTGGGTTGGTTGTCCATCCTTAAGGGTATTTCATTTACAAAGATCTTACCTGCTTTCTGTTTAGATGAGAGGGTGAACAGAGTGGTACTTGATTTCTCTGTGTTGATACTTACACACCATTTGTTTGTCCGTGATGTCACAATGTCTGCTGCTCTTTGGAGTCTCTGTGTAGCAACTGTCGCATATTCATCTGTACACCACATGACCAGATCATCTGTATACAGTGCCGCTTTGATTCCATAGGGAAGTTCCTTGACCAGGTCATTAATGAATACAAGGAATAGTGTAGGCGAAATGACTCCTCCTTGTGGTACACCATGTCGCAGAATTACTTTCTGGCTTTTGTATCCATCCGTTACTACTCTAGCTCTTCTATTGTGTAAATATGACTTTATCCAGCTGTACAGTCTTCCATTCACATTGCAGTTTCCTAGCTTCCACAGCAGACCTTTTTCTATACTTTATCAAAGGCTTTCTTCAGGTCTATCCCTGCTGCTAGTACAAGATTTTTCTCTTGGAATGCATATTCAATCTCTTGAGAGAGATACGTCACTTGATCTTCCGTACTGTAGTACTGCCTAAAACCTGCTTGTTGTGGAACGAGAAGGTTTTCACTTTCTAGATACCATTTTAGCCTCAGTCAATGATGCGTCCATCGTTTTGCAGAGGCAGCTAGTGAGACTGATTGGCCTGTAGCTGGAGGCAGTATCACTGTTCTTCCCTGGCTTTAGCATCTGTACCACGCTTGCTTCCTTCCAGATTTGAACTTACCTGTGCTCCAGCACATATTGAAAATATCCAACAGCTTTCCCATTGCTGCCATTCCCAGGTTCTTGATCATTTCATTGGACACTCCATCTGGTCCTGGTGATTTCCTTGGTTTCAGTTTACTAACTGCTAGGTCTAACTCACTGCGTGTGATTGGTGCATCCATGACCTCCACTTTTCTGACTTCTTCCTCTTCTTTCTGTGGGTCAGTGCGCACTGGACACTCCTTCTCTGGATGGACATCCATGTTGCAGTCTTGTGCAAACATGCGAGCAAAGTGATCTGCTACCTGCTTACCTGTAAGAGTTTTCCCATCCTCTATTAGTGTAATCTTTGTACTTCTTCCAGTACTCTCATCATTTAACTGTTTGATTAGTTTCCACAGTTTCCTTCCATCCTTTTCAAAGTTTAGGCAGCTTCGCTCTCTGAAAATTGGCATTAGAGTGTTGGTAATTATTGTGGTGTTCTTGGCATGGTCTATTTCCTGCTTGCTTTCGAGCTGCTTCCACGTCATCATGGAGTTTTCCCAGCTCATTAGACCAGTATGGTTTATAGTCCCTACGATCTCCTCTGGGAGTGGTTTCAAGGGCGGCCTGGAAGATACAAGCATTGAATTCCTTCACTATGCTGTTAATATCCTTACCTTCTATGGACATCTGTCCCACCAGGATACCCGTACAATGTCTGTACATTGTCCAGTTTGCTTTTTTATAGTTCCATCTGGGGAGAGGGCTAGTGGTGTTAAGGAGAGTTCATTTTCTATTGTCAGGAAGACCGATCGATGGTCACTACCTCCAAGTTGTTTTCCAACTTCGCGTGTAATGTTCCACTTCAGATCTGGAGAGTGGAATGCCAGATCTGGTGTTGAGGTTGTATGCCAAGCCCTTGAGTAAAATGTTGAGGGGGGGGGGGTCCATTGGCTGTCTGATCAGGAGAAGTCCATTATCATCTTGCCAGCTCTCAACTTCCTCTCCTCTCTTGTCTATGTGGTCATATCCCCAGTTCTGGGAATGGCTATTAAAATCACCACAGACCATAAGTCTCTCTTTGTGTGGGATTGTTCCTAGAGCAAGTGGGCGGTCATTAGGACAGTAGTAGTTAAGGTGGTGGAAATCTGTATTACTACTTTTTAGACGGATCATCTGGTATTCAGCTCCTTCCATGTACACTCCCACCTGACATGCGCTGATGTGATTCTTAACAAGTGTGAGTATTCTCCTTTTCTTCTGTCCTGTCGGTCTGATCTAAAACACTGGTAGCCTCTGATTTTAAAGGCGGCATCTTTGGTTAGGTGTGTCTCCTGTATGCAGCATATACTTACCTGCTCTGCAAAAAGTATGTTCTCTAGTTCCACCTTTTTGCTATAGCCATCTCTAACACTGCTGACATCCTCAGCATTCCACTGCATTATTTTAAGTTCCTGCTTTTTGGCAGTTTTCTTCCATTGTATTTTTTCGCCAGTAGCTCTACTCTCATGTCTCCTGACTCCACAAGACGAACTGAGAGGACCTCCGGTAGCATTAGGTGGACCCTTTCGAGGCAGGGACCCGGCACTGCACCTGCCTGGTTAGTCTTCACAGGGCGAGCACCATGTTTGAAAACTGCAGATAGAGACATTTCATTAGCGATAATGCGTGTTACCCTGATTGTTGCGATGCGCCTTTTGACTGGGTAACTCCGACTTCAGCACCTTTCTTTGCTAGGGCAGAATGTGGTCTTGCTCGGACTGTCATAAAGACAGTGTGGCTAGCCTGCCAAAACTTTGTTTACCAGCCTCTGTTGGCTGTACGTAAGTCCCTTCTCCATGTCAGATGGTTTTGAGATAGTTCCACAAAGACACTCTGACTTTGAGATGAGGAATCTGATGAGTGCTTCAATGATATTCATTCCCCGCCACCCATAGTCTACTGGCTCTGTTTTGTTTACATCATTCTGATAGCCATTGTTGTAAAGACCCATAGATTTGTCACGTCCTGGATTCATTGGTTTCACACCAGACTTCCCTCGTCCTCGCCAGAGATCTCCATGTCCCCATCGTTCCACCAACCTAACATTACATTTTACACAAATAACAATTACAATTAGTGTTGATTGCTACAAGTTTCTGGGCTACAGAGGTAGGTCAGAGTTTTAAGCAAACAGATCTGTGTTCCCTGTCTCACAAAGACTATGTTAAGATAAGTGTGCTCTTAACACAGTTGTTCCCAGGGAATCGCTGTTAGGTTTTCCAGCTCGTCTTCTGTGGATCTGCTTGTTTCTGCAGCTGGGATGGGTGTTTTGACTAGGGTCATTATTCCACCTTTTGCTATGTTCGGTCTGTCATGTAGAAAGCACTCGTTGCTTCGTATGGATAACCTGAGTGTCTTTCTTAGATGTGTCTCTCTTAGATGTGTTTCTCTTAGATGTGTTTCTCTTAGATGTGTTTCTTGAACGCAGAGGACGTCAATGCCGTTTGTTTTGAGCAAATCTTGCATTTTGATTTTCTTGCCTTGCACTCCCTCTGCATTCCAGTGAACCACTGTGAGTTCTAGACTGTTGAGTATACTAGCTGTTTCCTGTTTCTCTGATCATTTCAGGCCCCTCATTTGAGGGGCTATTCTCTTTGTTGTTTTTAGGCGTGAGACTCATACCTTTTCCTTCCCGCTGGAGCAGGGCCGGGAGGAAACCATGGTGCGAGAACGGATCGGATCAAGACCATTCTTGTGTGTGTCCTGTTTTACCCGGGTACTGCGCCGTAGCCAACAGACTCCGTCTTACGTAGGCCGGGGAAGGGGTCCAGGACAAGAGGGCTACATCGCACACGTGCTCGCTCTGACGGTGCTCGTCATTAGGTTACAGTTTATTACCCCTACAGCTTTGAATTATCATCTAAACCTTGTTAGAATTTCACCACAAGAGTATATTTTGGCGAGTTCCTGTCAATCGCACTCTAGATAGTATCACTAGGTTATAATCCGTGTGCGAATTAAGTCCGAAATATCAGGAATTGTTTCACTAGTTCACAGCTCATAGTACGCCCGTCGCCATCTTGACCGGGAAAAAAACTATATTTATCTACTCTCTCTCTCTACTATGTTCTACTCCCTCCTCACTTGTAACTTATATTCCAGAACCCCCAGTGTATTAGACTACAAACCATCTACCTCAACCACATTGATCTGTTTCACCAACCATTATATCGGCTTAATTACCCTCGTATCCTTCCCTCTCCTTTCATTTTTCCCCACCCTCTATTTACTACCAATCTATCACACCTAACAAGGCTTTTATTTAAACATTCACAACACTCCACCACACGCATGCCCTGAATCAGCTTCTTGCAAGTCACAGCTAAATTTTCCCCTTTTTTCTCTGCTATTTTGTCTATTCGTACTTGCTATATTGCTTTCATATGAAATTATGTTGTATCTTCTTTCTATAGTTCATAGTCCTTTGTGTTTTTGTATGATGTAAAGGTGTAAAGCGAAATGTTACAACTGTGTGCTCGTTAAATAGTAACGCTGTAACTGGTTTTGTTTTCAATACGTTTAACATTTCATTATCACAGGTTTACTGCAGTGGGTTTGTGTATATTTATATATTTTGTCTTACATATACTTGTACTCACAAACTATTTGTACGATACTGAGTGTGAGAACTTTCTTATGGGTTGACAACTGGCAGTTACCCCCAGCATTAATGTTCATTAATGATTTCTGTAGCACAATTAATTTATTTGTGACACGAAGCTCTAAAACAATGAAAGGAACTGTCAACAAAAATAGTTTATCCTTCCACCTCAAACTGGAAAACTATTGTGAAAATGCTACATTAGCCTGAAGTATGATTTTAATTTATGTACTGTTTCTTTTGATGTTACTGAAATAGATTAACTGTCTGGTTCTTGTGTTTTGAATTAATTCTCCATTACGTTTCTAGCACTTGTTAGTCTATTTTATTCTCTGTCCCTGCTTTATGTCATCCACTTCTTCGTATTGATCTTTCAAAGGTCTAACTTTTCTTTTTCATTTTTAATGTCGCTACAACACAAGCGAGGTGTATGGTTTATATACAAACAGAGATGTATGGTGATAGAGGAATAGCTTTATTTATATCCACACTGGTTCTAAGGACTGCAAACGCGCCACAAACAGCCTCTGGCAGTCAAGTCCAGCTCCTGGCCTTCCCGTGGCAGAACTGTTTAAACTGACAGGAGAAGGGGCGAGGGCGAATATCTGGCGCCTGAAAACCAGTTACTTAGGGTAGATGAGTGTCACGTTTGGTAGCTCATCTGCCGCTGTTGGCGAAATCTTCAGCTGCCGTGCGTGGAGCGGTGCTCTTCCCGGCCAATGAAGAAATTTGCAAATGAGGTTGCCGCGCAGCATCACTGCGGAAAAGGTGGTTGAAAGAATAAAGCGAAGCAAACAGTCAAATCACGGCACCTCTGGTCTGGAGGTCGGCCACGTCCTGAGTGCAGTCATATCGCGTGAAATGCATGAACCGGTTTGTCCCAGAGGTTAAGTCACTGCTGGCTTGACTTTTCAAATGCCGCGCGTGGAGTGAAGCTCCTCCCGGTTAAGGAAGTAAATGCGGAAATAAAGGTTGCTGTGCGGCGCCGATGGGAAAAGGTGGTGGAAAGTGAAGTTTAACCTGGTATGTCCAGTAGTATCGCTACGAGAGCTATACCACGGCACCTCTGCTCTAGAGGCCGCCTACGTCCGAAATACACCTACACTGGTGAAATATGCCTAAACCGGCACACACCAGGGGTGGAACTCGATGGCTAGACATGTCATGCCACCTCCGCTCTAGAGGTCGGTAACGCCTGATAAACACCCATACTGGTGAATTTTGCCTAAACCGGCTCATACCAGGGGTGAATCTTGAAGGCTATGAATGTCACAGTACCTCTGCCCTAGAGGTCGGTCCCGTCCCAAACATGCCCATACTGGGAAATGCCTAAACCGGCTCAACCCAGGGGTAGAAGTCACTAGTGGCGAGGATTCGTCCTCCTGGACAAAAGCTCCATCCTGGTCACAACTAGGAAGGGTAGCGGCCACGACCGCAAAATGCTGAAGTCGGAGACACTGGACCAGGGAAGTCTAGATAGGCAACCACCTCTCACCCGGCGGGGATGTCTGCGTATCCTAATCACGCTGAGGTTTTCCGGTGAGAAAGTCCAACCCTGGACTGGATGGGCAACCACCTCTCACCCGGCGGTGATACACGGGTATCTCATAACACGTCGAGGTTTTCTGGTGAGAAAGTCCAACTCTGTCCTGGGTGGGCTAACGCCTCTCACCCAGCGGGGATGCACTAATATTCCAAACACGTCGAGGTCTTCCGGTGAGAAAGTCCAACCCTAGACCAAACTGGTGCAATGAAAACCACGGTGTCACGCAATCCCGCTTCCGAGACCCACCAAGAATACAGGCTAAAGCACTGTGATACTCTGAACCCCTTGTGGTCCTTCGTGGAACTCATGTGGTCTATTTTGGACCACACAGGGGACCACCGGACCAAACGAGGACCACATGTGTGAATTCAGTAGGTTCACAGTGCGGTTTTTGGTGGTAGAAGTGAACGAAGAAGAAGAAGAAGAAGATATCCACACTTTTGATTTGTATCTAGAAAGGGAGGGTCGTGGATGTTATAGCAGTAGAAAACTCCACGTACTTTAAGAAGGAACACATAAAATAATATTTCCCTTTATGCTATCTTTACTTTCAGGAAGTGGATATCGTATTATAGGATTTATTCTTGAGAGTTCTGGTGAAAATGGTGACAGAGTGTTTAGCTACACAGATAAGACACCATCGTATCAGCTTAGTTACAAGATACCTTCAGAGAATGTCACGTCACCAGTCTCTCGTGTGACGATCAAAAAGATTGCCCCGACTTATCTGACAATATGCGAACTTGAAATATACGGGGGTAAGTACAGGAAACTAATATATGATGATAAGTAGAGGAAACGTGTATATGATGGCGACATAGCATTTCTTCTTTTTCATGCTACTGGTTACTCTTTTATCTTTCATTTGTGTACAGTAAGGTAAGGTTGGGTTCTTTACTTCAGGTCATGCTGAATGATGCTGGGTTAGCTATCCACTGAGTCCTGCTAGACTCCACTACCAGGCTCTTACACAACCTCACATTACTAACAACAGGTACAGTCTCAAGCAAGGCCTGAGTATCACACACATACTGAGTTTACTGGTTAAATTAGTGAAGATATCAATGAAAATGACGATATCTTTACAGCCGGCAGGTTGCCCCAGCCACATGGCGTGTCCTTTCATCCATTCAAGTCTCCAGTAACATTACAACAATCCATGCAGCTTGTTATTCAAGGGCAAGTCCATAAGATTATTTCACACCAGGACGAAGACATTCTTCCAGCCCTGCAAGTACTTCCAAGAACTCTCTATCACACAAGATAAGAAATTCCAAGAACTGTCCATCACACACGATAATAAATTACAAGAACTGTCTATAACACAATATGAGAAATTCCAAGAACTGTCTATCACACAAGATAAGAAATTCCAAGAACTGTCTATCACATAAGATAAGAAATTCCGAGAACTGTCTATCACACAAGATAAATACTTGCAGGCAATCCTGCCTCGGAGCAGAAACAGTTCCCAGATAACCATACAAGGTTCCAGGAACACATCATACTCACAACACACCCTTCCTTTTTGGAAGCCCTCCACAGGTCGCAGGACAAGTCATACATACAATAAGTAGAACTCTTACGGGGTGATATCATGAGAATATAAAGTCTCGCACAGGGCTGTCATCATGCTAGTAGCAGATCTTACACAGGGCTGTCATCATGCTAGCAGCAGATATTACACAGGGCTGTCATCATGCTAGTAGCAGATCTTACACAGGGCTGTCATCATGCTAGCAGCAGATCTTACACAGGGCTGTCATCATGCTAGTAGCAGATCTTACACAGGGCTGTCATCATGCTAGTAGCAGATCTTACACAGGGCTGTCATCATGCTAGTAGCAGATCTTACACAGGGCTGTCATCATGCTAGTAGCAGATCTTACACAGGGCTGTCATCATGCTAGTATCAGATTTTACACAGGGCTGTCATCATGCTAGTAACAGATCTTACACAGGGCTGTCATCATGCTAGTAACAGATCTTACACAGGGCTGTCATCATGCTAGTAGCAGATCTTACACAGGGCTGTCATCATGCTAGTATCAGATTTTACACAGGGCTGTCATCATGCTAGTAACAGATCTTACACAGGGCTGTAATCATGCTAGTAGCAGATCTTACATAGGGATGACATCATGCTAGTAGTAGATCTTACACAGGGATGACATCATGCTAGTAGCAGATCTTACACAGGGCTGACATCATGCTAGTAGCATATCTTACACAGGCATGACATCATGCTAGCAGCAGATCTTACACAGGGCTGTCATTATGCTAGTAGAATATCTTACACATGGATTACATCATGCTAGCAGTAGATCTTACACAGGGCTGTCATCATGCTAGCAGCAGATCTTACACCGGGATGACATCCTCGGGAGAATCAGACACAGTAACAGCCTCTTTCACACGACGAGGAACGAGAACACCGCCCATGTCGTTCTCTGTCCTTACAGTTCTTGTAGCGAAATAAAAAAAGAACATAGCTGCAGGAGTGCGTCTTCTCTCAGAGTCTGGGCAGCTTAATTGCGCACCAGGACACTGTGCGACCTATGTGCAGATAGATGTTGTATGTTGCCAAGGTGGGTATCCCGGACGGCACCAGTTGAAATAGCATTTCTTCTTTATCGTGCTACTGGTTCCTCTTTTATCTTTCATCGTTTTTACAGTAGATAAGGCTGGGATTTCTACTTCAGGCCGTGATTTGCTGAATGACGCTGTGTTAGCAAGTCCAGCTATACTCCACTACCAGGCTCTTACACAACCTCAAGATAGCAACAAATAGTGCAGATCTCAAGCAAGACCTGAGTATCACATAGACACTGAGTTTATTGATGAACCTGATAAAGATGTGAATGAGAATGGCGATATCTTGACAGCCGGCATGTTGCCCCAGCCACATAGCTGTACTTTCATCCGTTCAAGACTCCAGTAACAATATAACAAGTCATTTTCACCACAGGAATATACAGAAACGCCTTCCTCTCCGAATCACATACAACGTATGTTAAACTCGATCAGCCTCTTTTCCCACCCTTTTTCCCGCCTTTTACGCTCCAATCACGGGTTGCTCCGCCCACGTGTCAGGTCTCTGCCGCGCGCGCGAAAGTTCAGAACGAAATAACAACGCCATATCTGAAAACATAACAGTTATCTCATATATACTGTCACAATTGTAAATACAGGAAACTAATATCTGGTAGTAAGTACAGGAAAATTATATATGGTGGTAAGTACAAGAAACTAATATATGAATGTAAGTACAGGAAATTTATATATGTTGGTGAGTTCATTCATTCACTCATTTGCATGTCGTTTTGCGGAATTTTGCCTCATTAACAGCACTCCTGTAGGGCTCTCGGTTGTGAGAAAGATAACCTGCTGCTGATGAATCCATTTGCAGACATCAACGATGTCTTGCAGCCATCTTCGCCTTGGTCTTCCTCTCTTTTTTTTCCTATTATATACTCTTCAAAGACGGTCTTCTCTAGATTATCATGACGTTTAATGTTTCTAAAATATTTAAGTTTTCTCTCTTTAATCCTCTTTACTAGCCAGCCTTCTTCAATATTAAGTTCTTGTAGTATCGATATATTTGTTCTTTTTGTGTCCATGACATTTTAAGAACTCTTCCGTAGCATTTACATTCAAATGCATTTATGCGTTTCTCAGCTGTTTTGTTAAGTGTCCAGGTCTCACGGGCATATGTTGCGATGGGAAAGATGCATGCCCTTAAAAATCTGGTGTTCAGTACAGGACACTTATATATGTTGGTATGCACAGGAAACATATATTTGGGGGTAAGAAAAGGAAACTAATGTGTGGTGGTACAGGAAACTAATATATGAGGGTAATTAAAGGAAACTAATATATGGGTTAAATACAGGAAACTAACGTATGAGAATAGGTACAGGTAAGAGGTTAAATACAGGAAACTAATATAGACACAATTTTGTTTAAAAAATGAGAGAGAAGTGAACACCGTGTAACAAGAAAATTGACTTGATATATTTCTTTCTCCAGTCTCCGCTAGATACACTATAAACATTTGCCAAAAGATAATTAAAAAATAAAAACTGGAGAAATAAAAGCTGAGTGGAATTAATTAAATTAGTCAACATCAACATCAGTTGATTAATGTAAGTGTTGAATGCCATTACTGAATGTCGGTCATGAAAGCCACTGATGAATTTTATTGGTGAATATAGCTGGGGAATATCATTCATGACATTTATGTCACATTATAGAGCTACAAGTCCCGAGAGACATACACACAGGCAGACTAATATGTTAATAAACCAATTAATAAAAAGCTGTCCAATAGATCATAATAAACATAAACTATTTCATGAAACATATTGTCTCGGTCAAGTCCACATCTCACAGAAAATATGAAAAGAATCAGAGAAATGGCACATCGATGTCGTTGCTCATTTCATACCTTGTCTTCTAAAATGTAGTTCGATGATAAGATATAATGGCTAACAATTGATGAAAATAATATCAAATCATATGGCTAACAACACATGAATTCAACACTAAGTCATGAAGAGTAGAAACTGATGGAGCAAACACATGTTAATATTGCTTTTTTGTTAATATGCACAATCGCTGAGTAGACCTGATTCTTTTCTTGTTGGCAATGAATGCATCTGACAGTTTTTTTTTCAGACTTAGAAGTATTACATGTAATAAATGCCTTATATGTTTGAAACATATCCCGGGAATGAAGCAACAGTTCACAAGACCTCTGGGATTCATGACCAAGAGGTGCCCACCCTCCTCTTAAAATGTCAGGAGTTTAATAGTGACGAAACACTTGTCTGAGGGGGAGGGGGTACTTTCTCTGATGATCTGAAGGAGTTGTGTTGTTGTTCCGCTCTCTACAGTAGAGACTTTCTTGCATGCATGCAACTGTAAATTATTAGTTACTTAAAAGTTATATTTCTCACTACAAACATCTTTTCTTTTTCTTACAGATTCTGTCTGTGAACCTGGACAGTACGGACGAGAGTGTGAGCACAAATGTAACTGTGCTAGAAACGAGGCCTGTTTTGTTAGCACTGGGGGATGTCCTTCTGGTTGTGCTGATGGTTTCCAGGGAGAGAACTGCAATGAAAGTGAGATTCTAGTCTCTTCATTATAACAGCCATCTAAAGCACTGCTTTTATTTTCAAAATGTAGACCAACATAATATGTATAGTTGTGATTTGATTATAGATCTGGTTAGGAATAAGCTAATGTGATAATTTAAGAAAAAAACACGTTTCTCTTTTCTCCCCAGCTTGTGACGCTGGTAAGTATGGAGAAAATTGCAACTTTAACTGCAGTCAGTTCTGTCAGCCGCCATACAATAGAAGCCAGGAATCGTCATGTGACCACGTGGATGGGGCCTGTAGACATGGATGCCAGGCCGGATATGAAGGGAAGTTATGTTCATCTGGTGAGGACCATGCTTTTTATCATTATTCGTATTTTTAGTGAAACATTATGTCTCTCTTCGGTTTCATCAGTGCCCAAGACACAAGGGGCTACATAGAGCGAAAAATTTCCACTTTTGAATATCATTTCCTATCTTCTTGGTCGTCTCTCATGTCAGTCGCTGTTTCCCAGAATTTTTACCGATGTGTACTTCGATATCTCTTTGTGTTGTCCCACGTTTTCTGTACCCTGTGGAGTCCACTTCAAAGCTGTTCGTGGTAAAGACTGGTCTGTTATGCTCAAAATGTGACCTGTCCTTCGCCACATCTTCTTTTCAGTCATTACCGACATTTGAAAATTACGTTGTTGCACGTTTATTAAAAGTGTCTGTGTTCAGATAATCACTGTTCGCTTTTGAAGGAATTTACTTTTCCATTTATTTATCAAAGATTTAGACCAGCATCATTTTCTATTTTCAAGAATTTATATTGTATAAATCGTTTTTTCTAAAAGTGTTCCTTGTTACTGCTTTCCTTTGAAAACAAACACAATTGAAATATGACAACTCGTGAATCTCTACATTATTGCAGTTATTTTTTTATAGAATTTTAAAATACTGTAGTGAAATGTGCACCTTTTAGTATATTAAATGTTATCACTATTGTTATTATTTTTTTATTACTGGTAAAATCATCATTTTAATACTACAGCAGTCTTGTGTTGAAATGGGTCGTGTGCTTTACAGACCTAGTAAATGTGAACCAAACTCCGACTTGCCTTGTTTTGCTCCACAGAGCACATTAATCAAAACAGGCTAAAAAACAACAGACAAAAACATACACACAAGGATTTGCTATCAGCTGAAAGTTTCTTAATATGTAGTTATTTGTGCATTTCGTGTTTTTTCATGTTCTTGCCTAATGCATTTTCGTCCAAATTTTGGTTAGCTGTTATTCCTGCTTTCATAATTATTTTCTTTTTATTTCCTCTTATTGTTAGCTTTTATTCCTTCCTCTCTCTGGTTTTGCTACAGTAAACAATACACCTCCTCGTTTCCTCTACACTCATTCATTTCTTCATTTGCATGTCCCTGTCGGAACTTTGCCTCCCAAACAGCACTCCTGTAGGCCTCTCTGCTCTACACTACTAGTAACAATTTTATTGAAGTTTACTATCAGAGTTTTCAAAAGAAACATCGAGCCATCACATCAGTGGCAGCTGTCTGTATGGATATCTACGAGCATCTGATTATATAGAGATATAATATGTGTACAGACAACGAATAGCAGCATAATTAGTTTTCAGTCTTTCAAATTTGAAAGTGTCAGATAACAGTAGGTCTGTGTCATGGCAATGAAGCATGTAGAGGATGTGGTTCGGTGATTACATTTTCCATGCCCTGTTCTTAACTTTGAGATTCATAAATTTTATATGGTTTTAGTGCCAACATTGTCTAGGTCTCACAGGCATATGTTGCGATGGGAAAATACATGGCCTTAAACATTTTGTGTTGAGTACAGGACACATATATGTTGGTATGTAAAGGAAAATATATTTGGGGTTAAGTAAAGGAAACTAATATATTTGTTAAATACATGAAACTAACATAGACAAAATTTAGTTTTAAAAAATGAGAGAAAAGTGAAAATTGTGTAACAAGAAAGTTTACTTGATTTATCTTTCTCCAATCTCCAATAGATACACTAGAAATATTTGCCAAAAGACAATTAATTAACAAATACAAACTGGAAAAATAAAAGCTGAGTGAAATTATTTAAATTAATCACCATCAACATCAGTTGATTAATGTAAGTGTTGAATGCCATTATTAAATATCGGTCATGAAAGTCATTGATGAATTTTATTGGTGAATGTAACTGGAGAATGTCATTCAAACTTTTATGTCACATTATAGAGCTACAAGTTCTGAGATACATACAGACTAATATGTTAATAAGCAAATTAATAAAAAGCTGTTCAAAAGATCACAGTAAACATAAATTTTTTCATGAAACATATTTTCTTGATCAAGTCCCCATCTCTCAGAAAATATGAAAAGAATCAGAGAAATGGCAGATCTGTATCGGTGCTCATTTCATACCAGGTCTCATAAAATGTAGTTCGACGATAAGATATCTCTCTCTCTCTCTCTGAACCTTAAGTGCCCAGGGCACATGGGGCTTCCGCAAGGGTTTTCCACAAATGCCTGTCTTTCGCCTTTTTTTCTGCTCTTGCCCAGGTGATGAAATTAATATCAAATCATATGGCTAACAACCCATGAATTCAACACTAAGTCATGAAGAGTAGCAATTGATGGAGCAAGTACATGTTAATATTGCTTTTTTGTTAATATGCACAATCGCTGAGTTGACTTGATTCTTTTCTTGTTGGCAATGAATGCATCTGACATTTTTTTTTAAAACTTAGACGTATTACATGTAATAAATGCCTTATATGTTTGAAACATATCCGGGGATAAAGCAGCAGCTCACAAGACCTTTTGGGAGTCATGACCAAGAGGGGCCCACTCCCCCTCTTAAAATGTCAGGAGTTTAATAGGGCCGAAACACTTGTCGGAAAAGGAGGGGGGGGTACATTCTCTGCTGATCTGAAGGAGTTGTGTTGTTGTTCCGCTCTCTACAGTAGAGACTTTCTTGCATGCATGCAACTGTAAATTATTAGTTACTTAAAAGTTATATTTCTCACTACAAACATCTTTTCTTTTTCTTACAGATTCTGTGTGTGACTCTGGATATTATGGACGAGAGTGTGAGCACAAATGTAACTGTGCTATAAACGAGGCTTGTTTTGTTAGCACTGGGGGATGTCCTTCTGGCTGTGCTGATGGTTTCCAGGGAGAGAACTGCAATGAAAGTGAGATTCTAGTCTCTTCATTATAACAGCCATCTAAAGCACTGCTTTTATTTTCAAAATGTAGACCAACATAATATGTATAGTTGTGATTTGATTATAGATCTAGTAATGAGCAAGCTAATGTGATAATTTAAGAAAAAACACGTTTCTCTTTTCTACCCAGCTTGTGACGCTGGTAAGTATGGAGAAAATTGCAACTTTAACTGCAGTCAGTTCTGTCAGCTGCCACCCACTGGAAGCCAGGCATCGTCATGTGACCACGCGGATGGGGCCTGTAGACATGGATGCCAGCCAGGATACGAAGGGAAGTTATGTTCATCTGGTGAGGATCATGTTTTTTTTATCATTATTCGTATTTTTAGTGAAACATTATGTCTCTCTTCTGTTTCATCAGTGCACAAGAAACAAAGGGTTGCTTATAATAGCAAGAAACTTTCACTTTTGAAGATAATTTCCTATCTTTTTGGCCGTCCCTCATATCCGTCGCTGTTTCCCAGAATGTTTACTGATGTGTACTTCGATATCTCTTTGTGTTGTCCCACGTTTTCTGTACCCTGTGGAGTCCACTTCAAAGCTGTTCGTGGTAAAGACTGGTCTGTTATGCTCAAAATGTGACCTGTCCTTCGCCACATCTTCTTTTCAGTCATTACCGACATTTGAAAATTACGTTGTTACACGTTTATTAAAAGTGTCTGTGTTCAGATAATCACTGTTCGCTTCTGAAGGAATATACTTTTTCATTTATTTATCAAAGATTTAGACCAGCATCGTTTTCTGTTTTCAAGAATTTATATTGTATAAATCGTTTTTTCTAAAAGTGTTCCTTGTTACTGTTTTTCTTTGAAAACAAACACAATTGAAATATGACAACTCGTGAATCTCTACATTATTGCAGTTATTTTTTTTTATAGAATTCTCAAATACTGTGGTAAAATGTGCACCTTATAGTGTATTAAATGTTATCATTATTATTATTTTTTTTATTACTGGTAAAATCATCATTTTAATACTACAGCAGTCTTGTGTTGAAATGGCTCGTCTGCTTTACAGACGTAGTAATGTGATCCAAACTCCGACTTGCCTTGTTATGCTGCACAGAGCACATTAACCAAAACAGGCTAGAAAAACACAGACATATACAAGGATTTGCTATCAGCTGAAAGTTTCTTAATATGTAGTTATTTGTGCATTTCGTCTTTTTTCATGGTCTTGACTAATGCTTTTTCGTCCATATTTTGGTTAGCTGTTATTCCTGCTTTCATAATTATTTTCTTTTTATTTCCTCTTATTGTTAGCTTTTATTCCTTCCACTCTCTGGTTTTGTTACAGTAAACAATACACCTCATCGTTTCCTCTACACTACTAGTACCAATTTCATTGAAGTTTACTATCACAGTTTTCAAAAGAAACATCGAGCCATCACATCAGTGGCAGCTGTCTGTATGGATATCTACGAGCATCTGATTATATAGAGATCTAATATGTGTACGGAAAATGAATAGCAGCATAATTAGTTTTCAGTCTTTCAAATTTGAAAGTGCCAAATAACAGTGTGTTTCATGCCCTGTTCTTAACTTTGAGATTCATAATGTTTATATGGTTTTAGTGCCAACATTGTCTTTGATCACTTTCAATGAGTTTGGTCTCAGTGGCCCTATCTTCACTGAGATGTTCCGTGCTAATGAAGCATATAGAGAATATGATCTTAGTGACAATATAGAACTTGATTCTTTGCGTACTACAAGGTAATATTACCACTTTCATACTTGGCACCCTTTCTTCTGATGTCCAGTTAAGCCCATTAACCATTTCTACAGCCGGTGCTACTGTGGTATACTTGCAAGGGCATATGAGTATTTGAATGGTTAGTGCAATAAATATTAACAGTACATAAGGGTGGTCTTTACCCCGGGTGAAGGATCACAGTTGCTCCGGCTGTAGAACTGGGTAATGGGCTCATTATCTGTTCAGTAAAATCATCGAATATAACATTTAATTTAAAATAAAAATGTGTTATTTAATTTGTATCTTCGAACAAAGAACAGGCAGTGATAATTCCTGGGACAGTGGCTGGGATCTGTGTGGCTGTTGCTGTAGTTCTCATTATAACCATTATACTTGCTGTTGTCGTGTGTCGTAGAAGATTTAGAAGGCAATCTGCTTATGACAGACCTGACAATACACAGCAGGATAACTATCCTTACATCCAGCCGGGAAGTTCAGGTTTGTAAAAGAAAAACTAATATTTTCAAACTTTTATCTAGATCAGTGTGAAGTTAAAGTCGAGGGTCCACAGGCCAGCAAATGAATTTGTTATTGACTGTTAGGACATTTAGTTCAATTACTGTCCTGCATATTTTTCCTTTATGTTTCAGGCATAATCTGAATTTGTGTAACTTTTTTTCCATAATAGTTTAGAAAATTTATCTTCGAAAATGTCTGTAAAAAATGAAGATGTAATGATAGTCAGGTGAAGCATTGCTTAATAACAGTTCGTGAAGTGAAAATAAAAATTTAGTTTATGTTGTTTTTTTTTTTACCGAAGGGGAACACTTTATGACTGAAATTTCCCACACAATTGCAAACTTAGAGGCATCATTCAATAGCTGATAAAAATGCTGCTCTAATTAAAATGAAGCAATGAAAATGACAGAGGTGGATATTGGTTAAAATTCCATAATAAGGATCAAGGAAGTTCCTCTTTCTAATCACGCGACATCTTTAGATTCTGATAAACAAGGTGCGATATACCTGAACTAGTCCTGGATGAAATCAAGCAGAGGTATGTGCGAATTTATGTGCAGTTTGATGATTACACTGATGTCAGATACCCGAGTAATCAGATCGTTTTAGTGCAATTTGTATGGAATCATTCAGTTTGTGTGTATTTTTGCTGTGAATGGCATCAGCCTTGACCAATAATATTGTTTATGTCTTTCCCTTAACTACGAATAGATTTTATTAAACCAAAGTTGGGTCAGTCTATATAGACGATTATTCTTCAATGTTACATGCGGATTTGTAGGCGTGGTCGGGACAATAGTTTCAGATATTGTGAGCATACGCTGTATTTTACATGTCTCCAACATCCTGCCCGCATAGTTCAAGAGAGTTCTTTCTGTGGCTGTATAAGAGTGAGCTTCATATGGAAAGTTCCTAAATACAGACTGTTCTGTGCATTTTTAGGAAGCGGTAGTAGAAAACAAAGTGCTCTAGTTGCATACAGAGCTAGATAGCGTTCTAGTGAACAAGTGTTCAATCAAAGATTAGAGTTGTCGCATAAAATATACATACATTTGAGAGAAGCTAGCTACAAGAGAACAGAAGAGTTTGATAATGAAAACTTCTTGCTCGTACTTTCCTATCTTGCTGGCATTTTTTGGGGAATCTCAGTCCTTTAATTATATGGCACAGACAAAGAACTTCCTATCTTGCTGGCATTTTTTGGGGAATCTCAGTCCTTTAATTATATGGCACAGACAAAGAACTTCCTGTCTTGCTGCCATTTTTGGGGGAATCTCAGTCTTATAAGTATATGGCACAGACAAAGAATAACCTATCTTGAGTGGTGCGACGGTTTTTTGTTTGGTTTGGAAACCAGATGAGAATTATTTGTTAAATGAAGAGCTTATTTACTTTCGAGCCAAATCCAAAGCCAGACGGTAGCATATCCTCACATGACAAAGGCAGAATTATATCAGATTCTTTCCTTCAAAACAACATTGTTTGTGCACAACTTCTCACCGCATTAATGTTCTTATTCAGAAAATGTATAGTATGAGACTTGAAACAGATCTTTGATAAAGAAATGTATTAAAACACGAAACGGAAACATGAATTAGACGGTTAGAGTTTGAAAAATATGTATTTATTTTCACAATTATATTTCATATTTAAGTAACAAAAGAAACATATTAAAACTGGAGATTTCAATAACTTTTGACATTGCTTAAAGAAAGATCTACAGTTCATTCATTCATTCATTTGTATGTCCGTTGCGGAACTATGCCTCCCTAACAGCACTCCTGTAGGCCTCTCGGTTGTGAGAAAGATGGTCTGCTGCTGATGCATCTATTTCAGACCATCAACAATGTCTTGCAGTCATCTTCGCCTTGGTCTTCCTCTCTTTATTTTGCTCAATTATGTAACCTTTAAAGACGGCATTCTCTAGATTATCATGACGTTTAATGTGTCTAAAATATTAAAGTTTTCTTTGTTTAATCCTCTTTACTAGCCAGCCTTCTTCAATATTAAGTTCTTGTAGTATGGATATATTTGTTCTTTTTTGTGTCCATGATATTTGAAGTAATTTTCTGTAGCATCTACATTCAAAGTCATGTATGTGTTTCTCAGCTGTTTTGTTAAGTGTTCGGGTCTCACAGGCATATGTTGCGATGGGAAAGATGCATGCCCTTAAAAATCTTATTTTTGTAGTTCTGTCTGCTCCTTTCTACAGATTGTTTAGTTGTTTTACTTTATGAAGAGCTATAAATGTCCTCCTTTTAATTTCCCTCACTGTATCTCCATTTTTAGTTAGTAGTGATCCAAGATATTCAAAACTCTCCACTTCTTCCAGCTTGTCCTCATTGATACATACATTGATATGCAGTTATTTGTCTTAAATGTCACGTGATGAACTGCTAGTTGTTGTTGTCACTATATTTTACATCACAGCACACACACACACACACACACACACACACACAGCACACACACACACACACACCAGAACCTAATGATAACGTTAGAGAACTGTGCTTACAAAACCTCATGTCTAGTAGCCCCTCTCCCCCAACTTGTTCTTTGTTTGTGGCAGTTTTTTAAAATATAAAATTCACTTGGAAATATTCTTGTCGACATTTAGTGAAATAGAGCAGCTACGAGAATACTAAAGAAGAAAATCTTACTCGATCGAAAGAAATATAATTTCTTTTCTCTGGCGATTCTTGTCACGTGATCATCAGTATATAATTTTTGGGTCAAAACGACAATACCGCTTTCCTTCACCAGGACACATGTGGAGGATGTAATATTTAGGTCCACGCAAGTCACAAGTCTATGTCCATAGGGATTAGTTTTTTCATCGAATCTCCACGAAATAACATAACCTGTGAAATCCGAATTGTTGATATCGTCCTGGCTGTTTAGAGCTGGCTGGTTTAGGATAGTCAAGAGCATATGCTTTAATGAGTCTTACAGAAGATGAGATAATTGAAAATTCTGAGCTGTATGTGTGAACAAAAATCAAATGTATTTAGAGAAATCTACATATGTCTGTTTAAAGCAGTATTCTTTAAGTCACTTGTTGCTGCAATTTCCACGTACCGATTTGATGGGCTGCACTGTGGTGGCTAGAAACAGCTATCAGTTATACTAGCTTTGGTGATGGTGTTGGAGTTTTGCGTGTACTCTCCTAGTGTCTGTATACTATACTTCTGAGGACGAATTTTACCCAGGGTCGTACTTCCTCTCAGTGGCAAAATAGCAGCAGAGAAAAATCTTAATGCTATAATGATTATAATGGTACACTGGATGACGATGTGACGATGTGACAGTGGCATGAACGATTCCAAGAACAGACATTTCAAGACGTAAACCCCAAGGCAACCACATAGATCAAGTTCTCGGCGTCTACTAACGTTCTAAGGCTTCAACGCCAACAGACTTTTCTGCTATATTCTATTCTTATTAGCTATTACAAACTAGTTACATAAATCACAAACTATTTACAACTTCATAACAGAAATATAAACTTCATCTCTTTTATAAATCTATGTCCTAACCGTCATTTTTCCTTCATTTTGTCGTCTCCTAGTCCTTTTGTCGTCTGCTTTCTTTCTTTTCTATTTTTCTGTTTGTTCAAGTGCCGCACAGCGACATTTTTCTACCCTAGCGACAACCACATGATCGGGTTTTCTCGATGAATCTGTACTTAGTTTCCCACGTATGCTAACTTTCCACTTCTAATAAACTGCTACAGTTACCCCTCCCCCCCCCCTTTTTCCCCAAAAGCAGAGGTTTGCCTGTCAGTTCTCCCACACAAAATGTCACTAGGCACAGTGAATAATATGTAATAACTCCAAGTCCAGTTAATGTGAATAATTCAAATTAGAGCAAACGCATTCTGAATTTTTAAGCTCTAATACACAGATAACCTATGATAACACATGCATCCCAATCACCGCATGATACTACAAGCTTTCTTCACGTCAACGCATGATACCACATATCTACTTCCCTCGTGAATCCACATGCGAGAACTAGGAACAATGCATATTCCCCAATCATCGAACAACGATGTTTGTATCCTTTTGCATCCGTCATTCAATGCATCGATCTACATACTTTTAACCGCAATGCATGATAACACAGTCACTGGATGTGAGTAGTTAACCATTTATTCCCGCAACGTTTGTCAGGGCATCTGAGGGTCCGGAAAAACCTTCAAGAGATATCAATCACAGAAACCCTTTATTTTCAAGTCTCACTCAGGAAAATTGTTTAGACAACTCAGTCCACGGATAAAATGACAAACTTTCGTCCACATCAGGGATCAACAGTTGCAAACTAGTATATACTCCAATTAAGTAAAGGCAATTCAGCCTTTCAAAAATGTCACATCAGTACTCTCTCTCTCCTCTCTCTCTATCTCTCTCGATGTATCTCTCACTCTTTCTCTCTCTCTCGCTCTCTCTCTCCCTCACACACTCTCTCTCTCCCTCGCTCCCTCTCTCGCTCTCTCTCTCTCTCAAGAGATAAACGCAAACCATAATGCGAAACGCATAGTGGGGATCACCATCAGAGCAACAACTTCTACATGAATCTGCAGTAGGTCTATTTAGAGCTGGCTGGTTTAGGGTAGTCAAGATCATATGGTTATTCGAGCTTAGCAGAAGATGGGATATCTGAAAATTCTCAGCTGTATGTGTGGGCAAAAATCACATGTATTTAGAGAAATCTACAGATGTCTGTTTAAAGCAGTATTCTTTAAGTCACTTGTTGCTGCAATTTCCACGTACCGATTTGATGGGCTGCACTGTGGTGGCTAGAAACAGCTATCAGTTATAATGTCTGTGATGATGGTGTTGGAGTTTTGCGTGTACTCTCCTAGTGTCTGCATACTATACTTCTGCGAACGAATTTTACCCAGGGTCGTACTTCCTCTCAGTGGCAAAATAGCAGCAGAGAAAAATCTTAATGCTATAATGATTATAATGGTACACTGGATGACGATGTGACGATGTGACAGTGGCATGAACGATTCCAAGAACAGACATTTCAAGACGTAAACCCCAAGGCAACCACATAGATCAAGTTCTCGGCGTCTACTAACGTTCTAAGGCTTCAACGCCAACAGACTTTTCTGCTATATTCTATTCTTATTAGCTATTACAAACTAGTTACATAAATCACAAACTATTTACAACTTCATAACAGAAATATAAACTTCATCTCTTTTATAAATCTATGTCCTAACCGTCATTTTTCCTTCATTTTGTCGTCTCCTAGTCCTTTTGTCGTCTGCTTTCTTTCTTTTCTATTTTTCTGTTTGTTCAAGTGCCGCACAGCGACATTTTTCTACCCTAGCGACAACCACATGATCGGGTTTTCTCGATGAATCTGTACTTAGTTTCCCACGTATGCTAACTTTCCACTTCTAATAAACTGCTACAGTTACCCCTCCCCCCCCCCTTTTTCCCCAAAAGCAGAGGTTTGCCTGTCAGTTCTCCCACACAAAATGTCACTAGGCACAGTGAATAATATGTAATAACTCCAAGTCCAGTTAATGTGAATAATTCAAATTAGAGCAAACGCATTCTGAATTTTTAAGCTCTAATACACAGATAACCTATGATAACACATGCATCCCAATCACCGCATGATACTACAAGCTTTCTTCACGTCAACGCATGATACCACATATCTACTTCCCTCGTGAATCCACATGCGAGAACTAGGAACAATGCATATTCCCCAATCATCGAACAACGATGTTTGTATCCTTTTGCATCCGTCATTCAATGCATCGATCTACATACTTTTAACCGCAATGCATGATAACACAGTCACTGGATGTGAGTAGTTAACCATTTATTCCCGCAACGTTTGTCAGGGCATCTGAGGGTCCGGAAAAACCTTCAAGAGATATCAATCACAGAAACCCTTTATTTTCAAGTCTCACTCAGGAAAATTGTTTAGACAACTCAGTCCACGGATAAAATGACAAACTTTCGTCCACATCAGGGATCAACAGTTGCAAACTAGTATATACTCCAATTAAGTAAAGGCAATTCAGCCTTTCAAAAATGTCACATCAGTACTCTCTCTCTCCCTCTCTCTCTATCTCTCTCGATGTATCTCTCACTCTTTCTCTCTCTCTCGCTCTCTCTCTCCCTCACACACTCTCTCTCTCCCTCGCTCCCTCTCTCGCTCTCTCTCTCTCAAGAGATAAACGCAAACCATAATGCGAAACGCATAGTGGGGATCACCATCAGAGCAACAACTTCTACATGAATCTGCAGTAGGTCTATTTGCTCTTTAGCTGTGCCATGAAATTCATTTGAAAACCATCTTCAGTAGGGAGATCTATCATATTACTCATATCTCACACATAAAATAAGCAATAACATGATGATGATCTACATGATAATATGTCCTTACTAACGTTTATTAATGTATACATCTTACTTAGGAAGCTACAGGGCAATGAAAACTTTCAGTTCTAAAATCATGCGGACTATTTCTTGTGTGGGTCCGTATTTTAGGCTTGGACTTCAGAGCCGCTATACAACAAGGATATCATCTTCCATGGTTCACGCTATACAACAAGGATATCATCTTCCATGGTTCACGCTATACAACAAGGATATCATCTTCCATGGTTCACGCTATACAACAAGGATATCATCTTCCATGGTTCACGCTATACAACAAGGATATCATCTTCCATGGTTCACGCTATACAACAAGGATATCATCTTCCATGGTTCACGCTATACAACAAGGATATCATCTTCCATGGTTCACGCTATACAACAAGGATATCATCTTCCATGGTTCACGCTATACAACAAGGATATCATCTTCCATGGTTCACGCTATACAACAAGGATATCATCTTCCATGGTTCACGCTATACAACAGGGATATCATCTTCCATGGTTCACGCTATACAACAAGGATATCATCTTCCATGGTTCACGCTATACAACAAGGATATCATCTTCCATGGTTCACAATCCTATCAATTTAATGAAATAATCAAATAGTAGATTTTCTAATCAACGCACCACTAGTAATTTTCATTAAACCGAAAATGTTCAATATATTGTCCAAGTCAGTAACTGAAATGAGGACATCTCTTCTTAAATAATTGTTCCATGATTGGTAACAGTGTCAGGACACTGAAAGAATAACATCTCCTGCAGATAGTCGCAGTCAAGTCAAATGAGAAAGTGACTTAGAAGATTGGGGGTTAGATAACTTGGTATGGTTAAAAAAAACACTAAAGGTAAGTCAACCTCAGCTGGACAGCCATCATTCGAGCAGGTAAAAGACTGAAACAGTAGCCTCCCAGCCACAGACGGTTCGAACTAGACAGTGCAGGAAACGAACAGGACTACAACAGAAACTAGACGGTGCAGGAAACAAACAGAACTACAACAGAAACTAGGCATTCACTTGCAGGGGAGAGCCAGGCTTCTGGGACGTCTCTCTATCTTCGTGAACATCAGGGCAGCATCAGGACACTGCAGTCCTGGAAGATTCGATCAGGAGAGCCAGGGATGGTCCCATCCAGGAACAGCAAACAAGAGAACCTACGGATGGCCACCTCCAGGAACAGTGGAAGACATCACCGTAACGTACCACTATACGACAATCACATGTGCCACAATTCCATTCGATATAATCCAGTGACCAAACGATCTTCAAACAGGTGGCCATACACTTACGCCACCTCTTCAACAGTGAGACAGTGCTAATCACAAGGAACCAAATATGGCAGTATTCTTTAAATCAATTGTTGCTGCAATTGCAGGTACCCATATGAGGGGTTCCACTGAGGTGGCTAGAAACAACTATCAACTATAATGAGCTTGATGATGGTTATGGAGTTTTGCTTGTTCTCTCCTTGTTGTCTGCATACTCTACATCTGCGGGCCAATTAAACTCAGACTTGCACTTCCTCTGAGTGGGAAAATAACAGCAGAGAAAAGAGCTTGAATGTTATAATGATTATAATGGTGCACTGGATGACGATGTGACAATGTGACAGTGGCACATACTATTCCAAAACACACATTTTAGGACGTAAGCCCCATGGCAACCATATAGAACAAGTTCCCAGTGTCTACTAATGCTCTAAGACTTCAATGCCAACGGATTCTTCTGCTACATTATTTTCTAACGAGCTACTACAAACTAGTTACACATTTCACTAATTAACTAACTACAACTTCAGCTAATTTCAGCTCTTTCTAGATCCTACGTCCTAACAATCACTTTTTCTTCATCTTGTCGTCTCCTAGTTCTTTTTTACGTCTGCTAGTCCTTGTTGTCTGCTCTCTTTCCTTTCTTTTTTCTTTCTGCTCAAGTACCAGACGGTGACTTTTTTTCTAGCCGAGCGAGGACTCTGTACTTAGTTCCTCTCGTATGTTAAGTGTCCACTTCTAATATACTGCTACATGTTTTTATTACTACTTTTGTAATGGAGAAGGAAGACTGACGTCGGGTCACAGTGTCACGTGAAAGAGAAGTGGGTCACGTGTTGTCCACCTGGTATCAATTAAACCTGATAGTTTAATCATCTCGAGAGTATATAATCACTTCTTCTCTCAGTCTATAAACCTCATAATATTTCTATCAAGATATCATGAAGGATACCTAATAGAAGAATTATAATGAATTATTATGTTTACAGAATTAAGTAATCATATATAATATTGCATAGTATGTTCAGTTTTTATCTGAGAGCAACGTGTAGAAATGTCAAATGTGAACAACTCATTTACACAGAGTTTTGGTTTCAGAAGCCGGCTATGAGGGAGTATCAAGAATAAAAACTCATCCCCATAACGTCAAGACACGAGAAGTCAAACCTGACAATAACAAGACGCAACAAGAACTCGGAGCTCTGTCTTGTGACGAGACTGACATGAACGTATATGAAGACGTACATGCTGATAAGGATAACAGTGGTAGAAATAAATGTGACATTTACAGCAATATCTGATCTGATCTGAGATACTTGTCTGACAAACTCAATTTGTAAAATATATTGACGTATATAATTGAAGCTCCAAGTGTTCTTTAAAATATGTTTTTAATGGAAGAGGTGAGAATGCAGGCTACAACTCTATGTTGGTATTAGAAGAAAGAAATATGGCTGTTGGGACAGTAGTTTTATCACACACAAAGTTTAGTTTTTTTCTTATTTATTCGTATATGAAACTAAATATGCAAAATTCCACTACTATAAAGCTAGGGCATCTAATGACTATCATTTTTGTATTTTAATAATCTCATTATATTATTAAAATATAAAAATGATAGTCATTTAGATTTTTCTTGCTGCAATCTGCATCCCTAACAGCACTCCCGTAGGGCTCTCGGCTGTAAGCAAGATGCCCTGCTGCTGATGCCTCCATGTGCAGACCTGTAACAATGCCTTGCAGCCATCTTCGCATTATTCTTCCTCTTTCTCTTTTACAATATGTACCCTTCCAAGAAGGTCTCCTCTAGATTATCATGACGTTTAATATGTTCCAAATATTAAAGTTTTCTCTGTTTAATTCTCTTTACTAGACAGCATTCTTCAAAATTAAGTTATTGTGGTATGGACATGTCTGTTCATTTTTGTGCACGTGATAATTGAAGAACTCTTCTGAAGCATTTACATTCAAAGGCATTCATGTGTTTCTCAAATGTTCCGTTAAGTGTCCAGGTCTCACAGGCATATGTTGCAATGGGAAGATGCATTCCCTTAGAAATCGTATTTTTGTAGTTCTGCCTGTTCTTATGCACAACTTCTGTAGTTGTTTTATTTCTTGAAGAGCGGTAGATGTCCTCGATTTAATCCAGTGACCAAACGATCTTCAAACATGTGGCCATACACTTACGCCACCACTTCAACCGTGAGACAGTGCAATCACAAGGAACCAAATAAGGCAGTATTATTTAAATCAGTTGTTGCTGCTATTGCATATACCCATATGAGGGGCTCCACTGAGGTGGCTAGAAACAACTATCAACTATAATGAGCTTGATGATGGTTATGGAGTTTTGCATGTTCTCTCCTTGTTGTCTGCATACTCTACATCTGCGGGCCAATTTTACTCAGACTTGCACTTCCTCTCAGTGGGAAAATAACAGCAGAGAAAAGACCTTGAATGTTATAATTATTATAATGGTGCACTGGATGACGATGTGACAATGTGACAGTTGCACATACTATTCCAAAACACACATTTTAGGACGTAAGCCCCAGGGCAACCATATAGAACAAGTTCCCAGTGTCTACTAATGCCCTAAAACTTCAATGCCAACGGATTCTTCTGCTACAATCATTTCTAATGAGCTATTACAAACTAGTTACACATTTCACTAATTAACTAACTACAACTTCCTAGCCGAAATACAAACTTCGGCTCTTTCTAGATCCTACGTCCTAACAATCATTTTTCCTTCATCTTGTCGTCTCCTAGTCCTTTTTTACGTCTGCTAGTCCTTGTCGTCTGCTCTCTTTCCTTTCTTTTTTCTTTCTGCTCAAGTACCAGACGGTGACTTTTTTTCTAGCCGAGCGAGGACTCTGTACTTAGTTTCTCTCGTATGCTAAGTGTTCACTTCTAATATACTGCTACATGTTTTTATTACTACTTTTGTAATGGAGAAGGGAGACTGACGTCAGGTCACAGTGTCACCTGAAAGAGAAGTGGGTCACGTGTTGTCCACCTGGTATCAATTAAACCTGATAGTTTAATCATCTCGAGAGTATATAATCACTTCTTCTCTCAGTCTATCCATCTCATAGTATTTCTATCAAGATAGAATGAAGGATACCTAATAGAATAATTATAATGAAGTATTATGTTTACTGAATTAAGTACTCGTATATAATATTGCATAGTATGTTCAGTTGTTATCTGAGAGCAACGTGTAGAAATGTCAAATGTGAACAACTCATTTACCTAGAGTTTTGGTTTCAGAAGCCGGCTATGAGGGAGTATCAAGAATAAAAACTCATCCTCATAACGTCAAGACACGAGAAGTCAAACCTGACAGTAACAAGACGCAACAAGAACTCGGAGCTCTGTCTTGTGACGAGACTGACATGGACGTATATGAAGACGTACATGCTGATGAGGATAACAGTGGTAGAAATAAATGTGACATTTACAGCAATATCTGATCTGATCAGAGATATTTGCTGACAAAACCAATTTGTAAAATATATTGAAGTACACAATTGAGGCTGCAGGTGTTATGTAAAATACGTTTTTAATGGAAGAGGTGAGAATGCAGGCTACAACTCTATGTTGGTATTAGAAGAAAAAAATATGGCTGTTGGAACAGTAGTTTTATCACACATAACGTTAAGCTTTTTCTTATATATGCGTATATCAAACTAAATATGCCAAATTCAACTACTATAGTGCTAGGGCATCTAATGACTCTCATTTTTATATTTTAATAATCTCATTACATTATTAAAACATAAAAATGATAGTCATTTAGATATTTCTTGCTGAAATTTGCCTCCCTAACAGCACTACTGTAGGGCTCTCGGTTGTAAGCAAGATGCCCTGCTGCTGATGCATCCATGTGTAGATCATTAACGATGCTTTGCAGCCATCTTAGCCTTATTCTTCCTCTTTCTTTTTCTCAGTATGTACCGTTCAGAGACGGTCTTCTCTAGATTATCATGACGTTTAATGTGTACAAAATATTTAAGTTTTCTCTATTTAACTCTCTTTACTAGCCAACATTCTTCAAAAGTAAGTTATTGTAGTATGGATATGTCTGTTCTTTTTTTGTGCACGTGATATCTGAAGAACTCTTCTGTATCATTTAATGGGATTTATGTTTCTCAACTGTCCCGTTAAGTGTCCAGTTCTAACAGGCATATGTTGCGATGGGAAATATGCATGCCCTTAAAATTTTATTTGTATAGTTCTGCCTGTTCCTCTGCACAGCTTCTGTACTTGTTTGTTTGTTTGTTTGTTTGTTTGTTTTTGAAGACATGTAGATGTCCTCAATTTAACGTCCCTCATTATATCTGTGCAAAGAGAATAAAATTGATGACAACTGAAAAAAAAAGAAAAGGCAGCTGAAATATCATTTTATCTGCATTATTAGTTAGTGATGATGCAATATATTGAAAATTCTCCACCTCATCAATTTTTCTCCTGATTGATACATATTTCAGCTGCTTTATTTTAGTTTAGTTGTCTTTGCATTATGATAAATGTTTCGGTCTTCACAACAGAGATGCCAAGCTTTATTTATTAAATAAAGAGACCATTATAATGATTTGACTTGCCACTTTTCATACAAAAACATACATGATTTAGAAACAGCGAAAGTACTGCAAGTTTCTTCAGTCAAAATTATATACAGTACGTTATGCCGACAAATCATTTCTCACTACACTTCATAATAATAATAGAAATAGTTTTCTTTTCAAATGAACTGTCATTGTTTTCTTCTTTCTGTATGTTTGTATATGAATAAAGTGAAATGTTATAGCTGTGTCATGTAATTCGTCAACATGTTCTTAGCCTGTCTTAAAATTGTTTAGTGATTGTTAAGTTTATTCTATCAGCACGTTAAAGGGGACTTAACTTTGATGGTTTAGTGTGTTTTTTTCGCAGTGTCTGAATGTTTTCACATTTATGTACCCTGATTTCCGGATGTTGCTTGAAGCTCTTGTCACGTGATTTGGAGGTCTCCTGCGAGTGAGATTGTGAGTGAACAGATTTTGGAGGATGATGTTTTTTCATGAGTTTGAGTTTAGCCTTGGTCGAGAGTGATATCTTTTGTAGTAGTTGTTGTGTGTATGGATTATTAGATCGCGTAATGGTGGCAGTTGTGATATCTTTTGTAATAGTTGTTGTGTGTATGGATTATTAGATGCTGTAATGGTGGCAGTTGTGATATCTTGTGTAGTAGTTGTTGTGTGTATGGATTATTAGATGCTGTAATGGTGGCAGTTGTGATATATTTTGTAGTAGTTGTTGTGTGTATGGATTATTAGATGCTGTAATGGTGTCAGTTGTGATATCTTTTGTAGTATGTGTTGTGTGTATGGATTATTAGATGCTGTAATGGTGGCAGTTGTGATATCTTTTGTAGTTTGTGTTGTGTGTATGGTTTATTAGATGCTGTAATGGTGGCAGTTGTGATATCGGTCACTAGTCCAAAACTATGTGTTGTTTTATGTTATGATCGGTATGATATATAACTTGCATATTTTTTGGAAAATTAATCTGTCTGTTATATCATGGATTATTCCTTTGACTGCTTCTAAATTTACTATTGATGAATATAGCTGATCGTTATTGGTAATTTATTTCGGTATTTTTTTTTCTGAATTTGTTGTCAGGTTCTTGTAAATTGGGATTAGAAGAACTTTAAAAACTGCAGCATGGAAGATGTTTGGACTCGTAACATGGCAGTGAGTCTAAGGCGGGCCACTTATCATGGTTAGTCTTTCTTTGGAGTGGTCGCCTCTGTAATGAAGCCGTTTAAAACTGGGATATTGTGTCATTAATAGATATGCGCAAAACACATACTTGAACTGTACATATGTGTACAATATGGACAGTCGTCTATACACACTTTAATTAAGTTATGACATGTTAAGAAAGCCAACATCTCACCTCAGTTCACAGATATCATCAACAAATAAGCCACGGCTAAAACGTGTCATTCAGTATCTCTCGACTGAGTCCACCACCATGGCAACTACTTTGAGTCCACATTAACCAGGCAAAATGATATGTATTTTACAAAGAGACTAAAATGATGTAGAACAGGGTCTTGACCAAAATATTATTCCGACGTTGATAAATTGTATAATCCTAACAACGATGTCTTTTGTCGAATTTGTTTTTAAAGATCCAGCTTTCAAACATAACTGTGCATGTTTGTTTATGTATATGTGTATGTGTGTGTCTGTGTAATATGTTTAATATGAATATCTGCTATTCAAACAAAAGCAGAACAACACTGGATCCAGAGCTTTCATTAACCCAACATTTATGTCTGAGTGTGTCTGATAACTCTCTCTACATAGGTACGGTGAAGTTACCAAGTCTTGAAGCAGTTCACTATTTTATTCCACACTCTCAGCTGACCTGATGTACCATGATAAATAATATGATTAATGTTGCCATAGAAAGCCAAAGGTTGAAGTATTTCAGTATTTAAAATTTGTGTCTATGTATCCATGAAGGTAACAGCATGATGTTGCAGTCTTCTATTGAAATACACTTTGCCGAAAACTGGATACATTATTTCATTCAATATTTTTTTATACTAGGAAAACCAGTGAACTGATGATAGTTTAAACTGCAGAAGGATTTATTACAATGTCTCAGTATTAGCTGTATTAACTGTGAACTTATAGGCAAACTTAATGTGGTGAAGAAATACATGTTTCTATTATTATAAAAATAAGAGTGACACAGAATCAGTTCTTGAACATACAAGTCAAGAGATAAGTACCCCGCCCCCACCCCTCATTGTTTCCTGCCTGATACACCATTTATCATGCATGCACATTTAAACCTTTCACTCTATTCCTGCTTCCTTGCGTTTATGTCTTTTTTTTCTTTGTATGGATGAAACAGAAGACGAAAGTTACATTGTTGTACTCCCAAAACAAATAACTATTTACTTTGTTGTCCTCCCAAAAGAAATAACTAATTCCTTTTTTTTCACATTCAAAATAGAATTAATAGTGTATGCCTTTCATCAAATATTTACCATTGTGTCCAAGTGTACTGATCTTTTTATTTCCACGTATTTACTATTCACATGAAATTATAAGTTATCCATAAGGCCTTGAAATTACACAGTAGTTTCTGCTTTTTTTTCTCCACTGATTGTTGCAGTACTGTAAGATATTTAAGTATGCTTAGTTCATCGGTTGCACATTTTAAATACTTTTCAAAGTTTTCAAAAGTATCTTAGACTTATAATAATTATTGTTTCTGTTATCACTAGTATTATTATTCTTGCTTTTCTCCCAGGTTTGGAGTTGCTGTTCACTCATCAAAATCAATGTATAATACATTTTTTCATTCAATATTTTTTTATACTAGGAAAACCAGTGAACTGATGATAGTTTAAACTGCAGAAGGATTTATTACAATGTCTCAGTATTAGCTGTATTAACTGTGAACTTATAGGCAAACTTAATGTGGTGAAGAAATACATGTTTCTATTATTATAAAAATAAGAGTGACACAGAATCAGTTCTTGAACATACAAGTCAAGAGATAAGTACCCCGCCCCCACCCCTCATTGTTTCCTGCCTGATACACCATTTATCATGCATGCACATTTAAACCTTTCACTCTATTCCTGCTTCCTTGCGTTTATGTCTTTTTTTTCTTTGTATGGATGAAACAGAAGACGAAAGTTACATTGTTGTACTCCCAAAACAAATAACTATTTACTTTGTTGTCCTCCCAAAAGAAATAACTAATTCCTTTTTTTCACATTCAAAATAGAATTAATAGTGTATGCCTTTCATCAAATATTTACCATTGTGTCCAAGTGTACTGATCTTTTTATTTCCACGTATTTACTATTCACATGAAATTATAAGTTATCCATAAGGCCTTGAAATTACACAGTAGTTTCTGCTTTTTTTTCTCCACTGATTGTTGCAGTACTGTAAGATATTTAAGTATGCTTAGTTCATCGGTTGCACATTTTAAAATACTTTTCAAAGTTTTCAAAAGTATCTTAGACTTATAATAATTATTGTTTCTGTTATCACTAGTATTATTATTCTTGCTTTTCTCCCAGGTTTGGAGTTGCTGTTCACTCATCAAAATCAATGTATAATACATTTTTTCATTCAATATTTTTTTATACTAGGAAAACCAGTGAACTGATGATAGTTTAAACTGCAGAAGGATTTATTACAATGTCTCAGTATTAGCTGTATTAACTGTGAACTTATAGGCAAACTTAATGTGGTGAAGAAATACATGTTTCTATTATTATAAAAATAAGAGTGACACAGAATCAGTTCTTGAACATACAAGTCAAGAGATAAGTACCCCGCCCCCACCCCTCATTGTTTCCTGCCTGATACACCATTTATCATGCATGCACATTTAAACCTTTCACTCTATTCCTGCTTCCTTGCGTTTATGTCTTTTTTTTCTTTGTATGGATGAAACAGAAGACGAAAGTTACATTGTTGTACTCCCAAAACAAATAACTATTTACTTTGTTGTCCTCCCAAAAGAAATAACTAATTCCTTTTTTTTCACATTCAAAATAGAATTAATAGTGTATGCCTTTCATCAAATATTTACCATTGTGTCCAAGTGTACTGATCTTTTTATTTCCACGTATTTACTATTCACATGAAATTATAAGTTATCCATAAGGCCTTGAAATTACACAGTAGTTTCTGCTTTTTTTTCTCCACTGATTGTTGCAGTACTGTAAGATATTTAAGTATGCTTAGTTCATCGGTTGCACATTTTAAAATACTTTTCAAAGTTTTCAAAAGTATCTTAGACTTATAATAATTATTGTTTCTGTTATCACTAGTATTATTATTCTTGCTTTTCTCCCAGGTTTGGAGTTGCTGTTCACTCATCAAAATCAATGTATAATACATTTTTTTTCATTTTTATATTTTAACTTTTTGTTGCAAGCGTAATAAAAGTGAAATACAGCAAACAATATAAAACTGCTTTCATTTTGAATAGTATGTCTCTATGAAGCTTATAATACACAGCCATAAAGTAAAATCAAACGAGAAGTTGAGAAAAACAAACGGTGGGCATCTGTAGGAAAGTTCTGATCTGAGCAGGTAAAGCCGGTAAATAAAGACAAGACTAATTTTTATTACGTTATGTCCATTAAGATTATAATTAAAACAAATACAACCTAAAAACACACAACTTTTATAAGCTTCACCATAACGTATACCTTCGCCGACATATAAACACAGAAATTGTTATCATTATTGAAAGTTTCTTCGCAGTAAATTTGACATTGATTGAAAAGACAGACAGACAAACAGGCAGACATTTAGAGCATTTCAGAGAGTTTCAGACTATATTTTGTATTGTCATGAACCATGGGGTCTTCCACTAGCTGTTAAACAGGTTAATTATACTTAGAATAAAGTCATCTTAAGCCAGGTGGATTATATTTAGACTAAAGTCATCTCAAACCAGGTAGATTATACTTAGACTGAAGTCATCCCACACCAGGTAGATTATACTTAGACTAAAGTGATCTTAAAATCGGTAGATTATACTAAGACTTAAGTCATCTCAAACTAGGTAGATTATACTTAGACTAATGTCATCTCAAACCAGGCAGTTTATACTTAGACTAAAGTCATCTCAAACTAGGTAGATTATACTTAGACTAAAGTAATCTCAAACCAGGTAGATTATACTTAGACTAAAGTAATCTCAAACCAGATATATTATACCTAGACCTAAATCATCTTAAGCCACTTGGATTATACTTAGACTAAAGTCATCTTAAGCCAGGTGGATTATACGTAGAATAAAGTCATTTTCAGCAATGCAGATTATACTAAAACTAAAGTTTTCATAAGCCAGGTAGATTATATTTAGACTAAAGTCATTTTAAGCCAGCACAAATGTAACAAGGCAGCTGAAATATATATCAATGAGGAAAAATTAGAAAGAGGTGGAGAGTTTTGAATATCTTGGATCACTGCTAACTAATAATGGAGATACAATGAGGGAAATTAAAAAGAGCACATCTATTGCTCTTCAGAAAGTAAAAGAAATAAAGAATCTGTGGAGAGGAGCAGACAGAACTACAAAAATAATATTTTTAAGGGCATGCATCTTTCCCATCGCAACATATGCCTGTGAGATCTGGACACTTAACAAAACAGCTGAGAAACACATACATGCCTTTGAATGTAAATGTTACAGAAGAGTATATATATCTATGCTACAAAAGCTTAACATTGAAGAAGGCTGGCTAGTAAAGAGGATTAAAGAGGGAAAAGTTAAATATTTTGAACACATTAAACGTCATGATAATTTAGAGAAGACCCTATTGGAAGGATACATAATGGGAAAAAGAAATAGAGGAAGACCAAAACGAAGCTGGCTCCAAGAAATCGTTGACGATCTGCAAATGGACACAGCAGCAGCAGGCCATCTTGCTCACAACCGAGAGGCCTATAGGAGTGCTGTTAGGGAGGCAAAGTTCCGCAAGGGACATGCAAATGAATGAATGAATGAATGAACAACTGTAACATTGTTCCATTTACATTTATTTTAGACAAGTATTCTCTAAATGTCTATATGCAGGACTAGATACAGAAGAATATACTTTACACAAGAATATTAGCAATAAAGAGATGTGTATGATGTTAATGTGGTAGTCATTTCCAGGTGCTGGATATTATGTGCCGTTTGAAATTTGGGGAATTTATCAGGCAAACATGAATTCAACAATTTCTATCTTAAAATCAGTTTAATTTCATCAAAATCATCATAAACATATTTTTAAATAAATGTATTTATTCCTTCATTCACTGAATATGCTAACTATAATAGATGTTGACAAACACACCGAGAGGCCTACAGGAGAGGCAAGGGGTATGCAAATGACTGACTGACTGACAAAGACACTTATCACTTATCTGATTTGTCTAATGGTTACTAAGAACTGGTTCATTTGTTCGATGATAGCACGGGAAAATAGGAATGGGTATTACACTAGAGAGTGAGAGAGAGTAATGTACTAGAAGAGACGCCTCATACGATAATGTTGTAGAAAACACAACCCCTTCTCACTTCCAACATATACACTAACCCTTCCAGATGAGGATGAAGGGGAGGAAGGGGGCAGTTGACATCTCTAACATATACATTTTTGTATACATGCACACTCACATCACACACACACATGTACACTAACATCACACACGCACACGTACACTAACATCACGCATGCACATGCATATTCACATCACACAAACACACGTACACTCACATCAGACACGCACATGTATACTAACATCACACACGTACATGCACACTCACATCACACACTCACATGCACACTCATGTCATGCACGTACCAGTCAAAGTTTGCATGCCCCTTTCGGAACTTTGCCTAACAGTTCTCAAGTATCCTCTCGGTTGTAAGCCTGATGGTGATGCGCTTTCTGAGATCACCAACGAAGTCTTGCAGCCATCTCTGCCTTGGTCTTTCTCTCTTTCTTTTTCCTATTATGTTCCCTTCCAAGACCATCTTCTCTAAGTTTTTACGACGTCTAATTTTTTAAAAATTGTATGTTTTCTCTGCTTAATCTTCTTTACCAGTCAGCCATCTTGAAACCAGTACATTATAGCAGTATTCATGTAAAAACTGTTGGCTTGATAGTAAGGGCATTATTATGGGATTTTCTTTTGAATTTTCTCGTGTTGAGATCCTTCGAGAAGGTCACGGGGGCTGCAAATCCCGTGACAGGAAATTGTGGGGGCAAGGCTGAGTGCGTGGAGTCAGTTTTGGATTGAACGTATAACTTTGTGGACGTTTTTTGTGCGGTGTGATGTCTTCGTGGTATAATATGAACGATATAATTGTACTGTGTGATGTCTTCGTGGTATAATATGAACGTTATAGTTGTACTGTGTGATGTCTTCGTGGTATAATATGAACGTTATAGTTGTACTGTGTGATGTCTTCGTGGTATAATATGAACGTTATAGTTGTACTGTGTGACGTCTTCGTGGTATAATATGAACGATATAGTTGTACTGCAGTTGTACGTATGAATGGACTGGCCACATGGCAGGGATAACCAGCCGGGAGTCGGATTTGTTGTTATTTCATCAACATTATCATCCTTCCATCAATAAATGTTCCAAGTCACCGTTGCCCAGGATTTACTTGACTGTCTGTACCAGTCGTCGTCAACGTGAGGTTTTGAAGAGCCTGGATGAGAAGTATGTCTGGAGCAATGTTTAACTAATCCAGCAAGTGAGAGTGAGAGCTGGAATTCTGTGTATAGCTAGTCCAGTAACCTCAACTCACGAAGATCAAGATGAAAGTCTACCCTGTTATTCACGTGCGTAACGTAATCACTAGGATACGATTCGGCCGAAGTAAAGCCCCACACTGTACACACCAACAGTACAGACATAAAGAACAAGACTACCACAATCTTGCTATAACATATATAGCTATCTTTCACTTTGCATGAAGTACTTTCGAAACGTCGGTATTCTCAATACAATATTCGGTAATTTAACCTGTTTTTATTATTATTATTATTATTATTATTATACATAAAATTAAACATACACGGAAAGTGCTATATTTAATCATTACAAAATGATCAGATGCTGAACCAAAGTAAACTGGCTTGATCTGCTCCATGCAGATTCATCATCATCATCATCATCATCATCATCATCATACTCATACTGGAGGGTTTATCCGTCAACCAATTTTGCTTGTTACTTTTTACTAGGTTGTTTTATCATATAAACCGTTTACAGTAACAGACGACCACCAAACATTTTTTTTCTCTTTTTTTTACTGGCTAATGGCCGGTGAACGCGATTACTGCAGACAAGTTATTACTGAATGTTGGGAGAGGAGGAAAGAAGAAGGAGGAGAAAGATATTAAGCAAATTCCAAACCAGAAACTAAGAAACTCAGCCCGAAGTAAACAACCAGTGGAGGTAACCAGGCTAAAGATGATCTACTTTCCAGAGATTCTAAATTAAGGAACTGAACTCAGAACAGACTTAATGCCCCGGGCCATGGGTCACTCTTCTACCGAGCAGAAAACAAAGAGCCCACTAATTACTCTGGGAAATAAACAACGACGCCATACAATACAAACAAAAAAACCCTCAGAAATGTGGACATTGGCCGTACATTCAACGGAGATATCTGAAGATTGAAAAGAAATGTTGCAATAATCATGTAAAACTGAGCCTCTGTTATCATTGAAGTAAAGCATGTGCCTTTTACATATCTGATGCATTATACTGAGTCCTATAAGAAAAAAAAATCAATAATTTCGCCTACAGCTGACAAAGGGACGGGCTAGCGTTGTGGTTTGAGAACTCATCTAGCAACTGAATGCTGGATGGTTCGAATCCCCAGCTGAGCGGGATTTTTTCCCGACCAGTAATGCCCCGAGGTCGACCCAGCCTCGTAAAATGGGTACCAGAGAAAATCTGGGAAGGACAAGCAGCGAGGAAAGGAACTGGCCACCTTACCTCATACACTGATGGCCCAGCATAATGAGGTCTTTAACTCTTCTTCCTCTACGGCATTTGCTATGAGAATATCTGTAGGGGAACATCATCAATTTTATCTCACTTTTGGTGGTAGAATGAGAAAAAAATATATTATATTTTAGAAAATATTAATACAATATTTATGAAGACATCTGCAACGAAAATGCAACTGAAAAAGATGAAAGAAGAGGACCAGATAAATACAGTCAGCAATAAGCATTTTAGACGATAGGTTAATAAACATATGCATTTATGAATCTATGACAGTATGGTAGGGAACATAAGTGTTATTTATACTTCAACAAGTATTAATTTCTACATTAAACCACTAATGACATTAGGTTTTGTAACATGGGTTCTTAATCAACATGAGGTTTTGAAGAGCCTGGATGAGAAGTATGTCTGGAGCAATGTTTAACTAATCCAGCAAGTGAGAGTGAGAGCTGGAATTCTGTGTATAGCTAGTCCAGTAACCTCAACTCACGAAGATCAAGATGAAAGTCTACCCTGTTATTCACGTGCGTAACGTAATCACTAGGATACGATTCGGCCGAAGTAAAGCCCCACACTGTACACACCAACAGTACAGACATAAAGAACAAGACTACCACAATCTTGCTATAACATATATAGCTATCTTTCACTTTGCATGAAGTACTTTCGAAACGTCGGTATTCTCAATACAATATTCGGTAATTTAACCTGTTTTTATTATTATTATTATTATTATTATTATACATAAAATTAAACATACACGGAAAGTGCTATATTTAATCATTACAAAATGATCAGATGCTGAACCAAAGTAAACTGGCTTGATCTGCTCCATGCAGATTCATCATCATCATCATCATCATCATCATCATCATCATACTCATACTGGAGGGTTTATCCGTCAACCAATTTTGCTTGTTACTTTTTACTAGGTTGTTTTATCATATAAACCGTTTACAGTAACAGACGACCACCAAACATTTTTTTTCTCTTTTTTTTACTGGCTAATGGCCGGTGAACGCGATTACTGCAGACAAGTTATTACTGAATGTTGGGAGAGGAGGAAAGAAGAAGGAGGAGAAAGATATTAAGCAAATTCCAAACCAGAAACTAAGAAACTCAGCCCGAAGTAAACAACCAGTGGAGGTAACCAGGCTAAAGATGATCTACTTTCCAGAGATTCTAAATTAAGGAACTGAACTCAGAACAGACTTAATGCCCCGGGCCATGGGTCACTCTTCTACCGAGCAGAAAACAAAGAGCCCACTAATTACTCTGGGAAATAAACAACGACGCCATACAATACAAACAAAAAAACCCTCAGAAATGTGGACATTGGCCGTACATTCAACGGAGATATCTGAAGATTGAAAAGAAATGTTGCAATAATCATGTAAAACTGAGCCTCTGTTATCATTGAAGTAAAGCATGTGCCTTTTACATATCTGATGCATTATACTGAGTCCTATAAGAAAAAAAAATCAATAATTTCGCCTACAGCTGACAAAGGGACGGGCTAGCGTTGTGGTTTGAGAACTCATCTAGCAACTGAATGCTGGATGGTTCGAATCCCCAGCTGAGCGGGATTTTTTCCCGACCAGTAATGCCCCGAGGTCGACCCAGCCTCGTAAAATGGGTACCAGAGAAAATCTGGGAAGGACAAGCAGCGAGGAAAGGAACTGGCCACCTTACCTCATACACTGATGGCCCAGCATAATGAGGTCTTTAACTCTTCTTCCTCTACGGCATTTGCTATGAGAATATCTGTAGGGGAACATCATCAATTTTATCTCACTTTTGGTGGTAGAATGAGAAAAAAATATATTATATTTTAGAAAATATTAATACAATATTTATGAAGACATCTGCAACGAAAATGCAACTGAAAAAGATGAAAGAAGAGGACCAGATAAATACAGTCAGCAATAAGCATTTTAGACGATAGGTTAATAAACATATGCATTTATGAATCTATGACAGTATGGTAGGGAACATAAGTGTTATTTATACTTCAACAAGTATTAATTTCTACATTAAACCACTAATGACATTAGGTTTTGTAACATGGGTTCTTAATCAACATTGTTTGCCCAAAAGGCATCTATTGTTCATGCATTTCTTCGTTCTATGGGTAAACTCTTACGCACACGATTCACCGAATTTAAATCCTTACACCTGAACATATTAACATACCCAGAATATTTTTGCAGGCCAAGTTTTATTACTGACAGTTTCCAGTCTGTGGGCAGCCTCACTGTGACCAAAGCATTACCTAACCTCTCATCTGTTACAGAAGCGAGATGATACAAAGGAGAGAACCATTCATATAATGAGAGAATGAAATATTAATAAACATCGTTTTATAACTGTGAGAATGGAAAGAGGAACATTCTACAAATCATAAACATCATTTCCAAGTTTCTTTCATGACTAGAACCAGCTTTACCGCAGTTGTCATTTCTCTTATCTACGGGACCACGATACTAAGAAGTAGAAAGAAGTCCTGTCTCCCAATTTCAGCATTCTCATCTGAGCCATGTATGAACGTTTGTAAAGTGTGAATATTTTCAGGCATAGTCTAGTCGGCAACCATGAGGATTTCTTCAGCGTTGTGTATCTGTCTCATGGTCTATCTCAGTCTCTGCTATCCATGACTGACCTCGTTTTATTGTATACCTTTCTGTGTTTGAATCTCCTTTTTCAATGGCTGGTCTTCCATGCTCTTGATCTTATGTGCTCCTTTACTATGACGCATGTATGTTGAGTTTTCATGCTCGGTATGTTCAGTAGGTGTAGCATGGCATCTACCGGTGTGTCCCTGGGACATCCGACCACCATCCTCATTGTTTCATTTTTAATTGTCTCCAGGAGCCAGGTTGTTTGAATTGTTGATAAAGTGAGCACGCCGTTGCCATGTTCCAGTCTTGACAGTACCAGCGCTTTCGCTGATGATAACAGATGTTTCTGTGAGAGACCCATAGTTGCTATTTTTGTTAATGCTTCTAGGTCTTTCTTTGCTTTCATAATCGTCTCCTCCTTGTCACGTGTTGCCTGAAGGATAAACATCTGTCGAGGATAATCCCCAACATTTAATTGTGTGCAATGTTGTAGTTAATTTCGGCTTTTGGGTTTGTTTATTCAAAGAAGATCATAATCGTTTGGCTTTGGGTGGATTAATTGACCCGTTGAGATCTTTCCATCATGTCGTACCGAGATTCACTTGTCTCTGTACTATGTTTGCCACATCTTGGTGGTTTAGACCTTGTGCATGTGTTGTAATATCGTACATGAACAGGGAGCGTTTGATTCAACTGGGCTAGTCTCACAGTGTATATGTTAAATAATATAGTGATGGGAGATCCTTGAGGGAGATCAGGATATACGTTGGTTGATTTGGATGTCCAAGATCTATATTTCATGCTTAGAGTGCCTGACAAGCCATGTGTCAGAGCCTGATTCCAACATTAGTTTAAGTAGGGCGGAGTAATCCATTCGGTTGTATTCGTTCTCTAGGTCCAGGGTCACCAGTAGCGCTTCATCTTTCTTTTGGGACCTTTCATATACTTCATACGTCACTGTGGCTGCCCTGATGGTGGTGTCTATACCTGATGGTGGTGTTTCTACATGATGTTAGTGTTTCTCTTGATGGTGGTGTTTCTCCCTGATGGCGGTGTTTCTCCCTGATGGTGGTGTTTCTGCCTGATGGTGGTGTTTCTCCCTGATGGTGGTGTTTGTCCCTGATGGTGGTGTTTCTACCTAATAGTGGTGTTTCTTCCTGATGGTGGTGTTTGTACCTGATGGTGGTGTTTCTTTCTGATGGTGGTGTTTCTCCCTGGTGGTGGTGTGTCTACCTGATGGTGGATGTTCTATCTGATGGTGGTGTTTGTACCTAATATTGGTGTTTTTGTATGATGGCAGAGTTACTACCTGATGGTGGTGTTTCTCCCTGGTAGTGAAGTTTCTCCCTGTTAGTGGTGTTTCTATCAGATGGTGAAGTTTCTTCCTGAAGGTGATGGTTCTTTCTGATGGTGCTTTTTCTCACTGATGGTGGTGTTTCCTCCTGGTAGTGGAGTTTCTCCCTGGTGGTGGTGTTTCTACCTCATGGTGGATTTTCTCCCTGTTGATGATGTTTCTACCTGACTTTGGTGTTTATACCTGATGGTGATGTTTCTTCCTGGTGGTGGTATTTCTCCCTGATGGTGGTATTTCTACCTGATGGTGGTGTCCCTTCTTGATGGTGGTTTTTCTCCCTGATGGTGGTGTTTCTACCTGATAGTGGTGTTTCTTCCTGATGGTGGTGTTTGTACCTGATGGTAGTGTTTTTTTCTGATGGTGGTGTTTCTCCCTGATGGTGGTGTTTCTCCCTGGTGGTGGTGTGTCTACCTGATGGTGGATTTTCTATCTGATGGTGGTGTTTGTACCTGATATTGGTGTTTTTATGATGGTGGTGATTCTACATTATGGTGGTGTTTCTTCCTGATAGTAGTGTTTCTCCCTGATGGTGTTGTTTCGCCCTGCTAGTGGAGTTTCTACCTAATGGTGATGTTTAGATCAGATGGTGAAGTTTCTTCCTGATGGTAGTGTTTCTTCCTGATGGTGGTGTTTCTCCCTAATGGTGGTGTTTCTCCCCTGTAGTGGAGTTTCTTCCTGGAAGTGGTGTTTCTACCTGATGGTGGATTTTCTCCCTGTTGATGATGTTTCTACCTTACTTTGGTGTTTATACCGGATGGTGATGTTTCTTCCTGGTGGTGGTATTTCTCTCTGATGGTGATATTTCTACCTGATTGTGGTGTTTCTTCCTGATAGTGGTTTTTCTCCCTGATGATGCTGTTTCTACCTTATGGTGGTGTTTCTCCCTGATCTTGTTGTTTCTCCCTATGGTGGTGTTTCTACCTGATTGTGTTGTTTCTTTCAGATGGTAGTGTTTCTATATGTTTGTGGTGTTTCTTCCTGATGGTGGTGTTTCTCCCTAATTGTGGTCTTTCTCCCTTGTAGTGCGGTTTCTCCCTGGTGGTGGTGTTTCTACCTGCTGGTGGATTTTCTACCTAATGGTGTTGTTTTTACCTGATGTTATTATTTCTTCTTGATAGTGGTGTTTATTCCTGATGATCGAGTTTCTTCCTGATGGTGGTGTTTCTACCTGATGGTGGTGTTTCTCTCTGGAAGTGAAGTTTCTCCCTGGTTGTGGTGTTTCTAACTGATGGTGGATTTTCTTCCTGATGGTGGGGATTCTTCAAGATGGTGGTGTTTCTCATTGAAGGTGGTGTTTCTCCCTGATAGTGTAGTTACTTCTTGGTGGTGGTTATCTACCTGATGGTGGAGTTTATCCCTGCTGGTGGTGTTTCTCCCTGGTGTTGGTGTATCTCCCTGGTGGTTGTGTCATGTTGGTGGTGTATCTCCCTGGTGGTGGTGTTTACCTCTGGTTGTGGTGTATCTCCCTGGTAGTGGTGTTTCTCTCTGGTTATGGTGTATCTCCCTGGTGGTGTTGTTTCTCTCTGGTGGTGGTGTATCTACTTGGTGGTGGTGTATCTTCCTGGTGGTGGTGTATCTTCCTTTTGGTGGTGTATCTCCATGGTGGTGGTGTATCTTCCTTTTGGTGGTGTATCTCCCTGGTAGTGGTGTTTCTCCCTGGTGGTGGTGTATCTTCCTGGTGGTGGTGTATCTTCCTGGTGGTGTTGTTTCTCCCTGGTAGTGGAGTATCTTCCTGGTGGTGGTGTATCTTCCTGGTGGTGGTGTTTCTCTTTGGTTTTGGTGTATCTCCCTGGTGGTGGTGTATCTTCCTGGTGGTGGTGTATCTCCCTGTGTGTTGTGTTTCTACCTGGTGGTGGTGTATATTCCTGGAGGTGGTGTATCTCCCTAGGTGTGGTGTATCTCCCTGGGTGTGGTGTATATCCCTGGGTGTGGTGTATCTCCCTGGGTGTGGTATATCTCCCTGGGTGTGTTGTGTCTTCCTGGGTGTGGTGTATCTCCCTGGGTTTGGTGTATCTCTCTGGGTGTTGTGTATCTCTCTGGGTGTGGTGTATCTCCCTGGGTGTGGTATATCTCCATGGTGGTGATGTATTTTCCTGGTTTTGGTGTATTTTCGCGTGGGTAGTGTATCTCCCTGGGTGTGGTGTGTCTTCCTGATGGTGGTGTATCTCCCTGGTGTTGATGTTCTCCCTGGTGGTGGTGTCTCTCCCTGGTGAACCCCCTCACCACTCCCCCACTGTGTCAGGCATTTTGCCAGAATTTTTAAGGTCATGTTCTTAGCTATAATTTTTTCTTCCATGAATTTACCATGTTTTTTTTTTTGGAGTTTTATGATTTAGTGACCTAACAGCTTTCTGTGATTACTGTTTGCTTTAGGCAGAGCTGTGAGATGACCTGACAGTTCTCTGTGATTATTGTTTGCTTTAGGCAGAGCTATGAGGTAACCTGACAGTTCTCTGTGATTATTGTTTGCTTTAGGCAGAGCTATGAGGTAACCTGACAGTTCTCTGTGATTATTGTTTGCTTTAGGCAGAGCTATGAGGTAACATGACAGTTCTCTGTGATTATTGTTTGCTTTAGGCAGAGCTATGAGGTAACCTGACAGTTCTCTGTGATTACTGTTTGCTTTAGGCAGAGCTATGAGGTAACCTGACAGTTCTCTGTGATTACTGTTTGCTTTAGGCAGAGCTATGAGGTAACCTTACAGTTCTATGTGATTATTGTTTGCTTTAGGCAGAGCTATGAGGTAACCTGACAGTTCTCTCCGATTACTTTATGTTTTAGGCATGCTATGAGGTAACCTCACAGTTCTCTGTGATTACTGTATGTTTTAGACAAGGCTTGAAGTGACCTGACAGCTCTGTGTGATATATGTTTGCTTTAGAGCAGAGCTATGGGATGACCTGACAACTCTCTGTTATTACTGATTGCTTTAGGCAGAGCTATGAGATGACCTGACAACTCTCTGTTATTACTGATTGCTTTAGGCAGAGCTATGAGATGACCTGACAACTCTCTGTTATTACTGTTTGCTTTAGACAAAGATATGAGGTGGCTATTGCTAGTCCAATCGTCTGGGATTATCACAGTTATAATGCTGCGATTGAAGTCTGTGATTATATTTTTAATCACTGATTTCATATGTTGTTTCATGTAGCACTTTACAACCCGAGGTTCAACACAAAATAAGATCATCAATTCTACCTTAAAAATGATCACCAGTGTCATTTACCTGGAACATAAATCTACCTCATAATTCTCCTCTTTCTCTTTTATCTCAAAAACAACAGTTCAAAGCAATACAAATTAATGCCTCATTAAAATGGACACAAATAAGTTTCTCCTCATTAGACTATATTATTCTCAGACTAGAATATCTTTTTCTTAGAGTTACAATGTCGTGTCTCAGTCAAGTTTCTTCCTAAATTTTTTAACGTCGACTGAGAAGAACATGTCCATGTTGTAAATAGTTATGTCTTGTGATAATTTTGTGCCTCACGTGTGTTGGGAGATTTGTTTTTAAATTCATTTGATATTTTTTTTTATTTGTTATTTAATAAGGTGTTTATGTATTTGATTATGTGTTTTGCTGAATGCAATGCCAATCTTCCTAAGAATTTCCCGCAGGAAGGAATGAAAGTTCATGAATAAAATGTGTCTTGTATGTAGAGCGTTGAGATGGATCATCTTGATTATACTGAAGTTTTGTTTATTATTGTCTCTACGGAAGGGTAGTGTTGAAGTCTCCTTATTGGAATACTGATTAAGATTTTCTTTATGTTTTGCTTATGTATGTTTAATGTTATGTTTTGTGCTGTAAACTGCTGTGTAAGAATACGTGCAGCCAAAGCAGAGCAGCTGATTGACAGCAGTGTGTTGTGGAGTCCATGTGGAAGAAGTCTTGTTGTCACGTGACTCCTTGCCCCGCGCTGGAGTGTCCTTGCACAAGTATGTGTGTGTATGAGTGCGAGTGGTGAGTGTGAGAGAGTGTGTGATTGTTTGTGTGTGAATGAGTGTGTGTTTGTGTGAGCGTGTGTGTGGAAATTTGTATATGAGTGTGTGTGAGTATGTATGTGAGTGAGTGTGTGTGGGTTAGTGCGTGTGAATGTGTGTGAGTGTGTGTGTTGCGTGAGTATGTGTGAGTGTGTTGCATGAGTATGTGTGTGAGTGTGTGTGAGGGTGTGTATGTGAGTGTGTGTATGTGAGTATGTGTGAAGGTGGGTGTGAGTGTGCGTGTGAGCGTGTGCCTGAGTGTGTGTGTGTTTGTAAGTGCGCGTCTGTGTGTGAGTGTGTGTGAGTGTGCTTCTGAATGTGTGGGTGTGTGGTTGTGGTTGTGCGTCGGAGTGTGTGTGTGAGCGTGCTTCTGTGTGTGATTGTGTGTGAGTGTTTGTGAGTGTGTGTGCGTGATTTTGTGAGTGTGCATCTGAGTGTGTTTGTGTATGGGAGTATGTATGTATGTGTTTGAGTGTGTGTGAGTGTGTGAGAGTCTGTGTGTATGTGAGTGTACGTCTGAGTGTGTTTATGTGTAAGTGTATATATGAGTGCATGTGTAAGAGTGTGTGTATGAGCGTGTGTTATCTTCGTTTAGTGTAGTCGAGTTGTTGAGAAGTGATTGTTTCTGGTTGTACACTAAATCTGGATGTTAAGAAAAGAAGAATGAATTATTTCTTCTGTTATTTAACTTTTTGTTCGTGTGTTGTCTTTGTGGGCAAGAGAGGATAAAGAGATAGATGGAGGTGTGGCCATGTTGTCCTGAGTTGAATACAATCCTGGTGAGTTCTCACACAATGTTTGAGATGATTGTATAAGAATTCATCACTACACTCACTTGGTCGGTAAAAAATGGACATAAACCTGCCATTATCTACATTTTCCACCATCAAAAAATCTAACAGCAGTTGAATAGCCTGGCATTATGTAAGCCTATCATTAAGTCTTACATAATATTCAGTAAAAAACCACATACCATCTTCTTGACTTGCACACTGGTTATCCATGGCTATGGTTCTATATTTCAAAGCAAAAATAAACTTCCGCCATGATCTTAACACTCACACAATGTTTCCAAAGTACAACCTACACCTTTCCCAGCCCGTTCTTAGCTTAAGTGACCATGTGGGAGTGTGATTTTTACAATATAAAACAATACATATTTCCTCTCATTTCAAACAAGTCCAAGCACAAACTTCTAGTTCCCTTTAGCGGAGACTGCATCTACAACGTGGCCTTTTTTGTTTCTTTTCGTTTTTTGTTTTTCCACACGAACTTGGTCCCCAGTTTGGTCAAAAACTCTAGTAACTCATTTTTTTCCATGTATAATTTTTTCTTACTGGCTTATAGATTGTTCCCACTCTATGATATTTTTTTATGTGTCATGAACAGTTCGCCTAAATCTTAAATAGATATCATGTTTTGTGATACAGTTTCTGTCTCAGATAGCCTCTCCATGGCAAAGAGTGGCTTCATGAATCTGCCCACTTTGGACTGGGAACACATCGAGTCAGAGATGTACTCTGACTCGATGTGTCTCAAGTCCAAAATCAATCTATTTTGATCATCAAGCTGATAGACCCACAAGTTACTATGGATTGCACTTTCTGAATGCAGTGACGCATGTATTTCACATATGTCACATCTCTAGATTTTCTTCTCTCATAAACAGAACAGGATATGTCTGGCTTGCTCATATATTTAAAAACAAATTATTGAAAGGAAATGCACGCTATGTTTCATCTAGATATCATCTTTTTTTCTCATTCGGGGCATAATCAACTTGTTCATTTGCGAGTTTAGCAAATTTAGGGTAAGTTATTTTGTGAATTCATTTCATGTAAGATTGACATATGTCACTTTTTAAGGAAATTTGTCTCAGAACTACGTGATCCAGAAGTAAAATCATGTAACGGAAACAAAAAAATGTTCATTGTTTAGCAACATCGAAACTGATTTTCTGGTCGATAGTTTGTGAATAGCCGAGTCAGGATTTGGCACACTCATCTGTTAATTACTGCGTCTTAAGTGGGGCAGGCAAGTATTAGATCCTTTGTAAAAGACCCACACCAGGGATTGTCATACAGGCTTTTCTTGACTATGGGTTGTTATATAGTCTCTATTCATATAGTCTGTATCCAGGGGTTCTCAAAGCTCTGCATCGTGTTAGAAATGTGGTGCTTAGTTTTTATATGAAAATCTGCTTTCATGCACATAAGTCCTGATTAGTGAGAGAAGAACAGAGACAGGTTTCTTGGAAAAATCAGGATATTCGTCCTTCAGACTGCATCAGAATTTAACCGTCGATATTATCTGATACTCTCCCTGACACGAATTTCTGAGAGTGGAGAGTTGTGAACTGATGAGGCTTCTCCTTGCAAGAACACGTGCTAGATCTATAAATAGTCTTGTCATTTCTCCTGTACTTCGTCGGGGAAATAATGAGAAAGGGGGTCAGTCAGATCTTCCAAATGTTGTACAATTTCGTCATAAAGAACAAACCGAAATCCAAATCGTCCGTCCATCTCTTTTAAAATATTCTTTAGGGCAGGAAAGTTATCTAGGTCGCAGCGGTGAACAGAATTCTCCCAAATCTGTATCTCGAAGGCAATGATTTTAGCATTTTCAGTGAATATAGTCGTGCATTTTAATTACAGTGCTAGATGTACGTCATTTATTTTTTCAAAGACATCTGGCAAGAGGGCAAGTGTTGCCAACCGCTGCGTATCAGTCATCTAAGATTGCAAAATCACGTCTGTGATCAACCAAGAAAGCGACGACTTCAGCACGCAACTAAAAGCTGTAGCGGGGGATATGTTGTCATGAGAAAAATATCTTACTTTAGAGTGGAACAGCAAACATCCCTGGAAACTCCCTATATCTTCACAGATAACCTTGAACAATCGTGTATGCAGAGGCTAAGATTTAATGAAATGTATAATTTTCACTGCATGGTCCAGAGCACATTTGAGATTTTCTGTCATTTTTTTTCAAATAGCAAATTCTTGAGTAATGCAGTGACTACTAGTGCATATTTTTGACATGATTTTAACACTTATGACAATACCAGCAGTCCTTCCTACACTTGTTTTGGCACCGTCAGTGTAAATGTGAAAGCATTTGTCTCATGGAATATCATTTTCCCACATAAAGTTACTTACAATGTCAGCTCGTCGGTACATGTTAGCACACAAATCATGTCTTCTGCTATCTAGGATTTGTGTTGGTATCCTACAAGCTCACAAATCACGTCTTCTGCTATCTAGGATTTGTGTTGGTATCCTACAAGCACAAGAATCACGACAGGTCCAGCCACGTCTGTCGACTCAACCATTTGAGGAGCGAAATCAGTGCTCTTGATGCGGGAGGTCAGCTCCTCTGTAACAATGGCTGCTAATTCAGAAATTCTCCGAGGTATGGTGTCATTTGTACGGCGTGTTACAGACATTATGTTCTCTGATTTCTCATCCAACACGCAAGGAGAAATGTCGATTGTCCAAGGCTTGATGTGATTATCGGCTGTTGTGTGAGATTCTCCTGGCACTGCTGTGAGATAATTAAAAACTTAAGATGCCTCTGCCTCAATGATCCTGACACTGACAATCTGGGCCGAACCTGTAGTTTTTGGTCTTCAACAGCTCATTAAGCGTGAGCACAAAATACTCCACGTTTTGTCTTTGTTGTACACATGTACGGCTTCAAGATGCCGAAACAATTATACAGGTACCTTGGAATTGGTCGGAAACTAATTGTTACATAAGACACGCTGTGGGGAATTGTTGTACTCCAAAAATTCATAACTATTATTGCTCCTCTATTTCTTACTTTCTGCTGCTAAGGCTTAGAATAAAACAGATCCGTGTTGTCTGTGTTGGTTCAACCATGGAAGGAATCTCCTGCACACCTAACAACTCAGTTTCTGGATTCTCAGAATCGGTGACGAAACTTCAGTGGCACAGTTCTCAGTTTTCCTGCCTTCAGCCAACTGTGCATCTCTAAGCACTTTGTAACATAATAAATAATAAAGTTGCAGAATTACAGGGCATGATATGACTGTACTTACAACTTCGACTGAACTGTAAAATCAAACACGCGGACAAGCACCTCCGTGTAACAATACGGAAGTAGCTTCTATATTGATTTGTAAATTCAAATGAGCAGACAAGACTGCTTTCACTGCTTTCAGCTAGGGCTCTCACAAGCCGGTGGTACTCTACAGTAAAGTCAAACATGAAGCTTAACTGACCTCCCCCACCCTCCCTGTAGCCCAGTGCAGACGATAAGGTAAGGAAGAGGGACCCGACAAGGAGGCTCCAGAACTGGTGATTCTCCTTATATCGGTCGTCACACGTGTTTTCAATAACTTCTGTATGACTCTCTTAGCATTCGAGTTTTAAATAACTTCACTATATGGCTCTCTTAGTCTTCGAGCTTTAAATAACTTCACTGTATGGCTTTCTTAGTCTTCGAACTTTAAATAACTTCACTGTATGTCTCCCTTAATATTCGATCTCTAAATAACGTCAATGTATGGCTCCCTTAATATTCGATCTCTAAATAACCTCACTGTATGGCTCCCTTAGTATTCGATCTCTAAATAACTTCGCTGCTTGGCTCTCTTAATCTTCGAGTTTTAAATAACTAGTCTCATACTATAATTTCTTTACTATGTTTTCTCCCCATTCATTTTCTTATCTAGACTTTCTCCTCATATAAATTATTATCCAGACTTTCTCCTCACATGATTTCTTATCTAGACTTTCTCCTCACATAAATTCTTATCCATACTTTCTCTCACATTAATTCTTATCTAGATTTTCTCCTCACATAAATTCTTATCCAGACTTTCTCCTCACATAAATTATTATCCAGACTTTCTCCTCACATAAATTCTTATCCAGACTTTCTCATCACATAAATACTTATCCAGACTTTCTCCTCACAGAAATAATTATCTAGATTTTCTCTTCATATGATTTCTTATCTAGACTTTCTCCTCATATAAATTCTTATCCAGACTTTCTCCTCACACGATTTCTTATCTAGACTTTCTCCTCACATGATTTCTTATCTAGACCCTCTCCTCGCCCGATTTTTTATTTAGTTTTTATGCTCGTGTGATTGTCACCAAGGCTTTCTTCTATTACATTCCTTATTTAGACTTTCTTCTCATACATTTCGCTGACCTAGACGTTCTCACAATTCCATTACTTATCAGTACTTTCTTCTCATATTTTCACTTACCCAGACCTTCTCTCCACACAATCACTTAACTAGAATTGTTTTCATAGATGGATTACTTACATAGACTTTCTCTCTATACAGTAACTTACCTAGAGTTTTTTCCTAAATGAATTACTTACCCAGACTTTCTCTCTATATAGTCACTTACCTAGAGTGTTTTCTTAGATGAATTACTTACCCAGACTTTCTCTCTATACAGTCACTTACCTAGAGGTTTTTCATAGACTGACTATTTATCCAGACTTTCTCTCTATACAGTCACTTATCTAGAGTTTTCTCCTAGATGGATATCTTACTCAGACTTTCTCTCTATACAGTCACTTAACTAGAGTTTTTTTTTTCCTGGATGGATTTCTTACCCAGACCTTCTCCTCTGTGAAGAGTGAAGTTTTTAATATTTTAACTGTGCTATTTTATGAACGGGATATTTCATTTCATTTTAACTAATCTAATGTATATGTTTATCATGAAGGTCATTTCTGCAGCTACCACTTTCCTGACTGTTTAATAGTTCGTCAATGTTTGTATAACATGAGTTTCTAATAGCAGTCATTTTAATTGTGTTCGCTTTCATCTTCTTTCGTATAAACATCTGATAATAACAGTCTAAAATCAGCAGGCTAAACACAACAGTTTTCTCCAAGTTCAAATGATAATCTCTCAGCTTCAGATACAGTTTTATCCAAGTTCAAGTGACAATCACTCAGCTTCAGACAGTTTTCTCCACGTTCAAGAGACAATCTCTCAGCTTCAGACACAGTCTTCTCCACGTTCAAGAGACAATCTCTCAGCTTCAGACACGGTTTTCTCCAAATTCAAATGATAATCATTCAGCTTCAGACGCAGTTTTATCCAAGTTAAAATGATTATCTCTCAGCTTCAGACACAGTTTTCTCCTAGTTCAGGAGACAATCTCTCAGCTTCGGACACAGTTTTCTCCAAGTTGAAGTGACAATCAGCTTCATACACAGTTTTCTCCTAGTTCAGGAGACAATCTCTCAGCTTCGGACACAGTTTTCTCCAAGTTGAGGTGACAATCAGCTTCAGACACAGTTTTCTCCTAGTTCAGGAGACAATCTCTCATCTTCGGACACAGTTTTCTCCAAGTTGAAGTGACAATCAGCTTCAGACACAGTGTTCTCCAAGTTCAAGTGACAATCTCTCAGCTTCAGACACATTTTTCTCCAAGTTCAAGAGACAATCTCTCAGCTTCAGACGCAGTTTTCTCTAAGTTCAAGTGACAGTCTCTCAGCTTCGGACACAGTTTTCTCCAAGTTCAAGAGACAATCTCTCAGCTTCAGACGCAGTTTTCTCTAAGTTCATGGGACAATCTATCACCATGAGACACAGTTCTAGACGCTGTGGCAACGTAAGGCTTCATAAATCAGCTTAGTTTGTCTGGGAATTTGAGAATGTAAAGCCTTCTAAATTTTAGCCTGACCCCACTTTTGTCAGTTAAGTCATGGCCCATTTATTCAGTAAAACGTTAAACTATTCTTTCTCAAGGTCATTTATTAACTTATTCATGTCAAATTAACACTTGATATGTTTGTTAGTGAAAAATGATTTCTAAAACGTCCAGCGAAAAGGAAAGCATGTAACAGACACAAGACCATGAGTTTTTGTTAGTGCCTTAAAAATGATTTTCTAATACCCATTATTTAAATAACTCCAAATTTTAACACACAATTTTCAAGTGCTGTTTTCCAGGTGTGAGAAACATGTCCTATTGTTTAATCATTCCAGTGTTTCTCCTATTATCTATCTGTCTGTCTGTCAAGATTGATGGTATGTAAATCAAATTCATAAAAGATTCCTCACAATATTGATATCATGTAAACTTGCACCAACCAGTTGTATAAACTCCCAGGTTGTGAACCATTGTTATAAAAGGAAAAAAAAATCAACAACACTGCTCTAAGTCGCAGGCTGACAAGAAGGAAGTAAATTACTCAAACAATCAGAAATGTGGGCTGTTCAAAACCCAGTTAAATATGTGCTACTTTAGGCTAGTCTTCCGGATATGACCATTAAACGTTTCTCTTAGAACTAAGTTTGTGTCTGTAAATGTCGAATGTTATAGAGCGGAAGGATAACGTTGGAAATTCTCAGTTTAACATTGACTGGAAATAAATCATTAGATACTGTCAATATGGACAGTTCGTAATCGATGCACTTTTACTTTTCTCATGACTGTAAGTATAATGTATGAAATAAGTATGAAGATGAATGCTATAATTTGAATGAAAATTACAATGAAATCCACCTGTAAGCAAATACAAAGCACTAGGTAATGACGAAGGAAATTGCGGTGAAGATATTTCAAAGAAGAAATATACTGCGAGGAATGATATATATGTCATTCATTCAGTCATTTGAATGTCCCCTGCGGTACTTTACCTCCCAAACAGCACTCCTGTAGGCCTCTCGGTTGTGAGCAAGATGGCCTGCTGCTGATGCATCCATTTGCAGATCGTCAACGATGTCTTGCAGCCATCTTTGTTTTAGTCTTCCTCTTTTTCTTTTTCCCATTATGTATCTTTCCATTACGGTCTTCTCTAAATTATCATGAAGTTTAATGTGTCCACAATATTTAAGTTCTCTCTTTAATCCTCTTTACTAGCCAGCCGTCTTTAATATTAAGCTCTTGTATTATAGATATTTTTGTTCTTTTTTGTGTCCACGATATTTGGAAAACTCTTCTGTAACATTTACATTCAAAGGCATTTATGTGTTTATCAGCTGTTTTGTTAAGTGTCCAGGTCTCACAGGCATATGTTGCGATGGGAAGATGCATGCCCTTAAACATCTTATTTTTGTAGTTCTGTCTGCTCCTCTCCACAGATTCTTTATTTGTTTTACTTTCTGAAGAGCAATAGTTGTCTTCTTTTTAATTTCCCTCATTGTATCTCCATTATTAGTTAGCAGTGATCCAAGATATTCAAAACTCTCCACTTCTTCCAATTTTTCCTCACTGATATATATTTCAGCTGCCTTGTTTGTTTTGTCAGTTTTCATCAATTTAGTTTTCTTTGCATTAATATAGAGGTTCTGCTCTTCGCTGTTCTTGCGGACTGACATAATTAGTTTTTCCATTCCTCTCTGTGTTGTGGACAGTAGCACTGTGTCATCAGCATATCTAATCTCTGGTATTTCATAACCTCCAATTGATATGGCATCGTAATATTCTTTGTCTACATTCCTCATTATATTTTCAGTATACAAGTTAAATAAGTAGGGTGACAATATGCACCCCTGACGGACCCCTTGTTTTATGTCAAACCAAGTTGTTGTTTCACCATTTATTCTTACTGCCGCTTGTTGGTCTAGCTACAACAGTGGTGGTAGTTGTATCAAATGTGTTGGAAATCCCATTTTTTCCATTATTTCCCAAAGTGTCTGGTTTTGTACACAATCAAATGCCTTTGAGTACTCTAGACAGGATAAATATAGATTCACATTAAACTCTCTGCATTTCTCTATTATTAAACTTAGATTGAATATATGATCTCTTGATCCTCTTCATTGCCTGAAACCAGCTTGGACCATATTGACTTCTTCTTCTATTTTCTGTCGAAGTCTACCTATTTTGATTTTTAACAGAATTTTACTGGCATGACTAATCAGTGCAACAGTTCTGTAGTTTGTGCATAATTTCAGTCGTATGAGTACAGTTTTTTTTCCATTCTTTTAACCAAATACCTGAATGCCATATCATTTTGCACAGTGGATGATAGATTCTTGCACACATCTTTCCTCATGCTTATGTATATATATATATATATATATATATATATATATATATAGATAGATAGATAGATAGATAGATAGATAGATAGATAGATAGATAGATAGATAGATAGATCATAATTTATTTTTAAATGTTTACGAATTGGGAACGCAGGCCTGTCTAACATTCTTCCCTTCATCAACAGCGTTCAATCAGTCACAGTCATTTAGAATTTATTAATGAGAATAACTAGCATGAAGAAACAATTAAGTCAGCATCTAAATAAATAATAAACATATACATTGTCCACACACTCCATGTTTTGAGGTATGTAAGTGTAAACTCAATTACATTCTTACATTCATTCAAAAGTAACATATTTATTTTTAAAAACCTGTATATTAAATCATTAGAACAGTCAAGTCATACTTTAAACTAATATATATATATATATATATATATATATATATATATATATATCAGTCATTTACCTGTACCTTGTGCGGAACTTTGCCTCCATAACAGCTTTCTTGTAGGCCTCTTGGTTGTAAGCAAAATACCCTGCTGATGCATCCATTTGTAGAATATCAATTATCCTCGTCTTGGTCTTCATCTCTTTCTTTTTCCCATTTGGCTTTCCTCAAAGACTGTCTTCTCTAAATTACCATGACATTTAATGTGCCCATTTTCGTTTTCTCTGTTTAATCCTCTTTACTAACAAGCTTTCTTCAATACTAAGTTCTTGTAGTATGGATATAAGAGCGCTTTTGTTCTTTTTTATGCCTTAGATATTTGAAGACTCTCCTGTAGCATTTATATCCACAGGTTTATGTGTTTCTCGGCTGTTTTGTTAAGTGTCAAAGTCTAACAGACATATGTTGCGATGGGAAAGATGCAATATATATATATATATATATATATATAACGTAAAATTTCCGTTTCCACGATATTAATATATATTGGGGAGTACTGTGTTAGCCTCGTATTTTCCTTGACCTTCGGCACATGAAAGGGGTGATATGGTCAGTAACACGCCTGACCTCTTTACCTTCCCAGACTCCTCTGGTACCCATTTTAAGAGGCTAGGTGGACCCCGAGGGCTTTTCGGTTTAGCAGGAAAATATTCCATTGGTGGGACTGAATCTGGTAGCATAGGATTAGTAAACCGAGCGTCTAACCAACCGCCATATATATATATATATATATATATATATATATATATATACTGTTAAAAAAAAGAAACGCATCAATAATACAGTCGTAATGGACACCAAAAGTTCAAACTTGTATCAACATTTGATATTACGTAATTAATGTTTCAATCTTTGAATGAGGAAACATTAAGACTTTTGCAATGAAATGTATTTCATTAAATTTGGTTGCGACGTTTATTTCTCGAGATTGAGAACTCCGTTTCAGTAAGGTATACAGCTTCTTCTTGACTGTATCAGAGATCGACATCTCCTTGACATGGATCGATTAGCCGTTGGATCTGTTGTTGTGGGATGATTGACCAATTCTTCCACACTGTCAAAGATTGGTTGGCGCCGCGTCTCGCTGGCGGACTTGTCTGTTGAGTTCATCCCATAAGTGTTCTATTGGATTCATGTCTGATGACATGGATGAATACGGAATGGTCTGGACGTTGTTGTCAGCTAGGAACTGGTTGGTGAGTTGTGCCACGTTAGGTCGAGCGTTATCCTGCTGAAAAATCGACCCTGGTGCAGCCGGATGTGTAAGGACGCGAGGACGAAGATTTTCAGTTACGTATCATTAGGCATTCAGGCGTCCTTCAATTTGAACCAGGTCACTTCTTCCCATGAAATTATTCGTTTCTCGCACCAGTATACCTCCACCACCATGCGGAGGAGCCTCATCCATGCAGTTCTGGGCGTAGCACTTTTGAACTATATGGCAAACTGTCCTCCGGCTATCGTGTCGCTGAAAAAGAAAAAAAAATGACTAAACCAAATTCTTCTCTAATCATTCGCAATGGTCCATTGACTATGCTCGTTCGCTCACTGCAGTCGGTTCTGGCGATACCCGTCCGTAAGAACATAACCTCTGTAGGGTATGTTAGCCCAAAGGCCGGCATCGCGCAGCCGATTCCTGACTGTTGAGGATGCAGATGCGAATCGATTCCTGAGGTGAGGCAGGCAGCCGTATGATGCGGTCTCTGGCAGGAGTTGTGACTATTGACTGCGCGGGCGGTCTGCAACTGAGGCAGTTCTTGAAATCGTCTCCAAGACGACTAGTGGTGCTTCTAACCATGTTATATTGTCTAGCCACTACACTTTGTGACTGTCCAGTCTGTAAACTCACATGATGATGATTCTTTGTTCTGTAGTGAGTTGAGTCATATTTGCAGAATGGATTTTCAAATTTTCGTGAACCTATCATACGTTATTGTCAAAAATGCTGTTTTGACTAGTGTCGCTTTTCTGTGCTCATGAATTATCTGCTGAGTACAATTCAGGACAGCACGTGAATGTGATGTTCAAGTGAACGTTTCAGGCAATTTGCCCTGGTCTGATAAGCAAACTACAGTTTAAATCGCAACATCTTATTTGTTGCGTTTATTTTTTTAAAGAATATATATATATATATATATATATATATATATATATACATGTCCATTTTGATTAAGGGGGATTTTCATTATTTTTGTTTTGTCCTTGTTAATTTCAAGTCCTATTTCTGTTTTTCTTGCATGGAATTCACATTGTTACTGATAATATTTATGCCATCAGCAAAATCAAGATCTTCTAGTTGGATACCATGTACCCATTCAATACCTGTGTTACCTGTGCAGCATTTATTTCATTATGAAGTCTATTGTAATCCCAAAAAGTAAAGGGAACAGTATACATCCTTGTTTCACTCCTGTATCAATCTGGAAATATTCACTCATCCCTTCATCTGTCTTGACTGGAAAAACATATCCAATGTAGAAGTCCTTAATAATGTTGACAATTTTAGATGGTATTCCATATAGACTTAAAATTCTCCTTAATGAATCTCTGTGTATGCTACCAAATGCATTTTAAAGTCTATGAAGTTCAGTATTAATGATTTCTACTTTTCAATATGTTCTTCTAGTATTATTCTGTGAGTAAAGATCTGGTCGAGACAGCTTCACCCTTTTCGAAATCCTACTTGTTCTTCTCTCATTGCAGTATACACTATATCTTTAAGTCTATTCAAAATGACCTTGCGAAATACTTTTGACACAACTGATACAAAGTTTATTCGTCTCCAATTATTACAGTCACTAAGGTTCTTTTTTTTCATATTTTATCGATTCCTTTTATCCAATTAGAAGGGACATTTTCTTCTTTCCAAATCTTGTTAAACATTCTATGTAGTTGTCTCATGTTGTCACTATTGATAGTTTTTAACATTTCGGCTGTTATTTCATCTTCACCTGCAGCTTTATTGTTAGCCATTAAATTCACTGCTTTTCAATTTCATGCAATGTAATTTCATCTAGGTTGACATTTAGTTGTGGGACTGGTAAGTCGGTTCCAAGGTTTAACAATTCTTTTGGTTGTGGTCGATTAAGTATGTCTTGGAAGTGTTCAGCCATGCTTTTGGACTTTATTTGATGTTAATATGGTTCCAGTTTTGATAAGGACTGGTCTTTCTTTAGCCTCTTATGTATGTTATATAAAGTTTTGATGTCTCCTGTTTTTGCTGCTTTTTCTGCCTCTTTCGACATAATGTCTATGTATTCTATTTTATCCCTTCTAGCTGAACTTTTTACTTTCTTGTCTAGTTCTTTGTATGTTGCTTTCACTAGATCGTTTCCAAGATCTGTTTTTACATTCAATATGTCTAATTTGTCTGCTCGTCTTTCATGTGTATACTTCCATGTTTTATCTGATATCCATGCTTTTCTATTTGTTTTTTTTTTCAGTCCAGCGCTTGCTTTTGCTGCAGTGATTATTGCCGTGCTGTAAAAATTCCATAATTCATCTGTACCTATCTCGTCAACTTCACAGGGTGTTTTGGAATGATTGCCAAGTTCTTGATTGACATTACTGTTAATATTTTCTTCTTGTAGGCTGTGGCTGTTTATCTTTCTGTGTATTGATTTCTTGTGTTGGCTTTTATATTTTAGTTCAATTTTCCCTATGCACAGATTGTGATCAATGTTGACATCTGCACCCCTATAAGCCCTCACTATGAGAGATGTTCTGTATTGCTTTCTAATACAAACATGATCTAGCCGGTTTCTAGTTCTATCCTCTGGAGATATCCACGTTGTTTTATGTATCTCTTTGTGTGGGAATATTGTGCCTCAAATGGTCATGCCCTCTGTTAGACATATTTCAATTAATCTTTCTCCGTTCTGATTAACTATGTCAATTTCTTCTTTCCCCATCACTGTTTCAACGTCGGTATTATCTTTCCCTACCTTAGCATTGAAGTCCCCCATAGCAATTAGGATGTCGTGTTTAGAGACTTTGTTGATGATTTGTGGTAGCTGGTGATAAAAGTTGTCTTTCACATCAGCATCTGTATCGTTCGTGAGTTCATAACACTGTATTATTGTCATTCTTCCGTGTCTTAGGTTGTATCGTGCTCTTATTATACGACTGTTCACTGGTTCCCATTCTACAAGTTTCTTTTCTGCTATGTTGGACATAATAATAACTACCCCATCTTGAAGTATGCCATCATTTCTGCCTGAATGTATTATTAACTTACCGTTTTCTGCCGATCTTGTACCTACTTCTGGCCATCGCATTTCACTGATGCCCAGTATGTCTAGATGATATCTCTCCATTTCTTGAATGGCATGACTAGTTTCTGTTGGTGCTGCCATCATTCTTACATTCCAGAATCCAATTGTTGTCACATATTTGGGGCCGACGAATGAGCTCCTCGGAGTTGTCATCCCTGATGCTCGGTTGGTTTCTCTACTAGTTTCCGTAACGATATTTTTGTCCCATCTGGAGTCGCCTCTAGATAGATCCCAGGATAAGGTTGTTAGCCTTATGCCGAACTCCCGGTACATGATATGTAACAGATCAAGCGGAATTCCGCTGATTTCTGATACCGACGAGAGCGTTACAAGAAACGTCCGCCATCTTGCACGTCACACAAACACACACACGCACGCACACGCACGTGCACACACATACACACACATACACACACATACACACACATACACACATGGACATATATATATATATATATATTCCTCTTCTATTTTGCTACAAAGACTACCTGTTATGATTTTTAACAGAACTTTACTGGCATGACTAATCAGGGCAATACTTCTGTAGTTTGTGCATAATTTCAGGTTATATGAAGGTGAACACGCTGTCCGATGAGGCAATCACCGACCCACAGCTGATATTCTAGCGTCAGGTTAGAGACCCACAGCTGATATTCTAGCGTCAGGGTTATCGACCCACAGCTGAAATTCTAGCGTCAGGGTTAGCGACCCATAGCTGATATTCTAGCGTCAGGGTTATCGACCCATAGCTGATATTCTAGCGTCAGGGATAGCGACCCATAGCTGATATTCTAGAGGCAGGGTTAGCGACCCATAGCTGACCAAGACCCTGTCCCACCTCTTCGTTAATATAACCTAGTAACAGGCTTAACATAGCTAACAGTGCAGTGATCGCCATAGTCCCCATGGTGGTGGATTCTGCTAAAAAGCATTGCAAAACCTTGCTTTTTAGCTGTCCTCCGGGTCTGAAAAAATATCTGTGATAACACACTACCACACCGATACGATGTTTTGCTCAACACCTTCACAGCGTCAGCTGCAAAGAGCACCAGCTCGCAGTTACAGGGAGAGAGTACAAGTACAAGATATATAGGTACATATTTGTAATACACATACCTATACAATGCACATACACACACCTATATAGAGGTTCACACATATCTAGATACATACTTACCATATATATATATATATATGAAACACACAGAAACACAAATACATTTTAGAGAGGCATATAGTCCTTATCAAAGAGATACTGACAAAGTCTGAAGTTATGAGTAAAAATGTTACTTATGCATTTTACATGATTTAGTAGGGAATTCCAAAGGTGGGCAGCTGAGTAAGAGAAACTTTTCTGAAACATGTCAATCCTTGGTTTTGGGTAAATACAATTGCTTCGGCTTTGATTGTTTTTTTGTGCTGATTTGAACAACGAGAACAGATAGGGTGGAACATTGTAGGATATAATTTTATTAAGTAATTTGGTTTTATTGAAAATAAATCGTTTCTTTAAGCGGTAGAATATCAAAATGTCTGTCCTTATTTATAATACCGGCTGCATGTTTGTCATATATAAGCTTTACTGCTTCTTTTTGAAATGAGTAGAGTCTTTTCATGTTTGACATGGAAGAACCATATACAATTGTGGAACAACAGTCAAAGTGTGTTTGTATCTGTGATATGTAATATATTATTCTGGTGTTTGTATGGATGGATGGATGGATGGATGGATGGATGGATGGATGGATGGTGTTTAGCTTTTGGTGCTGCCATCATTCTTACATTCCAGAATCCAATTGTTGTCACATATTTGGGGCCGACGAATGAGCTCCTCGGAGTTGTCATCCCTGATGCTCGGTTGGTTTCTCTACTAGTTTCCGTAACGATATTTTTGTCCCATCTGGAGTCGCCTCTAGATAGATCCCAGGATAAGGTTGTTAGCCTTATGCCGAACTCCCGGTACATGATATGTAACAGATCAAGCGGAATTCCGCTGATTTCTGATACCGACGAGAGCGTTACAAGAAACGTCCGCCATCTTGCACGTCACACAAACACACACACGCACGCACACGCACGTGCACACACATACACACACATACACACACATACACACACATACACACATGGACATATATATATATATATATATTCCTCTTCTATTTTGCTACAAAGACTACCTGTTATGATTTTTAACAGAACTTTACTGGCATGACTAATCAGGGCAATACTTCTGTAGTTTGTGCATAATTTCAGGTTATATGAAGGTGAACACGCTGTCCGATGAGGCAATCACCGACCCACAGCTGATATTCTAGCGTCAGGTTAGAGACCCACAGCTGATATTCTAGCGTCAGGGTTATCGACCCACAGCTGAAATTCTAGCGTCAGGGTTAGCGACCCATAGCTGATATTCTAGCGTCAGGGTTATCGACCCATAGCTGATATTCTAGCGTCAGGGATAGCGACCCATAGCTGATATTCTAGAGGCAGGGTTAGCGACCCATAGCTGACCAAGACCCTGTCCCACCTCTTCGTTAATATAACCTAGTAACAGGCTTAACATAGCTAACAGTGCAGTGATCGCCATAGTCCCCATGGTGGTGGATTCTGCTAAAAAGCATTGCAAAACCTTGCTTTTTAGCTGTCCTCCGGGTCTGAAAAAATATCTGTGATAACACACTACCACACCGATACGATGTTTTGCTCAACACCTTCACAGCGTCAGCTGCAAAGAGCACCAGCTCGCAGTTACAGGGAGAGAGTACAAGTACAAGATATATAGGTACATATTTGTAATACACATACCTATACAATGCACATACACACACCTATATAGAGGTTCACACATATCTAGATACATACTTACCATATATATATATATATATGAAACACACAGAAACACAAATACATTTTAGAGAGGCATATAGTCCTTATCAAAGAGATACTGACAAAGTCTGAAGTTATGAGTAAAAATGTTACTTATGCATTTTACATGATTTAGTAGGGAATTCCAAAGGTGGGCAGCTGAGTAAGAGAAACTTTTCTGAAACATGTCAATCCTTGGTTTTGGGTAAATACAATTGCTTCGGCTTTGATTGTTTTTTTGTGCTGATTTGAACAACGAGAACAGATAGGGTGGAACATTGTAGGATATAATTTTATTAAGTAATTTGGTTTTATTGAAAATAAATCGTTTCTTTAAGCGGTAGAATATCAAAATGTCTGTCCTTATTTATAATACCGGCTGCATGTTTGTCATATATAAGCTTTACTGCTTCTTTTTGAAATGAGTAGAGTCTTTTCATGTTTGACATGGAAGAACCATATACAATTGTGGAACAACAGTCAAAGTGTGTTTGTATCTGTGATATGTAATATATTATTCTGGTGTTTGTATGGATGGATGGATGGATGGATGGATGGATGGATGGATGGATGGTGTTTAGCTTTTGGTCTCTTCACACACTAATAAACAAACTTATGATTCATATAGATGGTAATGCGTTTAATTTATCATAAAATACATTTTTAAAAATTAAAATCCCATACAATAGAGAGAACAGCAATCATAGAACTTGTCAGTGTTTGTGATTGTTTGAACTGTATAACATAACGCCGTCCTACAAAGCTAAAGCGTACGATTGTTGATGCCCTATTTGTTGGTACAGAAGTAAGATTCCCATATGTTGTCCTGTCCTGTTTGGCAGTTGCTATCCTTACTAGAGTCCGTATCTGCAGTTGCTAGTCTTACTAGAGTCCATGTCTACAGTTGCTATTCTAGCGTCAGGGTTATCGACCCACAGCTGAAATTCTAGCGTCAGGGTTAGCGACCCATAGCTGATATTCTAGCGTCAGGGTTATCGACCCATAGCTGATATTCTAGCGTCAGGGATAGCGACCCATAGCTGATATTCTAGAGGCAGGGTTAGCGACCCATAGCTGACCAAGACCCTGTCCCACCTCTTCGTTAATATAACCTAGTAACAGGCTTAACATAGCTAACAGTGCAGTGATCGCCATAGTCCCCATGGTGGTGGATTCTGCTAAAAAGCATTGCAAAACCTTGCTTTTTAGCTGTCCTCCGGGTCTGAAAAAATATCTGTGATAACACACTACCACACCGATACGATGTTTTGCTCAACACCTTCACAGCGTCAGCTGCAAAGAGCACCAGCTCGCAGTTACAGGGAGAGAGTACAAGTACAAGATATATAGGTACATATTTGTAATACACATACCTATACAATGCACATACACACACCTATATAGAGGTTCACACATATCTAGATACATACTTACCATATATATATATATATATGAAACACACAGAAACACAAATACATTTTAGAGAGGCATATAGTCCTTATCAAAGAGATACTGACAAAGTCTGAAGTTATGAGTAAAAATGTTACTTATGCATTTTACATGATTTAGTAGGGAATTCCAAAGGTGGGCAGCTGAGTAAGAGAAACTTTTCTGAAACATGTCAATCCTTGGTTTTGGGTAAATACAATTGCTTCGGCTTTGATTGTTTTTTTGTGCTGATTTGAACAACGAGAACAGATAGGGTGGAACATTGTAGGATATAATTTTATTAAGTAATTTGGTTTTATTGAAAATAAATCGTTTCTTTAAGCGGTAGAATATCAAAATGTCTGTCCTTATTTATAATACCGGCTGCATGTTTGTCATATATAAGCTTTACTGCTTCTTTTTGAAATGAGTAGAGTCTTTTCATGTTTGACATGGAAGAACCATATACAATTGTGGAACAACAGTCAAAGTGTGTTTGTATCTGTGATATGTAATATATTATTCTGGTGTTTGTATGGATGGATGGATGGATGGATGGATGGATGGATGGATGGATGGTGTTTAGCTTTTGGTCTCTTCACACACTAATAAACAAACTTATGATTCATATAGATGGTAATGCGTTTAATTTATCATAAAATACATTTTTAAAAATTAAAATCCCATACAATAGAGAGAACAGCAATCATAGAACTTGTCAGTGTTTGTGATTGTTTGAACTGTATAACATAACGCCGTCCTACAAAGCTAAAGCGTACGATTGTTGATGCCCTATTTGTTGGTACAGAAGTAAGATTCCCATATGTTGTCCTGTCCTGTTTGGCAGTTGCTATCCTTACTAGAGTCCGTATCTGCAGTTGCTAGTCTTACTAGAGTCCATGTCTACAGTTGCTATCCTTACTAGAGTCCGTGTCTGCAGTTGCTATCCTTACTAGAGTCCGTGTCTGCAGTTGCTAGTCTTACTAGAGTCCGTATCTGCAGTTGCTAGTCTTACTAGAGTCCATGTCTACAGTTGCTATCCTTACTAGAGTCCGTGTCTGCAGTTGCTAGTCTTACTAGAGTCCGTGTCTACAATTGCTAGTCTTACTAGGGTCCATGTCTACAATTGCTAGTCTTACTAGAGTCCGTGTCTACAGTTGCTAGTCTTACTAGGGTCCGTGTCTGCAGTTGCTAGTCTTACTAGGGTCCGTGTCTGCAGTTGCTAGTCTTACTAGTTTCCGTGTCTGTAGTTGCTAGTCTTACTAGGGTCCGTGTCTGCAGTTGCTAGTCTTACTAGGGTCCGTATCTGTAGTTGCTAGTCTTACTAGGGTCCGTGTCTGTAGTTGCTAGTCTTACTAGGGTCCGTGTCTGTAGTTGCTAGTCTTACTAGGGTCCGTGTCTATAGTTGCTAGTCTTACTAAAGTCCGTGTCTGCAGTCACATTCTCCCACTGTTTTTCCTCCTATCATGTCCCAAGCTCCGTGTGTTTTACTCGGCTTGTCAGATAACAGACAAGAAGGTCTCATGTGAGAAATGTTATAATCTGGTACGTGGTGGTAACGACACTTGTCTGGGACTACATCGGAAATCAGAGACTGATTCGGACATTTGGTACACATGAACTCAGAGCAACCAGCGGCCGTGCATGCCACTCTAAAACTTCTGAATATAGGGGGCGAAAAAGAATAAAGATGGGGTGAAGGACACACTGAGGAAACGTAACATGACAGCAACCCTGGGTCTCTCATCTTGCTCTGGATCGATGTCTGAAACTCCCTGCCACCCTAATGGCATACGAAGAAGAAGAAGGAAGAAGAGAAAGGAGAAGAAAAAAGAAGACGGAGAAAGTAAGAAAGAAAGAAAGAATAATAAGATATAAATAAATAAAGAAGAAGAAGAAGAAGAAGAAGCAAGAAAGAAGGAAAGACAGAAGACAATGCTCTCTCTCACTTTATTGTAAGGTGTACAGTGGTGTGCCATAGCAGTCGTGTTTACAAGGCTTAGTAAATAAACACGACAGGGCAAAGGTCACATCGACGGTCAGAGTTCACGAGAGCCTTTCATGAAAAAAAGAAAAAAATGAAAATAGGGAAAAGAAAAGTTAGTTGTTTAGCTGTGGTGAGAGGATGATAGCTTGGGCTGAACTTTGTAATATGTGTTTCTAATCGTGGATGGAAGATCTTGAGTGTCTGGAGTTATCACGTTATCATGATATACTTCGTCATTCTGTGAGGTACTCAGTATTCCAATCATGTTGGAACAAGACGTCACTGTATGTGTATGGTCAACCTACCGCAATCGATTTTGTCTAGAATGCCTGTAGAAAAATTGTATTTTTGTGTTCGTCCCTACACACGAAAAACTTTTTTTATACTAAACTTTCTTTAAAATCAGTACCAGTGTATTCTGCCTTCTAACATAAAGTACATACTTCAGAATACAGATGAATCTCCTCTATTATAAAACTCGGGTTCTTTTACCAAATAGTTTGTCTAAGAACATATTGGTCCCTGATAATAATAATAATAATAATAATAATATTGATGCTACTTATGGTATGCTCTGGATGTCACTGTCTGCAGTGGTCGTTCAGTATCGCTCAGTTGGGAGGTTGCTTGCATTTTTCTTCTTAGAAGAAGTATTGAAGTAGCTTGTTAGTTGCTACAGTCTACTCACAATACATTCAGCTGCTACAGTCTACTCACAATACCTTCAGCTGCTACAGTCTACTCACAATACCTTCAGCTGCTACAGTCTACTCACAATACCTTCAGCTGCTACAGTCTATTCACAATACCTTCAGCTGCTACAGTCTACTAACAATACTTTAAGCTGCTAGTCTTACTAGGGTCCGTGTCTGCAGTTGCTCGTCTTACTAGGGTCCGTGTCTGCAATTGCTAGTCTTACTAGGGTCCTTGTCTGTAGTTGCTAGTCTTACTAGGGTCCGTGTCTACAGTTGCTAGTCTTACTAGGGTCCGTGTCTGTAGTTGCTAGTCTTACTAGGGTCCGTGTCTGTAGTTGCTAGTCTTACTAGGGTCCGTGTCTGTAGTTGCTAGTCTTACTAGGGTCCGTGTCTATAGTTGCTAGTCTTACTAAAGTCCGTGTCTGCAGTCACATTCTCCCACTGTTTTTCCTCCTATCATGTCCCAAGCTCCGTGTGTTTTACTCGGCTTGTCAGATAACAGACAAGAAGGTCTCATGTGAGAAATGTTATAATCTGGTACGTGGTGGTAACGACACTTGTCTGGGACTACATCGGAAATCAGAGACTGATTCGGACATTTGGTACACATGAACTCAGAGCAACCAGCGGCCGTGCATGCCACTCTAAAACTTCTGAATATAGGGGGCGAAAAAGAATAAAGATGGGGTGAAGGACACACTGAGGAAACGTAACATGACAGCAACCCTGGGTCTCTCATCTTGCTCTGGATCGATGTCTGAAACTCCCTGCCACCCTAAGCTGGCATACGAAGAAGAAGAAGGAAGAAGAGAAAGGAGAAGAAAAAAGAAGACGGAGAAAGTAAGAAAGAAAGAAAGAATAATAAGATATAAATAAATAAAGAAGAAGAAGAAGAAGAAGAAGCAAGAAAGAAGGAAAGACAGAAGACAATGCTCTCTCTCACTTTATTGTAAGGTGTACAGTGGTGTGCCATAGCAGTCGTGTTTACAAGGCTTAGTAAATAAACACGACAGGGCAAAGGTCACATCGACGGTCAGAGTTCACGAGAGCCTTTCATGAAAAAAAGAAAAAAATGAAAATAGGGAAAAGAAAAGTTAGTTGTTTAGCTGTGGTGAGAGGATGATAGCTTGGGCTGAACTTTGTAATATGTGTTTCTAATCGTGGATGGAAGATCTTGAGTGTCTGGAGTTATCACGTTATCATGATATACTTCGTCATTCTGTGAGGTACTCAGTATTCCAATCATGTTGGAACAAGACGTCACTGTATGTGTATGGTCAACCTACCGCAATCGATTTTGTCTAGAATGCCTGTAGAAAAATTGTATTTTTGTGTTCGTCCCTACACACGAAAAACTTTTTTTATACTAAACTTTCTTTAAAATCAGTACCAGTGTATTCTGCCTTCTAACATAAAGTACATACTTCAGAATACAGATGAATCTCCTCTATTATAAAACTCGGGTTCTTTTACCAAATAGTTTGTCTAAGAACATATTGGTCCCTGATAATAATAATAATAATAATAATAATATTGATGCTACTTATGGTATGCTCTGGATGTCACTGTCTGCAGTGGTCGTTCAGTATCGCTCAGTTGGGAGGTTGCTTGCATTTTTCTTCTTAGAAGAAGTATTGAAGTAGCTTGTTAGTTGCTACAGTCTACTGAAAATACATTCCGTTTCTACATTCAACTCACAATACCTACAGTTGCTACAGTCTACTCAAAATACATTCACCTGCTACAGTCTACTGACAATACCTTCAGCTGCTAGTCTATTGACAATACCTTCAGCTGCTACAGTCTACTAACAATACTTTAAGCTGCTAGTCTACTCACAATACCTTCAGTTGCTAGATAAGTCACAATGACGTCAGCTTCTACAGTCTACTGACAATAAATTCAGCTGCTAGTCTAGTCACAATAACTTCACCGATGACAGTCTACTCAAAATACATTCACCTGCTACAGTCTACTCACAATACCTTCAGCTGCTGCAGTCTACACACAATAAGGTCTCATGTGAGAAATGTTATAATCTGGTACGTGGTGGTAACGACACTTGTCTGGGACTACATCGGAAATCAGAGACTGATTCGGACATTTGGTACACATGAACTCAGAGCAACCAGCGGCCGTGCATGCCACTCTAAAACTTCTGAATATAGGGGGCGAAAAAGAATAAAGATGGGGTGAAGGACACACTGAGGAAACGTAACATGACAGCAACCCTGGGTCTCTCATCTTGCTCTGGATCGATGTCTGAAACTCCCTGCCACCCTAATGGCATACGAAGAAGAAGAAGGAAGAAGAGAAAGGAGAAGAAAAAAGAAGACGGAGAAAGTAAGAAAGAAAGAAAGAATAATAAGATATAAATAAATAAAGAAGAAGAAGAAGAAGAAGAAGCAAGAAAGAAGGAAAGACAGAAGACAATGCTCTCTCTCACTTTATTGTAAGGTGTACAGTGGTGTGCCATAGCAGTCGTGTTTACAAGGCTTAGTAAATAAACACGACAGGGCAAAGGTCACATCGACGGTCAGAGTTCACGAGAGCCTTTCATGAAAAAAAGAAAAAAATGAAAATAGGGAAAAGAAAAGTTAGTTGTTTAGCTGTGGTGAGAGGATGATAGCTTGGGCTGAACTTTGTAATATGTGTTTCTAATCGTGGATGGAAGATCTTGAGTGTCTGGAGTTATCACGTTATCATGATATACTTCGTCATTCTGTGAGGTACTCAGTATTCCAATCATGTTGGAACAAGACGTCACTGTATGTGTATGGTCAACCTACCGCAATCGATTTTGTCTAGAATGCCTGTAGAAAAATTGTATTTTTGTGTTCGTCCCTACACACGAAAAACTTTTTTTATACTAAACTTTCTTTAAAATCAGTACCAGTGTATTCTGCCTTCTAACATAAAGTACATACTTCAGAATACAGATGAATCTCCTCTATTATAAAACTCGGGTTCTTTTACCAAATAGTTTGTCTAAGAACATATTGGTCCCTGATAATAATAATAATAATAATAATAATATTGATGCTACTTATGGTATGCTCTGGATGTCACTGTCTGCAGTGGTCGTTCAGTATCGCTCAGTTGGGAGGTTGCTTGCATTTTTCTTCTTAGAAGAAGTATTGAAGTAGCTTGTTAGTTGCTACAGTCTACTGAAAATACATTCCGTTTCTACATTCAACTCACAATACCTACAGTTGCTACAGTCTACTCAAAATATATTCAGCTGCTACATTCTACTGACAATACCTTCAGCTGCTAGTCTATTGACAATACCTTCAGCTGCTACAGTCTACTAACAATACTTTAAGCTGCTAGTCTACTCACAATACCTTCAGTTGCTAGATAAGTCACAATGACGTCAGCTTCTACAGTCTACTGACAATAAATTCAGCTGCTAGTCTAGTCACAATAACTTCACCGATGACAGTCTACTCAAAATACATTCACCTGCTACAGTCTACTCACAATACCTTCAGCTGCTGCAGTCTACACACAATAAATTCAGCTGCTATAACCTACTCACAATATCTTCAGCTGCTACAATCTACTCACAATAAATTCAGCTGGTACAACCTACTCACAATAACTTCAGCTGCTGCAGTCTACTCACAATACCTTTAGCTGCTACAATGTAATCACAATACCTTCTGCTGCTGACGTCTACTCACAATATCTTCAGCTGTTCCAGTATGCTCATAATACCTTAACCTGCTGCAGTCTACTCACAATACCTTCATCTCCTACATCTACTCACAATAACTTCAACTGCTACAATCTCCTCATAATACCCTCAGCTGCTAGTCTTCTCACAAAATCGTCAGTTGCTGCAGTCTACTCACAATACATTCAGCTGCTATACTCTACTCACAATAACTCCAGCTACTACACTCTAACCACAGTTCCTTCAGTTGCTACAGTCTACTCACAATACATTCAGCTGCTACACTATACTCACAATACTTTCTGCTGCTGATGTCTACTCACAGTTCTTTCAGCTAATACAGTATGTTCACAATACCTTCAGCTACTACACTCTACTCACAATAACTTCAGCTGCTGCATTCTACTCACTGTTCCTTCAGCTACTACAGCCTACTCACAATAGCTTCAGCTTATACAGTCTACTCACAATATCTTCATCTGCTACAATCTACTGACAATACCATCAGCTGCTACAGTCTACTCACAATATAGACTTGGACCGAAATTGATACTCTGTACTACGTTTTCGTACTTTGCAAATGAGTAAAGCAGCCACCCAAATGATAAACTGTACTACTTTTTTTCCTTACTCTGCCGCCACCCAAATGATAAACTGTACTACTTTTTTTCCTTACTCTGCCGCCACCCAAATGATAAACTGTACTACTTTTTTTCCTTACTCTGCCGCCACCCAAATGATAAACTGTACTACTTTTTCTTACTTTGCAAATGAATAAAACCGCCACCAAAGTTATAAACTGTACTACTTTTTTCCTTACTCTATCTACTGATTACATCTGAATAATTTTAATGTGTAACTGAGAACGAACACATCTCAACAGTTTGAGAACCACTAACACTCAATAGCAATTACACATATTTATTATGGGAAAAATGATTGTTGAATAAATTAGGATATAGCAAATAAACTGAGTAAACAGATAAACAATCAAACTCCTCTCCAGACGAGAACTAGTTCGCCATGTAATGAGCGAGTGTGCAACAGACTACTACTCTCAGCCAGGAAAAACAGGCATTCAACATGATGAAATAAAAGCCAACTTAGTAACTCACTGAAAATTCCATGGATCCTTATATACAATTCACATCACCAAAAATATTGGACATAAAAGTCCTGAAAAATCTCATTATTTTACATTCCTTCTGTTACAAACTATTTCTAACAACTCGTAGCTGCATCAAAAAAAAAATTACACAGTGGATCCTTGAGGAAGAAAAAAAACTAACAGATCTGATCCTAGCATCCTATCTGAAATATTCTTCTAAGTCAATCTCTACATAATGAATTTACAGTCAATCTCAAACTACTAAGCAATCTAATCCTTATCAGTCATCCTAACTATCTCTCTTTATAATAATCATCTAATCATCCTAAATCTCCTCCTCTCACTCCTTAAATATGTGCTAACTGTTCCCTTAAATCTTCCCGAAGTCTCTGTCCCGAGAATCACTCATCCTGTGATTCTACCTGTTTACGACCTTCCCACGAACACTCACTGGACATTATAACAAAAAATATTTATGTTACTAACATGTCACGACTAAGTTCATAAAAATCTCGTGGAACCCAACGTCTCACACTGACCTTTCAACTGAAGTGCCATACAACAAAAATAACGAGGGCTCTAAATTAAAACTTCAAAATATTAAAATACCCCGGAATCTATCCATTTTACGAAAATCCACGCATCGTAACAGTACATTTTCCAGTGTACTGTTATAACAATACCTTCATCTGCTACAGTCTATTCACAATAACTTCAGCTGCTACAGCCTATTCACATTACATTCAGCTGCAAAACACTGTTCTATTTTCATGTGCTTAGAGGAGCGGCCATCTTTACACCTCTACTGTAACGTCAAGTAGCTTATTAGCACAGTGCTGCCACCTGCAAGACGTTTCTCATGACTTTAGTAACTTGATACTGTTAAGTTACATCAGGATAAGACGGTGCCTACAATTTCTATCGCTATTTTAAAGGTTTTATATACATCACCTTGCTGGTAACTGACTAAATAATGAAAAGAGCAGAACTGACAGTGTGAGTCATGTGTTTAAAAATGTGCAAGATTTATCCAACATGTTTTCATGTGCAGTATTTACCATAAAGAATCTTTCGTCTTTTAATAAACTTAGTTCGATGTGTGCACGCTATATATATATATAAATATATATATATATATATATCAGACTTCCAAGTAATCAGATAAATGAAAACAACATTTTCTTTTCTGTCCAGACACTTAACTGCTGCATCAAATAATTCTTGCAGCTTTTAGAGCGCACAAAGAGTTTAGTGACGTATCCTTGCCGATGAAAAAATGATAAAGTAGAAACAGTTCGTCTTTCTCAAAATAAAGACCTTCTTATGATGATCTAATGAACTGCTAACAAACTTCTCTGACAATGATAAGAAAAGCGAATCCCCGCCGATCGAAAGACAGACCAAGAGAAGTCATGTAGCTCCATTTAGATATAAAATTAACATGTTATAATGTTATATATTTTATTCATGTTACTAAATGTCACTACAACTACACCATGTAGTAAAAGTACGCTAGAATAACTATGTTCATATGTTATTTATGTTACTAAATTTCGCTATAACTAAACCTTGTAGTAAAATTACTCTAGAATAATTATGTTTCTTGACCTAAACCTTGGTATACATTTTTGTTTTCGAAATTATGAAGGACTTCTCAGGTAAAATTGCTTTTTACACTTTCCTCCTCCTCCTCCTTCTCATCATCATCATCATCATCATCATCTTCATCATCATCTTCATCATCATCATCATCATCAGGTGCCGTGCCGATTAACGTTAGCTATTATGTTTCTCTATGTACCTGTTACTTTATGCAGGCCATCATCTCCCCTCACACCATCTCTTCAAACTATCCAGTATCATTTTTCTCTGCCTTCCCCTGCCTCTTCTTCCCTCTAACCTTCCTGCTGTTTTACAATATTCTCAGCGCTCCCTCCTTTCATCACATGTTTTCTATGACAGTAGATTGTATTTTCTGGACAAAATTTTTGCCTCTCCAGCTCTTTTCATGTTTTTTTCTTT